>CM073431.1:47562500-48125000 GCA_037114965.1 Monochamus alternatus | reverse complement strand
CAATAACAATAACAATAACAATAACAATAACAATAACAATAACAATAACAATAACAATAACAATAACAATAACAATAACAATAACAATAACAATAACAATAACAATAACAATAACAATAACAATAACAATAACAATAACAATAACAATAACAATAACAATAACAATAACAATAACAATAACAATAACAATAACAATAACAATAACAATAACAATAACAATAACAATAACAATAACAATAACAATAACAATAACAATAACAATAACAATAACAATAACAATAACAATAACAATAACAATAACAATAACAATAACAATAACAATAACAATAACAATAACAATAACAATAACAATAACAATAACAATAACAATAACAATAACAATAACAATAACAATAACAATAACAATAACAATAACAATAACAATAACAATAACAATAACAATAACAATAACAATAACAATAACAATAACAATAACAATAATAATAATTTATAAGCAGGAGGGGTCACCCATCATCTACGACCTTTGGTGAGTAGCGACACCACTTACTCTAGCTGGAGGGGTGTAAAATCGGACCGGCAGCACTGCGCACCCGGGAGGGTTTCAGTGTGTCAGGCCAACCACCTGACACACTGAAACCTCCGGTTCCAAATGCCAGGAGAGAGGGCCCCCACAATCGACCCCATTCGGATGGGGGTCATGGGCAAGGTGGTGGGGCCCAGCCGGACGGATTGCCCGTTGATGACCAAGGCCATGAAAATGGAAGTTTTGAGTGGACCGATGAACTAAGGGACGATCTTCTGGTCTGTTATGATAGCAGCGAGCCCGGGCGAAGAGGATACATGGCGCGGATGTATGCTCGGTGGTGCGATATGCACCCCGAAGGCCGCGCCCTCACCGCACAAAATCTGCGGGATTATGTATCCTACCTTCGTCGCAGAGGCTATGAGAGGCGTCCTCATCTAAGAGTGAACGAAGTGGCTGAAGAGCCACGGAATGATCCCGCAGAGGCGCCGCGCTTCATTCCCCGAGAACAGGACGGCCTGAGCACCCGTCGGGGGTTGCCTTTTATAAAACCCCCGAAGCCCGCAGATCTGGCCCGAGTGGATAGTGCGCTCCGTGAAGATCTCCCAGAAGAGGCTGACATCTGGCGCGTCAATTGCGCTGTGTACGAAGCCGCTGAACTGCTGACTCGGGTGGAGAGAGGGCGTGAAAATGCCGTTTCTCCACTAGAGAGGGCACGGCGGCGAGTGCACAAGATGGAGGCTAAGATCCGGTCGGCGAGGCAACACGCGTCCCGTATCCAATGTGTGATGGACTACGTGGACGCCAATAGGGCTTTCACACCTAAGGTGAGACGCATCGCTACTTCCCTTAGGCGGGTCCATCATACCCTGAATCGGGTGGTGCTGCTCACCATCAAGCAGCATTCTCTCGACAGGATACGGATGCTAGTGGCTGCGAAAAAGTCACTAGTGAGGCGGTCGAGAAGGTTGGAGCAAAATAATTTGTTCCGTGTAAGGCCTTCTCGACTTTTTGAACAGCCTCAGCGTGTTGCGGACAATCCGCCGACTGTAGATCGGGTAGAAGCCTTCTGGAGAGATCTTTATGGCCGCAGGATTCCACTTGATAGAGACACTCCAGCCCTGGCACACTTCGAGGCCTTTTGTCAAAGGCTTCGAGAGCCACAAGAGGTGTGCCCACCGATAACCCCGGATGAAGTTCGGAGATCATTTATTAGATCGAAGAACTTCGCTGCTCCTGGTCCCGATGGGATCAGCAACTTCTGGTGGAAAAAATTCACCAGTGTCCACCGTCATTTGGCCAGAATATTCACGTCCTGGCTAAATGGAGAGCAGCAAATTCCGGCGTGGTTTGTCGAGGGGAGAACCGTGCTTATCCCTAAGAGCGGAGATTTGTCCCAGCCAAAGAACTACCGCCCAATAACCTGCCTGAATGCGTGTTACAAGGTGTTTACTCGCATCTTGTACGCGCGTGTGCTCCACGCAGTGAACCTGGTTTATCAACGGATGTACGAGCAGCGAGGGTCCAAGAGGGGTGTAGCTGGCTGTAAGGAGAACCTGCTCATCGACAGATGTATTACGCAGGACTCCGTGCAGTACAAGCGAAACCTCTCAATGGCCTGGATAGATTACCGCAAGGCATTTGATATGACATCACATGAGCTAATAATCCACTTGCTCCAATGCCTTGCGGTGGCCGACCCCATAGTGAGATGTATTGAACAACTCATGCCGCTCTGGAGGACCCGCTTTACCATAACATCGGCTAATGCTAGGGTCCAGACAGAGCCGGTTTTGTTCAGGAGGGGAGTGTTCCAGGGAGATTCTCTGAGTCCCCTCTTGTTTTGCATCTCACTGCTGCCATTATCCGTTGCACTTCGTCGTACCCGGGGTTATAACTGCGGTACCCCAGGAGACCCGAGACATAAGGTCACCCATTTGTTCTATATGGATGACCTTAAACTCTATGCATCCGGAGAGAGGGATTTAAATCAGTCCCTCAGAGTGGTACAGGAGTACACGCAGGCAGTTGGGATGGAGTTCGGGCTGGACAAATGTGCACTGGTTCACGATGCGGTGCATACGGAGAGGACGCCCAGCTAATAGACGGAAGCATCTTCCACCACCTAGATGCCAGAGAGTCGTACACCTATTTGGGTGTCCCACAGCGGGGCACTCATGAGGTGGCAATGGTGAAAAACGCTCTCCGCGGCAGGTATCGGCACCGCCTCCGGCAAATCTGGTATTCGGAGCTGTCGGGTAAGAACAAGGTGAGTGCCACTAATATGCTTGCCGTTCCGATCCTTCTCTACTCCTTTGGAGTAGTGAAATGGACACAAGAAGAGCTGAGGCAACTCGATGTAGGGACCCGCAAAATGATGCATCTCTATCAGAGTTTGCATCCAAGATCGTCCGTTTCGCGGTTATACTTCCCAAGAAATCGGGGAGGCCGTGGACTCTTGAGTTTGGAGTGTCTCCAGGGCAGAGTGGTTTTGGAGGAAACCTGTAAAATCATCAGGAGCTCGGATCCCCTTCTCTGCATGGTCCAAGACCATGAAGCAGCAGGGATAGGAGCGTTTGTATATAAGGCAGCGAGAAGAGCAGCCAATGAACTTGGTCTCGTGTTCGATACTGAGCGGGAAAATCCAGACTCTGTCACCGAGTGGGACCCTGCTCAGTTAAAAGCCCAAATTAAAGCTGCAGAGGCGCGTCATCTTCTGCAGCTACATAAGGATAAGCCAATGCATGGTCTCTTCTACCGTCATCTAGAGGGGCTTGGCTTATCTGAAAAGCTGACCTTCGCTTTTTTGAGGTCAGCGGGGCTGAACTCTGAGACCGAGGGGTTCATAATGGTTTGCCAAGATGATGTAATTAACACTCTCGTCTATCGTAGTCGTGTCTTGGGTATCGAGGTTCCTGATACCAGATGCAGGGCCTGCCGCCAGGCGCCGGAGACGCTTATGCATCTCCTGTCGGCCTGTCCGGTATATGCGGCCACAGCGTATATCCAAAGACACGATTCAGCCTTACGGGTGTTGTATTATCATTTACGACACTCGTATGAGATAGACGAGACGTCAGTGCTGCCTTATGCTCCGGGGGATATAGAATCCGTTGTGGGGAATGAGAAGTGCCGAATTTATTGGAACTATTCATTCCCCACCCTCAGGCAAATTCAAGCCAATAAGCCTGATGTAGTCCTTTTCGACCACCAACTTAGGACGATGTTTGTGATTGAGTTCTCGTCTCCCGCAGAGAACAACATCGTCCTAAAAGACGGAGCATTTTGATTTAAATCAGTGAATTTGAATTCATTAAATAAATAAATTTTAACCCTAAGTTATAGTCGCGTCAAATTAGCATTTCACTTGCAACTTTTTGCGGAAAGGTCCGATTGAGATGCGGTTTTCTGCAAAATGTTCAGGGAATTGTTTATAACAAAAGGTACATCTAACCTCTGTACGGTTGCAAATTTTGTTTGTAATTGTTTATTTAACAAATGACCCATCTTTGTTGAACATATGGCAAATGTCACACACGATTCAACAAAAATGTCTGGAAAATGTTCTCTCGGGGGTTTTCGAGGTCCCTCTTTATCACTTTGGTGTTAGCTTTATTATTTATTGCTAAATTGTTGTAACTGGACTAATTAACAAATTAAAAACTCCACCCCCGAAATCACTAGAGAACCGGAATTTTTTCCAGGATTTCTGACTTATTAAGGCAAACCATCGGCACAAGATTTTTGCAAATATAATTGTTTATTGTTCGATTGTTGCAACCTCGCTAATTAACAAATTAATAACTCTTCTCTCGGAATCGTTAGAAAATCGAATTTTTTTTTGCAATATTTGTGGGATCACCGGAGAACCATCGGCACAAGGTTGTTGCACGAAATTGTTTATTTTTCTATTTTTGCAACCTGGCTAATTAACAAATTAATAACTCTACTCCCGGAATCACTAGAGACCCGAAATTTTTTCCGGGATTTCTGTCTTTTTAAGGCGAACCATCGGCACAAGATTTTTGCAAATATAATTGATCCCAGAATTATTGCAAAAAAATCCGATTACATTAAACAAAATAAATATACAAAACAAACATAATTTTCACACAATTTTAATAATATAAAAAACGTTATACAGTAGTAGTAGTAGTACAGTATAAAATAATAATTAAAAATAATTTAAAATCCATTTTTATTAAACAAAACAAATAATAATCTTACAAATATCATTATATTTATCAACAATATAAATCAATCAAATACAAATAAAAAATAACCAAATCATAATCAATCATTATTAACAATTCAAAATTTTATTATAATATCATTATTATCATCATTATATAACAATATATATATATATATATATATATATATACAGGGTGAACCTTAAATAAGTACAAATATTTTAACCAGCAGTATAGTTCACTATGTAGAACACATAATTAATAGTTTTTTTACAAAAAAATCAGAAATAAAAAAGTAAAATTTTAAATAAATTTCGTAATTTTTCTGTAGAAAACTTGTTGAGGACCGCTGACTTTCATACATTTATGAGTCATAGCACTGCAGATTGAACGTGTGGTTCACAGTGTTGCCAGTGTTACACAAATGTCTTTGATTTTCTTGATATTAAACGCATACGTCAAGCTGCTATTTTGTTATTTAATATTGTGTGTACCTTTATTTTTAAAATTTGTTTAACTGATTAAAGTGCGAAGTCACTTTATGGTTCTGAATTCGAAATGGTTAATACTGACTCATTTGGGGTTATGTGGCGAAAATTAAATTTAATATGCTGTGTGAAAATCATAGTTTTTCGTTATTCTTCATAAAATAACTTAAGGAAATTGTGTCTTGTGTCCCTTTCTAACAGTGTACATTGTAAAATGTGGATTACTGATTAAATAGTTCATTTTTTAACAAGCAAGTAAGCTTGTGTGCACGTTTATGTATAATTTTTGAACACTGAACATAGTAATATCACGTAATATCTTCCTAAATACTTTATAGTAGTATGTATTTAAATTGCGGAAATTCATTTTTAATCGTTTATAGTAAGGTCAGTTAAGCAGTTAAAATTTATGTTAATAATACTGCGTATCATACTACATACCCAACTTTACTGTACTTATGCTCCAAACAAGTATTTTTAAAATAGAATTTAACCGTATTACTTTACTATTACTACTATTAAAGAAAACTTAATATTTATATTAGAGGAGATATGGCAACCTCGCAACTAATCATATGGTTCATTAGGTTGGTTATGACAGCGGTCCTCAAAATGTGGGTATTTTTAAAAAAAAATTAATATCTCCGTAAATATTAGACATTTTTAAAAATGGCTTTCACTAGACTGATCTATATGACGAACTACACCAGCAGTTAAAATATTTGTAGTTATTTAAGGTTCACCCTGTATATATACAATATATATATATGGTTGTAAAATTTCTCTGGGTTCCTTTCCGCGATGAATCTGCATGGTCTTCAAAAGAACCATTTGTTTGACAACGTTTCGGTAAAATCTCAATTACCATCTTCAGGTCTTCTTACTTAGCGTTACTATGTTCGGCTTACTGGAAGATGTTTGTCCACTTGGTGAGTTATATACTGTGCTTCCGTTCCGGTGTGTGGTTTTCTTCGCATGGCTGCGCGTCACGGGTCTTGCGTTTAATGGTGCTGTGGGTTCTTGTGTTCTGCTTGGTCTACTCTCAGCGTTGCGTATCACTGGTTTATTGATCTTCTTGGTTTCCAGGACAGGTTTCCAAGCTGTGTATTGAGATTTTGAGGATGTTTTTCAATTTCGATGGCTTCTCTAATTATTCTTTTTGCCTTATGCTCCATTCTTGCTAGTACCTTGGTATTATCGAAATCAATCTCGTCGCCGGTGTCTTTTACATGTTGAGCTAATGACGAAGTTTTTTAATTTTTTCGGGCAGCATTCCGATGTTCTTCTTTCCGGGTTTGAATTCTTCTGTTAGTACGTCTTCTCACAACCTCCGCAAGGAACTTCATATACTCCTTGGTCTTCTAAAGGAATGTTTGTTTTGGCTGATGGTAGCATATTACCAATCTTCCTGTCCGTGTTGAAGACGGTTTCTATTTTATATTTCTTTAAAACCCTGCTTTTTTGTCGGTAGTTTCCTTGACATATGGCAGGAGAGCTTTGCCTATTGGTTTATCTTCTTCCTTCTGTTCTTTGTTTCGCCTAGGTCTTAAAGCCCTCTTGATGTTGTTACCGGAGAAACCATTTTGTTGTAAGGCTAATTTAACGTTTTCATCTTCCAGTAAGCCGAACGTAGTAACGCGAAGCAGAAGTAAGAAGACCTGAAGATGGTAAATGAGATTTTACCGAAACGTTGTCAAACAAATGGTTCTTTTGAAGACCATGCAGATTCATCGCGGAAAGGAAACCGGAGAAATTTTACAACCACATATAACACCCGCGGAAGCCTATATATATATATATATATATATACACCGGGTGATTCAGGTTTAATCTTGATAACTTCAGAAATCGATAGAACAGGTTAAAATAACGTTAATTTGTGATATAAACTTATTTCCTAGAACGCATCGTTTCCGAGATAGAGGGCGTTGAAGTAGGAATTTTTTCTCGTTTTTCCCTCACAACATTTGAACCACTTATCCGATTTAAGTGAAATTCGGAACACAAACACTCTTTATGATCTTACATAAGTTTCTTAAGTTTGAACTACCTACCCCTCTTAGAAGTGTATTTTGTATGCTACCCCCCTCTTACTTTATTTCAAAACTACCATAAAAATAATTAATTTCAATAAAACATTTACACACCACTTTGACCAGATTAATTTCGAAACTTTTTCGTCTCCTGTTTTTTTTTCGACGTTTGGTCTTGTTTCTGAGATATTCAAAGAAATTGGTGCCAGTGTAGCGCACCAGCCGCGTAAATTTCATTTAGCGTTATAGCAACCCATGAAAACAAAACTCAGTGATTTGTGTAAACTGACGTTTGTGAAAATCATTGTCAAAAGTATTATTTAAAGAGGGTTTTTAGTGCCAAGAAAAATGCCAAGAACGTTTACAAATGCTGAATATGCCGATATGCATTATGTTTATGGTTTCTGTGACGGAAATTCCAACGCATCAGTTCGAGAGTATCGAACACGCTTCCCTAATAGAAGAATTCCAAATCCACAAGTTTTTGTAGATGTACATCGTCGATTTTCGGAATATGGTTTGCGCCGCTACAATGACATAATCGTAATGTACCACCAAGAAATAATCAGCGGATTCTTAATCTTTTTGATATCGATAGAACTTTAACCACACGCCGAGCAGCTCGGCAACTCTATTTATCTCAATCAAAAGTACAGAAAGTACTCAAACAAGATCATCGAAGGGCTTTCCATCTCCAACCAGTTCAAGGTTTGTTGACAGGAGATGCTGAAAAACGTTTAAATTTTTGTAGATGGGTTTTAGATTCAACAGAAATTAATCCACAATTTCTGCATAAGGTTTTATGGACCGACGAATCTAATTTTATAAAAGCTATTACCATAACATTCACGTTTGGAGTGAAGTCAATCCTCGATGTGTCAGACAATCTTCATTTCAGCAGCAGTTTAGTATAAATGTGTGGATAGGTGTTTTAAGTAATAACCTCTGTGGGCCGCATATTTTGACTCCTCGTTTAAATGGGGATTTATTTAATGAGTTTCTGCAAAACTCTCTACCTGACGTGCTTGACGATGTCCCCTTAAATTTACGCCAAGGGAACTGGATGCAGTTGGATGGTGCACATTACGGAGTACGGTAGTGGTTGGATGAGAATTATCCTCGTCGATGGATTGGACGGCAACCCAACCACCACCCAAATATGTTGATTCCTTGCGAAGGACCAGTGGCTTGGCCTCCGCGCTCGCCAGATCTAAATCCTGTGGATTATTTCGTTTGGGGCCATCTAACAGCAATTGTGTATGATACGGCAGTACATACCCGTGAGGAATTGATCCAAAGGATAAGATATGTTTGTGATGACATAAAAAACAATCCTGTTCAAATAGCAGCTGTGATTAAACACTAGTTTGTCGATGCCAAAAATATATTGAAGCTGGAGGAATGCACTTTGAACAATTATTGTAATTTTTTTAGTAGTTGAAGTTTGTTGTAAATCTTGTAATAAGTAGTTGTTACTAAATTTATGTTTGAGGTTAATGGCATTTTTTCTTAACACTAAGAACACACTTTAAATAATATTTTCGACAATGATTTTCACAAACGTCAGTTTTTTTTTGAGAGCCGCCCGACAGTGTCCCCGGAAGCACCGCAGCCTATAGACTTATTGTGCATCTCTCGACGAGCACAAATATCCATGGTACTACAGTGGGATTCGAACCCACACCGACCTAGCCAATTCAGACTGGTTCTACAAGCAATCGTCTCCCAGCCACCTCGGCTATCGCGGCGCCCAAAACGTCTGTTTACACAAATTACTAAGTTTTGTTTTCATGGGTTGCTATAACGTTAAATGAAATATACGCGGCTGGTGCGCTACAGTGTCACCAATTTCTTTGAATATCTCAGAAACAAGACCAAACGTTGAAAAAAAAACAGGAAACGAAAAAGTTTCGAAATTAATCAGGTCAAAGTGGTGTGTAGATTGAAATTAATTATTTGTATGTGTAGTTTTGAAATAAAGTAAGAGGGGGTATACAAAAAACACTTCTAAGAGGGGTAGGTAGTTCAAACTTAAGAAGCTTATGTAAGATCATAAGGAGTGTTAGTGTTCCGAATTTCACTTAAATCGGATAAGTGGTTTAAAAGTTATGAGGGAAAAACGAGAAAAAAAATCCTACTTCAATGCCCTCTTTCTCGGAAGCGATGCGTTTTAGGAAATAAGTTTATATCACAAATGAACATTATTTTAACATGTTCTATCGATTTCTGAAGTTATCAAGATTAAACCTGAATCACCCTGTATATATATATATATATATATATATATATATATATATATTGTAAAACAAGGTCAAAAGTAGGGAAATAGAATACAAAAATAAAAGTTGTTTTCAAAGTTCAAGAAATATTAAAGTAGGTGAATTTTATAAAATGTCAAATGTTAATCTGATTCATTGAAAAAATGTAATATTTATTAAAATTATGTAAAGTAGATGTAAGAGTGCATTGAAAAGAAATAAAAAAGGGGTAATCAAGGAGACGGAATAACAACAAGTCAAGAAAAAAAGGTTAGAGAGAAAAATAAGATTGAAGGGAGCTGAGATTCGAGAAATTTATAAAACGTGTATAAAAGGATAAATAAGAAAATATCATTGAAGACAAGATTGAAATTAGAACAAGAAGAAGCAGCCTAACAGTGAACAAAAATAGCTAGAAAATTAAGAAGCCCCATTAAAGGATTAAAGGCGTCAAACTATTAACATTACACAAGGTATTTAAACTATATTTCTGCTCATAGTATATCCAGAGAACAGCATCCAATATTAAGTGACGGAAAACAGAGTGACAAGAACGATATAAGGAACAGCCACCATACGGATTGACAGATCAATACGAAGAGCAATCACCAGCTTCACAAGGAAAGTCTAAAGAAAAATAGAGCAGGGTTTAGGTAGAGTAGGAAAGATTCAATCAATCCAATTGTTAAACCTTTGATATGTAAAATAAAACAAAATTAGTTAACATTGAACATTTCATTAAACAAAAAAATTAAAATTATCAAAATTATTAGTGAAGAATATCTATCTGAATAATAAATATTAATCCTGTTTGAACCTGCCACTGAGACAAAAGAGTCATAAAATCATATAAAAGTGAATTTCCAAATGTATTAATCTACAGTAGTGAACCCATAAGATTTATAAAATAAAATTCATAATATTTAATCATAAAAAAAGGCGTAGATAAAAGCTTTCTCGGGTAAGTAAAATTATAATTTATATTATTAACTTAAAATATTTAAAATTAAAATTAAAATTTAAAATTTTTAAAGATTTATACACATACCATACTAAAATACATAAATCATAATACAAGAAAAATAAAATATAACAAAATTGTCGCTCAGACGTGGGACTTTGGAAAACAGAAGTAGGAAGTAAACTAAAATGGATTTAAGAAGTGGAAATATGACTAGAAACGAAAAGGACGAACAAAGTACAGGAAGTGAAACAGGAACAGGGATTCACAAGAAACAAGAGCGAGATCTTCAGAGATGGTTTGTTTAATGGAAATGTTCAAGGAAATGGAAAGACAAAGAAAATAAGCAGAAAAGGAGAACAACAGAGGAAAGAAGATAAAGAAGAAAGAAAAAAGGAAAGGGAATTGGAAGAAAAGAAGTTAGAAGAATTAAAAGAACTTACACAGCAAAATGTTCAGGACATTGGCAAGAGGCTGGACAAAAAATTGGCAATGATGATGAATGGATTCAAAAAAGAACAACAAAAATTTCAAGAGGAATTAGAAACAAAAATAGCCAGAATGGAGAAGAAAGCTGAAGAAGATAGAGAAAAGGTAAATAATAATGAAAAAGATGGAAAGAAAAGAATGACACAGATATGGAAAAATTTACAAGAATTCCAAAAGGATACACAAGAAAAGAGTCAAGAAACAGATAAAGAAATCAAGGAGATGGAGAAGAAAATACAGGATAATAGAAGAAGATTAAACACAATAGAACAACAGGTTGAAAGCCAAAGAAATGACAATGGAGATGAAGTAGTTAATACAGAAGAGGTCTGAAATACAGAAGAAGTAAGAAATACACCAATTGAGAAATGAATTAAGGCAAGAAATAACTAGACTACAAGAAGAACAAAAACGCATTACACAAACGAGAATAATTACATGTCACAACACAAATACAACACACAAATATGATGGATGTATTAAAAATTTACGTCAAGTAGTATTTTTAAAAACAATTAAAAATAAAATAAAATTTAACAAATTGATAACACAGATCAAATTAAAGAAATTATTCGAGATAGCTTGACAGGGATAGTTTGATTTGGTTTGCGAGTAAGGAACAAGAAATTACAGACATAACTAATTTTGAAAGATTGTTTTTACAATATTTTTGGGGGGATTATATTCAAAATAGGGTAAGAGAAAATTTGTATTTTGGGAGATATGATTACACGAAAAGAACACCTTTATCAAGTTATGCCTTACAATTATATTCTAAAGCTAAATATTTAAAACCGCCAATGATGGAAAGTGAGATTGTGCTATACATATCCAGACATTTTAAACCAGCAATCGCTGAAAATTTAGCCATACTAACATAAATAACATGGATCAATTATGTACTTATTTAAATAGGATCGAAAGAAATACGAATAATAATAATAATAATAATTAAAGTAATATTAGTAATTATAGACAAAATAAAAGATATAAAAATTCTAGTAATAGATTTCATCCATTTTTATAACGACCAGAACCGAAATTATAACAATAGACAACAACATTACAATTTTAGACAAAATAATAATGACATATCTAACAATAATTATGTACAAAATAATAGTAGACCATTTAATCGACAAATTCAAATATTCAAAATAGACAAAATGACGATAGAAGAGACAGACAGGTAAATTTCCAAAGGTACGGAACACCTGACGAAAGACAGTTGGTGGAAAATGACAATGTAAATCCAAATGACTCGAACACATACATACGATCACTCAATAGGAATTGTGAAACACAGGCAACCAGTAATACACCACAAACTGACAATGAGCAGGAATTTTTATAAATAAAACACCAAATCGTAAAATAGTAATATGCACATATGAATCATCAAGATTAGTTAATGTACATGAAGTTATCATTGATTATAAAAATAAAGATATTAAATATTATGATAAAATAATAAAATTTAAAAATAAGGAAACAAATGAAGATAATTCGAAGCAACTAAGGGAATGTAAGGTAGAAAATGATTGTAGGAGAATGTATGAGGTAATTAAATATAATAAAATAAATGAAAAAGATGAAAATGCGGTTAATTATAATGATAATATAAAATTAATTGATAGTAATGTAGAAGATGATGATGAAGTATTAATGAATAAAGGTATAAATGATGATGATGATAAAATTTTGAGGCCAAATAATGCCGGTTTTTAACTAAATCGTAAACTTCGCGAGACAAGATGCAGGACAAAAATTTGTCGCGGATGCATAGTAAAGGTAAAATTTAAAATGTAAAACGTGCATTGTAAAAAGAACCCGTTGCGACAAAGAGATGTCCCAACAAAAACCACGCGAAACCGCGATTTGTTTTTGGAAAAAAGCCTTTCGTCCGGCAAATCGACTCAAAAACCGTCGAAGTTAGGCAAAAAGTAACTTGCAATCGTTAATATTAGTGATTTCAACTTCCTCAACAGTATGTATTAGTTAGTTTAGTTAAATTATTTAGTAACATTTATCAATTATCGCTATCGTTACTAAAAACAGTATAGGTAAAGAATTGAATAATATTACTTCTAATTATAAATTTTAAAAACTGATTCTTTTCAAGTTAATTTATTTCTTATTTGATTCAACAATTTTTCTGTTTAATAATAAATACCTACTATAAACAAACTTTGGAAATGCCAATGGCAGCTCTGTCAACAATTTTTCTGTTTAATGATAAATACCTACTATAAACAAACTTTGGAAATGCCAATGGCAGCTCTGTCTCTTACATTAGCTCGATATGTAATGCAAATAATTTGATTGATGTGTGCATTGAGAATCTTACTTTTCAATTACCTTCATAAAAAAATTTGTTGATGATTTAATACTAAGTGTTCCGCAGAATGGTATCGAACTTCAGCTACAAACTATTTTTTCTTATAATTTTAAAACCCTTAATTTTTCAAAGAAATTTTCAGTTTTTATGTACCTACATGCAAAACTTACTTTTTTAAAAAAAAGTGAAATAAAGAAGTTCACAGGTATAGTTAGGTCTATCCGTTAGTGATGGTATAAATCAGTATTTTTCAGTAACAAGTACGTTATGTTCCAGTTCCGTGTGCATACCTGTTACAAATACTAGTTATTTTATACCTAGTATTTTATTGTTGAGTGTTGAGGCACAGGTCTCCACTGAATACTGATTACTGAAATACTAGTCCAGTGCGAGTGCCCCGACCCGGTTTTCAAATTTCTACACAAAAATTATTTTTTGTTAACCAATGTCATATTTTATGAAGAATATAAATTTTATTTTTACTGCTTTTTTTGTTAGATATGTACATCCAAAACGGAAACGTATTCCAAATTTATTTTATATTTGATTGTATTTGAAGAATGCCATTTTTATGTTATTTCTTATACGGTTATTTTATAGTAGGTATATAGTTCTAAAGTACTAGGATTTTTTACGAACTTACCTTATTATATACCTAAATACTATTATACTACTTTTATAGTGTTGATAAAATTAACAAACACGAGGGAATGTGGGACCAATATCTAGGTTTAATTATTTATTAGTAACCTGCTCGTCTTCAGTTACTACAAATTATTATCTACCAGTCAAAATAAAATATAACATTGCCTATACTCAATCTCAATACTGCCTGTATATCCAAGTGTTCCAAATTCCAAGTCCAAGTATGTATTATTAAAAATACCAAGTACGAAATACTATGAGTATCGAGTTGAGCTGGAGTCCGCCGCGTCGCATCCAAGTCTAGAGAGGAACTGGGACTGGGACTTGGAACAGTAACAGTCAAACGTGAAACTAGTATTTTAGATAACGCGTAACGCCGTACCTGTTACGTTAATACTAGTAACTGGTATACCAATCGAGTATCGAGTTGAGCCGGAGTCCGCCGCGTCGCGTCGAATTCTAGCAAGAGAGGAACTGGGAACAGTGTAACTAGTATTTGAGAAAACTCGTACCTGTTACGTTATTTTATAGGCTCATACCTGTTACCAAATACGCGTTCCTAGTATTTTGTATCATCACTACTATCCGTCGACAAACTTAAATTTCAATCAATATATACATTGACATGAACTATTTACTGTATATTAACATTTTTAGATTAGTTTCTTTTAACATTTAGGATGTTTCTATTCGATTACATTAATTATATGTAGGATTTATTAAACTAAAGGTTTCCTGATCTAAAAAAAATATCTGTGGTACAATCATACAGTTTTCGGAAAAAGCATTTCATAAGACAAAAAATAGGTATTCCTATGATATTCATATTTCATAGTTTTCTATATATTATGTATGTCGATTTTCTATCCTTCTAGTAATATTTAAAAACAAAAACATATTTATAATAAGAATGATGAAATCAATTAGTATTATATTTAAGGTCTTTAATTAACATACTTTTATTTGGGCGAAAATAAATTGTAGTACCAATGGATTTATCTATAATTTACACTTATTTTTCTTATTTGAATTGGTATAACATACCAGCATAAGTTGAAATTTATTACTTTCAATTTTCAGAATATGTTATTGGAAGGAAAAACAATTATTGTAGTCGATGTAGAACAGAAATGTTTTGTGATTATAAGATGCCTATTCAGAAAAATGTAGTATCTATAATCCTGCGTTTTTCTAATTCAAAAAACTAACAATTACCGATTGCATCTTCGATACTCTGAATTAGGAAAAAATTATTTCTTTATGATATTATTGCAATCGATAATCTCAAAGTATGTACTAATTTTCATTTGAATCTGATTAGTCATTGTTGTGTTATTTAAAAATTTTGGCATTGTCCATATGCATCCCGTATTTTCTATTAATAGCTTTTAAACCCACGTTGATAAGGAACAATTTGCTTAAAATTGCTTTCCATTCTTTTAACTTGGTACCTATCATATTTTAGAAACATCTTAAATGCCAAAAATATTATTCTTAATATTTATAACATTCTTTTATTTCAGAATAAACCGAAATCTAGTCCAAATAATGAAAATTATAATCAAAGAGCAGTTCGTTTTACTGAAAAAGAGAAAGAATTGCATCGATACAAATATGAAGAACAAGATTATTTACCATTAGATAAAAAAAATAATGATGTCAAGTTAGTGTCACAAGAAACCACTGAAATGTTACTAACATTTAAATTTGGAAATCACGTTTTAATATCTAACAACAGTTTAAAACCAAATTCAGCAGTTCGTCAGCTGTTTCCAAATACTAAAACAAAAGATATTGAAAACGATTGTTCAGATTTCCTTGTAAAAGCTGAAACTTATCAAACATTTGATGAAACTAAAATTTCTAAGTTGCCCCAAAATATTAAAAAATGTGATAAGCAAATAATTGAACACAGTATTTTTAGACGTTCTCTTGTCCGTTATGAACCGAAAACAAAAAAATCGATAAAAAAGGAAGATCATTCTCTAGTAGAACGTATCAAATTGCTAACATGTGATCTTGATGAAAATAATAAAGAAGTAAATAATATATCTGATCGAATAAATCCAACCGGGCAAGAAACACATTTAAATCAAGAAGTGGGTCATGCTAAATCCCATGTCAAAAATTCTTCTCCGTCTTCTTCATCCACAAGTTCGAACTCGTCATCCCTATCATCAACTTACAAGAAGATAACAGATTTATTTACAAAAAAAGAAAAAAGTTTTGAAATAAGTTCTTTCGATAACGGCCAAACACCATCAGAACCAGATTTGGGTGGACCTCAAATTCAGAATGTAAACAAATGTCAGATTAAAGTAAACACAATAATTGACAATAGAAAACAGTTATTGTCAACATTAGTACCCTTAACTGCTTGTGTTAATATGAGTAATCCCAATGAATATTATAATGTGAGTGATGATAATGGAACTAGATTTAATTCTAGCAATACAGAATATTTATTAGAAAGTACCAATGAAGATATAACTGTTAACACTGATGATTTCAAGGTCAATACACCTGATGTTTTAGCTGGGACGCCATCAGGAACAGAATCTATTAAAGAAATAGCTGTATTAGAGCAACAAAACATCAGTGGAACAGGAGGAATTAGCACGCAGTAAGTTTATTCATAAATACAATTTAATTATAAGGAACACATACAAATATCTATTTTTATATGACACAAAATACAAAAACAACCTAAATAACTTCTAAATAAGATGATCAAGTGACAAGCGAAATTATGAAAAAATTTTAATTCCATCAAGTTTACGTTAAAAGGCATCCTCTTCCAAAACAAAAATCGATATGTATTTATATTATTTCAAGAACATATCTTTCTAGAAATAACTGAATCCGTCTCAATTTTATTCACTGAATTTTCATAACAGCATTTACAAAATAGTTTCTAAAAAAACTAAACTTGATTTTTTGTATATAAATAAAAGAGAGTTTATTTTTATAGATAGTAATAGTTTTAAAAATCGATGAAGCAAGACAGTATCCGTTGAAGGGGTCGCATTTTAAAGTCAAACATAAATATGTTATGTCTCCGACAAAAAGGTATATTAACACAGTCTCCAGATATGTTTAAGCAGATCATAATAATAATATTGCAACCCAAAGAAATCAAAATAATTTTTATATAAAATAAAATAATAATATAATAATATAAAATAAAATATTTGCTTTCTTTTGATATATATGTTAAAATATATATATTTTTTAAAAAAGTAAACAAAATACTGTGAATATTAAATAGCTAAAAAACATTTAAATATACATAATATATTACTATGTAGAGCCTGAAGGTATAGGACCATTTGGGAGAAGAGCGGTCTTTATTAAATCATGTTATAAGCATTGAACTTTCAGTGGATAGTCATAAAGAAGGTACACTTGTTTTTAAAAAGAAATGTTTAATATAAATTTTTTAAAATGACAAAAATTCACATTAAATAAATGTCAGAATTGTTTATTAACAAACGATTGAAAACAAACGCCAAATTTTATCTAAATATTCTGAATACCACGATGCAATTAACGTCGCCTTATCAATACAAAAGAAATGAAGAATAAAAAAACACAAATTTCTCTTCACTTTCCCTCGATATGTGGATACGTTCAACAATCTTCATGTTTCATTTTTCATACCCATAAGACGAAGACATTTTACATGCTTTGGTTTCGATAAACCTTTGGTCATAATATCGACAGCCATTTCACTCGTAGAGACGTAATGAATACTCGAGCCTTCTTCACTTTGAACTGCCTCTCGAACGAAGTGATGTCTCACATCAATGTGTTAGGTTCTGCTATGGAAAACAGGGTTTTTGGCGAGTTGTAGAGCTCCGTTGTTGTCACACATGCTAATTTGTCGGAACCCAACTCTTTCAGGAATCCTTGAGATACATGGCTTCTTTTGTTGCTTTACGCAAAGCCATATATTCTGCTTCAGTTGATGACAATGTAACAGTTCCGGTTTCTTGATTCCCATGAAATAGGACCTCCTCTGAGAAGAGACGTAAATCCTGTATACGATTTACGATCGACGACACAATTTGCCCAATCTGCATCAACGAATCCTTTCAATGGTTCCTGATTCTTGAATATTAATCCCGTATCCTGCGTTCCCTTCAGATATCTAAGAATCCTTTTTCCAATATTCCAGTGAAATTTGTCATAACCGGAGTTGTACTGGCTAAGATAGCTTACTGCATGAACAATGTTAGGTCTTGTACACACAACCAAGTACATCAAGGATCCGACCAGTTTTCTATACGGCAGATTGTTTGACTCTTCCAGGTCTGATTCATTTTCTGATTTCTTCAATCTGTTTCCCAAGTCGATTGTGTACTTACTTGTTTCGAATCTGCCTTTCCAAACCTGTCGTCATCTTTCACGTACCCCTTCTGATTAATTTTGATTCCGACATCTGTTCCTGAAAACTCGATTTCCAGACAGTATTTCACGTCATCAAGACTTTTGATTTCAAAAGTTTGTGACAGATAGTTCTCAAACTCCTTGGTCAACTTTTTATTTTTGGAAATTACGAGGAAATCGCAACGATGAATATTTCTTCCCCTCGTCCCAAATAGAATATACACGGATCACAATCAGATGATTTGAGATCAAATTTCTTCACGAGATCAAATATTTCACAGTTTCGTATACCAACTTCATCTGGCTTGGCCCAGACCGTAAAGGGTTGTTCATCCAGTACACTTCATTTCCTTTCTGAAATTTTTGGAGCATCTTTCTCGTCTTTTTGCCCATTACGTTTCCCTTTGGCTCTGTTGATATGATTTTCTTTAATGTTACTTCTGTGTAGTCCGGTAATTCCATGAAGATCAGCAAGAATCCAAGTTTCGTTTTTTATTATTGACTTCATTTCTCCATTCTTCAAAATCTGATCCGTTCAATGCTTTTTTAATGTTTCTTGCATTTTCTTGGAAGACCTGTCTTCTTTGGACTTCCCCTTGCTTTTTTAAGTTGAACAGCAAGTTCAGGATACTGCTCTTCTTCAATCTCTTCCTCATCTCATGTTGGTGCTCAATATCATTTGCTTCCCGGTTCATTTTTTCATCTAGGATTATCAATTTCTGTCACTGAACCAGTTGTCATCTTCGATTCATTTAGAAATTTCACGTTTCGTGTAATGTCAATTCTTCTCTCATCAGGAATCCAAACTGTACACCTTTGATTCTTTAGAATATCCAACTAATATTCCCTTTTCAGATCTAGCATCAAATTTTCCTGGGTTTTACTCCTATTTCGAGTGTAAACCTCGCATCCAAATTCTCGGAAATATTTTCCGTTCAAGTATCCATTCCAAGTATTACATCAGAAAACAAGTTTGCGAGGTACTAGAGACTCCTGAAACTCTTTTCCTCCCAGGTGGAACTTTATGTGATACTTCTCGGTCATGGTAACTAAGTGACAGTTGGCTAGTTGCACGGCAGAGATGCATGCGGTCTCATAGAGTACTCCTAATTGACAAATAGGGTCAATTACAATTGAGTGTGCATCTCAGGTACATATTAGGACCGATAACTTTGATTCCCAAATACGGATGGATCATACAGTCGATTGTCTGAATGTTGTGCAGTTAGAGTATCTGAGCCGTGGATATAATTGAACGGTACAGGCCTCAAAACAGCACTGCTTCGTTAAAGTTTTCCCCCCCGAACAGAGATAGTCTCTGACAACAGAACAAGCGATTTGGAAAGTCCGGATTCCTTATCAAACAAATGGCAGTTTGGTCAAAACGAACGGGACCGACTGATCTCAATCATGTGCTCCGGTGTAAGTTGGCCGATGGCGTGGCGGAGGACTTGTCTTATTGTAGCGTATGTACTGGCGATATTCTTGCAGTAATTTCCTATAAATCCAGCGTCGAGCCCTCTCTGCGGAAAAACCTCCACGTATGCACAGAAGCATCTGCAAGGCGGTCAGGTAGTTTCTACCAGATTCTCCTATCTGCTGACGGCGTTGATAAACCTTCTCCTCCAGGAAGGACTTGTAGTTCGCCGGCAGATAGACAGATCATAGTTGATTAGTACGAGGCCAAAGCGTGAAAGAGATATAGGCAACTCTAGGTTGCGGGAAGGCACATCCATTCTTGATAAACTTTACCAATCATCGCTTCTTCTCTTCTACGGTTCCTAAGGTGTCCAATCGGAACTTTGCTAAACTTGCTGTCTATTTGTTCCTTCTTAAGCTTGTAGATCCAGCTTAGCCGAAAGTCTCCTAACTTAAGAGTTCGTCGGCGGATTTTGGACAGGTCTGACTGCGGACTTCCTCTTCGTTTGACCTCTCTTCTCCGGTCTGGTTTCCAAGTACTTCAATGCTGGCGTAGATTTGTTGTACAACAAATTATTAGTAATTGCAACACCTTTTTGACTCTTATCGACAAAATATATATACTGCAATTTCCTTCTCAGCATCTTAATGCTGACAATTTATAATCGTACTATAACTTTAACTATAACTGGCTTTTACAAATTCGTTTATTGTTGGTGCCTGGTACATTGCATATATTTTCTCATTATTTCTCCTTACATAGCCTTCCTCCGTCTTCTTACTCCCTATAATTCTTCTTAAGATCTTCCTTTCCCACCTTAAAAGGTTTTCTCTTGACTTCTAAATTTTACTCCTCTGGACATAAACATAAACAATATGTGTCCTTCTCTGTTTGACTGACTATCTCTTATGACTCTTTCTAATACTAAATTAAAAAGAAGCGTTGAGAGTGGGTCTTCTTGTCTCAGTCCTGTGTTAATAACCTTCCGAACATTGACCTTTTATACGTACTTTGGATTTAGTATTTTCTAAGGTCATTTTCAATAGCCTAATCAGTTTCCTTTTAATAGGTTTTTTTATCTTCAAATCTATTCTCACTAGATAGTGATCCGAGTCTATCTCTGCCTCTCTGCATGACCTAACATTTTTTATTATGCTTATGCGGTGAAGTTGCTTATATTCAATATGTTGGCAATTTTTCAAGTGCTAGTGGTGACTCCGAAACTATATCATGAACTACTTCTTCTAGTTGCACAGTTCGTACTTCTCTAGGGAGTTCACAGTCAGCAGTTCGTTTCATAAATGTATCATTTTCGTGCAAACTTTACTGAAGGTGAACAAATATTGTGTGATGACGTTCTTGATACAACTCAGCATTCAGTCGTAGAGCTTGCAGAGCATTTCCATTCCTTCGACCATAGGTAAAATGCATACCTGCCATTTCCGCATTTGTAAAATTTTCCTTTTTTTTGAAAACACAAAAATTATTCATTTTTTAACATTAATTTTGTAGCAAACAAATAATGAAAAAATGTTAATTTGACATTTTGACAAGATGGTTGTATTTTATTTAGAAATATTGACAGCAACCAACTAGATAATGTATCAATAGAAATTAAAAATACAGAACTTGTAATAAAATATGTTTTATTTTTTTCATCAAAAACGGTGCATCCTACGCAAAGAATTGAAGAGACCAATTTCATGGCGGATTTTCCAAAAAATATCACAATGGGAAAAAGTGTGGTACCATTTTTTTTTATTAAATAAGGTTGTGGCATTATCGCACGAACGTCACTGGTGCAAGAAAGAAAAAATAATCGAATCACTTCAAAAAATGAACATGTATCCCTCCAAAGCGTGTTTCAACTTTCGAACTAATATCTTTAAAACTGAATTAATTGATAAAAAATTAAAATTTAAACACTATATCTCGGAAACGAAGCATATTTCGATCTACGTTTATATGAACCATTTTTCACAAAATAACTTCGGCAACCACCCCCTAAAATATGTTACACTTATTTACATACACCCTGTACGCCCATTGGTAGAAGCCTATCCAAGAAGAGTGCATTGCCATAGTTATCTAAGGTTGACAACCTTCAAATTGCCAATTCAGCAGTCAGTGTGATACAACCTATGATAACACAAATTGCCTCAATTCAAATATTTTTGATTCCTCAAGAAGATGCCAGTATCAGATTTCAATGTGACACTAATGGAGCTGAAAGAAGTTCCCCAACACTGATCATTTTCAGTAGTGCATGCCAAATTTGGATCAATAAAAGATTGCTTGTTTTTTAATATTTTAGTTCATAACTTAGTTATTAAAAATTTGTAGTATCAACTCCACATAAAATTAATGTGTAATCAGCTTTTTGCAGTTGTTGTAAATAATGATATTTAATCTTGGTATTCAGTTATAACATATTCTTTAAGCGCATTTAATCTTGTACTTTCTTAAATAAAATATGTATGCTATTAATCCGATTAATTAGTTCCATAAGTAAAACTCACGCTTGTGTTGCGTTGCGAAGATGTTCTAGAATGTTTGAGACAAATCGAAGACAGAGTAATGGGGAGTGGTTTGGTTTTGCCAATTAATAAATTTATCTATCCTTAGAAATTTTTTGAATTTGTAATTAAGGTCGTAGTGTAACTTTAGCAATAAAACCGGAACTGTCTGAACTCTGAATGTTGTAGCTCTAGCTCCGATGAGACATGTTACACGGCCTTTTCATAGTTTTTTACATGTATAACTTACACTTTACTTACTTACTTAACTTACATTTTTTCAACTTATTTCTAAGAAGTTAGCGTTTCATTTGTTCTGTGCAACACGTGCTTATCTATCTGAGTTATTTTGTATTACATTGTTGCATTAAGCGACGTAATTAACATTTAAAATATTATAATAAAATAAAAAAATTGATGTCATATATCGACTTTTAAAGTTAAGTTCTAAGATTAATAAGATTACATATGAGATTAATATTACATAAGATTATTAATATATTAACATAGTTGTCAGATAAGTTCAATCTCTTCTTCCTGGTCTTCAGAGCGGATTGATGGTCTTCTTCGGGGTAATATTCTCGTTAGTCCGGAAAATCTTTTCCTAAGCGTGGAGATGATGGAGGATTCGATGATATCGACAGCGCTAATTTTCTATTTTTTCTGCATTTACGTATGCACCATAGGGTAATGACAATAATTACGAGTGCGATAAAAAAATATGTGAACCATGAGATGTGTTTTGTCACAAATGGTGCGTTTATTAGTTCGTCTAGGATTCTTGAATATTTGTCTAACTTGTGTTTCGCTATCTCTAGATCTTCTACGTTGAGATTATTTAATTTAAGTGGTTTCAAATTTGGGAGTTGTACATCACTCGGTATATTTTCACAGCAGTTATATGGAATTAGAATGGGTTGTGTTTCAATTTTTACATCAGTTGTATCCTTGGAATTGGTTTGAATTTTTATTACACCAACTAATGCGTTACTCGTTGTAATTTGAGTATAGAATTTTTGAAGATAATTTCGGTCTTTGAATTCTTCCTTTGACAGTTTATGGTTGTTGGAAGTGGATCTGAGTTTATAATGAGCCATGTGTTTTCCAGTAATTCTTGCACTTTGTAGCCTTTCTCATAGATTATTGACGTTTTAAAGTTTTCTGGAAGATTGTTTATGTTCTTAAGGATTTAAGCTTCGCAGATAGTTCGATTGTATCTATTGGGTATGCAAATAAATTTGAACAAAGTTGTGTTCCATAATAAAGTGGTTTGCATCCATCTAAGTTTGTCATTGGTATGTACATGAAAGAATCATCATCACGTGCAATATACTTTTGTGAGATTGATAGAATATAATGTAGACCAGTCCTATTGTTTAGGATGGATATATTTGGAATAGGGTATATTTTTGCTGATCGATTAATGGAATTTTTAAAATAAATATTAAGTCTGAGTTAATTTGGAATGCTTCTAATTCAGTTATGTCTAAGTAGTTGCCAACATTAGGTAGTCTTATACTAAGCGGTAAATTATTTTGATGTAGATTTTGTGTATGTCCCATCTTCTGTGCTAACAATGTTTGCAACATAAAAATGATGTGTTTTCTTTCAAACAATTTTTACTAGGATGTATTTTCCTACTGATATCTTATTTTCATCCAATGTTTGCTCAGAAACTTCCTCAAATTCCTCCAAACTTTCTTCAGAATCTGATTATAAATTTGGATCTGTCATCTCCACTTCCAAATTTGAAGAAGATTCTTCAAATAAAATTCTTTTAACTATTTTCTCTCTTGCTTTTCTGGCATCGTGCCTCATTTTTTTTTCAGTTATTCCTTGCGTATCTTCTCGTTGTGGTTCCTCTCGATTTCTTCCTTTTCTGGTGTGTCTGTTAAGATTCTGCTTTTTACCTTCTTCCTAGTTGATCTGCCTTGGTTTTTGCTTTTGGAAAGGGTCGAATATCTTGAGGGCTTTTAAAAACTGAACCCTGCGTCGATGTTGAAGGCATGTTAATTTCAATTGGGTCTTCAATTTCAATCAGTTCTTCGTTGATTGGTATGTTAGTTGCTTCAGGATTCTCTCTATCTGTTACCGATAAGCATAAAAACTCATCTTATCTAAAGATATTTTGATCCACTGGCCAGATACCAGACACCCTAAAACTGGATTGTATATTTTCTGGCGTAAAAGCCAAGAGGTAAACCTTTCCTGTGAGTTTAGCTATGTTATATATTGTAATAGGTTTAGCTGGGTGAGATAATAACCATTCGTCACAAGCCGTATTGTGGTAAGTTTTAAAGGGTCCAAAAAGCGACAGCTGTAATTTGTGGCTAGTGTGCGGAGGAATAGTCAGTAAAATAATTCCACGTTTTTTGGCAAGCGTTACTGCTTCCAGGCTAATATGAGTATCGTGATTATCTAATATCAAGAGCTTTGGATGCTCTTTACTTGGTCTTATATGCTCAATGAAATGTTGCAACCACTCATGAAATTTGCTGGATGTAGACCATCCTGATGGATTAGCTGAGCCTATTGAACCTACAGGTGCACTATGTAACATAAATAGTTTAAAATGTACCCTGGGAAAGATAAATATGAGTGGGACACTATTTCCAACAGCATTGGTATGGATAACATTGCTTCCCCTCTCTCTCTCTCTCCGGACATGGCGCTCCCAACCTGATTTTTTCCCCTTTCTGCGATTATTTTGGACACATTCTGCACAGTGCTAATGCTACTTTCATCCATATTATAGATATCGGAAGCAGTAAACTTATATCTTTCAATAACATCCTTTAAATTTGAAAAAAATACAGGGTGCTTATTGAAACCTGTAGATCTAGCCAGACTGGTTCTGGGTTTCTTAAACGTAGATAGAATGCCTCTTCATATATCCTCTGAACCATTCTTTTCCGGCTCTTTTGTGTGCGCACCAGGAAGCAGGAACTGTCTTTTAATTTGCCACTGCAAAGTCGTATGCTAATATCCTTAACTGATTCCTATGTAAGCCGTAATGCATTATTGAGGCAGTTTTCAAATATTCCTAGACACTTCCTTCCTCGTCCTTGGTAAATACCTGTTTTACTTTCCAGTTTTCAAAGGATTTGTAATGATCAGGGTCTTTGAGGTACCTCTGAAGGGTGGCTCTAGACACATTAAATTCTTTACATGCGTTCCTTTGACTTATGTGACGATTTCTTATAGCGTTTGCGGCATTTTTTAAATAATCGATGGGGATAGAACTAGTTCAGGAAACAAGAAGTTAACACATTATCCTTACTTATCTAAACAATGTTTATACCTTGGGCCGGCTCATGGTACACATACTTGTTTGGCCCAAGGAACAGTCACTAACCTGTTGATTGATACATAACCTATATCAAACCGACAAAATGTTGTTTCTTATATTTTTTCATATGTGGCATTAAATAACCAATACAGGGTTAACTATGACTAAGTACAAAAATTTTAACCACGTGATCATGGAGCCCTAAAAGACAATAAAAAGTTATTCCAGAATTTTAGCTCGATATTTAAAAAATGGGGCAAAACCCTTTTTTCCTACGGAAAGTCGGCGCCTATGATGAGATGGCTTATGGCTTAGATACATAGTTGGCATTACATCTGTCAACAACTACCATGCGGTCGTTTGCAGTATTTCTAAATGCAGAAACGACAAAAATTAACATTCTTATTAGTAATAATACCTGACAGGTAGGTAACAGTTAATTCAGTTAGCTCCAGTATTTTGCATTCGTTTTTCATTATTTGGTTACAAACTGGTAAAACTACATTTTCACTCACTACCGATAAACACACTTCCCGTAGGTACAGTTGTTAGATACAATGCCTATGTATTATAACAAAATCGAAGAAAGGGGTGGTAGGTAGGTTCTAATAGATAACAGAAAACGTTTAACATCCGCGGCAGTCTTGTCCCATAACCTAGAAAAACAAACCGGCGAACTATATTGTGGGAAAATATCTGTACCCGACACATATTCCTTTATTTATTAACTATAAAACGTTTTAAATTAAAATAAGGCACTGAAAACTGAAGAAGAACACAAAACTACAACGTAAACACATAAATTAAATTATAACATTACAGCGAACCGACTCGACTGGACCGACTGCCGACTGCCGACGGTAGCTTGCTGGTTGCATACTCTGATTCTCGGATTTAATATAATATCGAAAAAATTTTTTTCGCTTTGTAAGTTTGGAAATTTTTTGAAAGGAAATTCTGTTAATTCTTATTTTTTTCTATCCCCTCTTAAAATATTTGTACTTAGTCATAGTTAACCCTGTATATGCACCTTTTACCCATTACACTGCACCATAAACACACCGAAGTGTGAAGTGTGAAAGACGAATCTTTATCATAGAATAATATTGTATAGAAATTAATGTTTTCCCTATTAAACATAGTCACTGACAGTGGTGCCATCTTCTGGACTTTTCAGATAACACAAAATACAGCCGTGGCTCAAGGTACCAGGTGGCCCAAGGTAACCGACTTTCCCCTATGTATAATTTTTAAACGCGCGAATGTTGTTGAATTTAAAATATTATCTAATTGATTCTCAATGTACAAGTAACTTTCCATGAGAGGTTCACATTTTTCAAAAAATTAGAGTTTGGATTCCATATTATTTTGATTTTATCAGCCATTTTGTACATATAATTTTAAAGCAATTTAATCTCTATTAAAAATTTCTTCATCTATATGCAATTTTTTAACTGTGGCATTAAAATTTTTTATAACCGATGTTGTGTCTGAAATTTGATTTTTTATTAAGTTTTCTAATTGTAGTTCATCATTAGTTAATTTGTTTATGCAATTTACTCTCGCCATCTTCAGCATATAAATTTCTATGAGTGATTTAAATATTGTACCAATACCGTTTATTAGTCCGCGTTTGTAACGTTTAGTATTAGTTAATTTCTTCAAATTTTTCATTAATTGATTCCAAAATTTGAGTTAATAAACTAATGTGAGTTTTGACTTCGCTTTTGAATAGATTCATATTTTCGAATGTTGAGCTAATTGCATTTAATAAAATATTTAATATTTTTTCATTATGTTCGTAAGCTGTTTTCAGTGCAGAAATATTTTTGTGTACTAGAAATGTCTATTTTTTGTTTGTGACGAAGATTTCACTGTTTTTATGGTAATATATTCCAATGGTATTGTTTATTGGTGTTATTGTGTATTATGAAGCTGCTGCTCCGATCAGCATGAGAAACCATAAAATAAATTTAATTTTCAAAATACGGTTTTATTCCATCAAAATTTACTTTAGTTTTTTTGTGATATTTGTGGATCACAGGATTGTTGAATTTTGAAAGAGTTCTTTAATTTCGAATGGTCCATTGAATTTATTTTGCAATTTATCTTTTATTTGAGACTTACATAAACTTTATCACCTACTTTAAATTTTTGAGTTTTATTTGAAATGTATTGGTCGAATCTAATCTTTGCTTTTTCTTTTTGAAGATTTGTTTTTTCTCAAGCAAGTTTGTAGTAGTACGATATTCTGTTATTTAGATCTCTAACGTATTTGGAAATTAGTTCCTTTTGATAGCATAGAGTTTCAGGGGGACGGCTTGAGGTATGTCCGAAAATTAATTTGTAAGGGGTGAAGCCATGAGTTTTAGTTACTGAATTGCAACAGATTACAGCGTAAGGTATAATTGTTAAAGAGTGTTCGTTTGGATTTTTCGTTTTATTTGTTCTGATCATTTCTAATAGGGTAGCATGGAATATTTCTAATGATCTATTGGATTAAGGGTGGCTAACGCTAGAATAGGTCAGTTTGACGTTGTATAAGGTACCAAGGTCTTTAATTAATTGGTTATCAAATTATTTCCCTGAGTCGCAGTGTATACGAAGGCGTGTACCATAATGTTGGAAATAAAGTAGTAGTGTATTTACTGTGGATTTTGCAGTTTTGATCTCAAGGGGTATGCTTGTGTAAATTTTGTCAATTAATCTCTAATTGTTAGAACATAATTTTGAGTGGGAATTTCTAATACATCAATGTTTATTCTTTGAAAGGGTGTTTTGGGTGTTTCGGTTATTACTAAAAAGTTACTTAAATTTTTTCGCAAAATTTTTGTGTTCTGACAAATTTCACAATTTCGAACGTCTTTATTTAATCCGATCCAATTATATTTGTCTGTTATTCTTGTAATTGTCTCATTTATTCCTCTATGGAGATTTGCATTACCTGTGCGATTTTGATCTATGATAATTGGTATTTGATCTTTATCAGGTGTTTGTGCTATATTTTGACATTATTAATTTCAATTCTTTATTCGAAAATATAAATGATAACATTTCAAGAATTGGAAGATCTTAATAATTAATAATAATAATCATGATGATGATGACGATGACGATGACGAGGACGGGGACGACGAGGACGAGGACGAGGGCGATGACGATGACGATGACGATGACGATGACGATGACGATGACGATGACGATGACGATGACGATGACGATGACGATGAAGATGAAGATGAAGATGAAGATGAAGATGAAGATGATGATGATGATGAGAATTAAAAATACGGCAATGGAAAACTAAAGAGCTTCATGGACGATATCCGGCTAACCTAGACAGCGACCAAATAGAGATTTCTTTGCCGAAACAGAGGGTTTCATGATGGGAATCCAAGACCAAGTAATTCCCACTTTAAATTACCGAAAGTATATTATAAAAGACCAAAGTGCACTCAGTGACAAATGCCGACTATACAATAGTAAGTCTGAAATAATAGGTCACATTATTTCAGGATGTACCATCCTGGCTCCGACAGAATATCTGAAGCGACACGACAATCTTGCAAAAGTGGTACATCAAGAACTATGTAAAAATGCAAAACTACTAACAGAATGTCTTCCCTATTACAACTATAATCCAGAATCGGTAATGGAAAATGACACAGCTAAGGTATACTTTAACAGAACAATACAAACAGATCATACCATAGAACACAATAGGCCAGATATTGTTTTACAGAACAAAGTAGAAAAAATTACTTACCTAATAGATATAGCTGTACCTGCTGCACATAACATTCTTGATACACAAGCGGAAAAAATACGGAAGTACATCCCACTGGCTGCGGAGGTTAAAGAAATCTGGAATCAAGAAAAAGTGGCTGTGATACCAATAGTAATAGGAGCGACAGGAGAGATACCAAAGAAATTATATGAGAGTCTAGAAAAGTTATACTTACCACCGACAATTTACCTCAAATTACAGAAACTATCTATCCTAGGGACGTGCCATATAACTCGAAAGGAAAGAATAATAATAATAATAATAATAATAATAATAATAATAATAATAATAATAATAATAATAATAATAATAATAATAATAATAATAATAATAATAATAATAATAATAATAATAATAATAATAATAATAATAATAATAATAATAATAATAATAATAATAATAATAATAATAATAATAATAATAATAATAATAATAATAATAATAATAATAATAATAATAATAATAATAATAATAATAATAATAATAATAATAATAATAATAATAATAATAATAATAATAATAATAATAATAATAATAATAATAATAATAATAATAATAATAATAATAATAATAATAATAATAATAATAATAATAATAATAATAATAATAATAATAATAATAATAATAATAATAATAATAATAATAATAATAATAATAATAATAATAATAATAATAATAATAATAATAATAATAATAATAATAATAATAATAATAATAATAATAATAATAATAATAATAATAATAATAATAATAATAATAATAATAATAATAATAATAATAATAATAATAATAATAATAATAATAATAATAATAATAATAATAATAATAATAATAATAATAATAATAATAATAATAATAATAATAATAATAATAATAATAATAATAATAATAATAATAATAATAATAATAATAATAATAATAATAATAATAATAATAATAATAATAATAATAATAATAATAATAATAATAATAATAATAATAATAATAATAATAATAATAATAATAATAATAATAATAATAATAATAATAATAATAATAATAATAATAATAATAATAATAATAATAATAATAATAATAATAATAATAATAATAATAATAATAATAATAATAATAATAATAATAATAATAATAATAATAATAATAATAATAATAATAATAATAATAATAATAATAATAATAATAATAATAATAATAATAATAATAATAATAATAATAATAATAATAATAATAATAATAATAATAATAATAATAATAATAATAATAATAATAATAATAATAATAATAATAATAATAATAATAATAATAATAATAATAATAATAATAATAATAATAATAATAATAATAATAATAATAATAATAATAATAATAATAATAATAATAATAATAATAATAATAATAATAATAATAATAATAATAATAATAATAATAATAATAATAATAATAATAATAATAATAATAATAATAATAATAATAATAATAATAATAATAATAATAATAATAATAATAATAATAATAATAATAATAATAATAATAATAATAATAATAATAATAATAATAATAATAATAATAATAATAATAATAATAATAATAATAATAATAATAATAATAATAATAATAATAATAATAATAATAATAATAATAATAATAATAATAATAATAATAATAATAATAATAATAATAATAATAATAATAATAATAATAATAATAATAATAATAATAATAATAATAATAATAATAATAATAATAATAATAATAATAATAATAATAATAATAATAATAATAATAATAATAATAATAATAATAATAATAATAATAATAATAATAATAATAATAATAATAATAATAATAATAATAATAATAATAATAATAATAATAATAATAATAATAATAATAATAATAATAATAATAATAATAATAATAATAATAATAATAATAATAATAATAATAATAATAATAATAATAATAATAATAATAATAATAATAATAATAATAATAATAATAATAATAATAATAATAATAATAATAATAATAATAATAATAATAATAATAATAATAATAATAATAATAATAATAATAATAATAATAATAATAATAATAATAATAATAATAATAATAATAATAATAATAATAATAAAATAATAATAATAATAATAATAATAATAATAATAATAATAATAATACCATACCATACCATTTATTGACCACACTACATACATGAAAAGTACATTTGAAGTCATTACATTATTGCTTAAAATATATGATTAAAATCTAGCTAAAAAAAATAAAATAAAAATCTGTTACTGTTACTACTAAGTGCAGTTGAAGTCATTACATTATTGCTTAAAATATGTTTAAAATCTAGTTAAAAAAAAATTAAATTAAAATCTGTTACTGGGACCTGTTAGTAAAATCGGAGTATTGACTTACACTGTAGAAGCAGTGTTCTAGTAAAATTTTTTTTAAAAACCTATAAAAAGTATTGAAGTTCATTTCTATAACATTAGTGCTACAAAAGTTATTGATTAGATTATTATAAAGTGTAACATTTAGTTTGTTATTTTGTGTCATACAAATCCTAGAATATTGAGATACCAAATTATTAGCATGCCTGGTGCTATAGAAGTGCCTATCAGAATGTTTTTGATATTTATGTATCTCACGATGTATTTGCAACAATGTTTCAAATATGAATATGCACGGAAGCGGCATAATCTTATATTTCTTAAAGAGTTGTTGACAAGGAGTGCCATATGCTGCACCATCAATAATGCGTAAAGCAGCTTTTTGTAAAATAAATAATTTATGGGCTGTAACTGAATTACCCCATAAAACAACTCCATAAGATAGATGACTATGCACCAACGCAAAATACACCATGCGAAGAGCTGAACTTGAAAGCGATTTCTTTAATTGACGCATACAAAATAATTGTGAAGACAATTTCGAACTGAGATAGTCAACATGAGAAGCCCAATTTAAAGTACTATCCAGCGTGAATCCCAACAATTTACAATTTGTTATGGGTGCCCATTTATCTGATGTTACGAACATATTTTGTGTTTTAAGATCGTTTAATTTTAATTTATTAGAAGAAAACCAACGCTTTACTTGTATTAGACCATCTCTATTCGAAGCATCCTCACATTTAGTTAAAAGGGTGGTATCATCAGCAAACATTATACATAAAATGTCAGTAAGTGCAAACGGCAAATCGTTAATGTAAATAAGAAATAAAACAGGTCCCAGGACAGATCCCTGAGGGACACCATTTTCAATAGGTAACAGTCCTGACTCGTGACCATTGAGTGCAACACATTGCTGTCTATTTGTTAAGTAGGAGGAAAATAGCTTAAGCAAATTATCTCTTACTCCATAATATTCCAATTTCATCAACAAAATATCAGCCGCAACACAATCGAAGGCCTGGGTGAGGTCACACATTGTAGCCAACGTACCTACGCCCACATCAAGTCCCTCAACCATGTTTTCAATTATTCTCAACATTGCTCTAACTGTGGATTTATTTTTTCTGAAACCAAATTGGGTCTCTGAGAATATATGCTTATTCTCAAAGTATTTAACTAACTGTTCTTTAATAATGATTTCAAAAATTTTACCAATAATTGGAACAGTTGCTATTGGTCTAAAATTATCAGGGCAATCAACATCCCCTTTCTTATGCAAAGGCAAAATTTTTGTTATCTTGAGCGAATCAGGCCAATTACCTTCTTGAACACATTTATTGTATAACAATGTCAGTGGACCAATCAAAGAGTCAACAGTGGCCTTAATCATAAAACTATTTAATAAAAAGAAATCAAGACTATTTGAATTTCGCAACTGATTAATAGCAAGCCTTACGTCAGGTTCAACAATCGGCTGCATAAAAAATGAGAACGGAGGCTTAGGAGCTTTGGAAAGAAAGTAAGATGGGCTTACATTTTGAATATCAATTTCATTTAAAATCTTACTGGAAACAGAAGCAAAATAAAAGTTAAATTCCTCAGATGATATCGAATATTCAACATTAGAACTTTTTTTCAGATTACATTCATTACTGACTATTTTCCAAATTACTTTACTCCTATTATCAGCACTACAGATTTCATACGTATAAGCTTTTCTTTTTTCTTCTTTTAATGCATTCTTGTATTTTCTTCTGTTTTCACAATACACTTTCCAGTCTTCGTCACTATTCGTAGTCCTAAAAACATTCTTACTATCATGCAGCCGTGTTCTCATCTCACGCAGCCGATCATTAAACCACTTTACACCATTTATTTTACTAGGAACAGATTTTATTGGGAAACATAAATCAGCAGTAGACTGCAGAACCCCCAAAATAAACATAACAAGATCATTACAATTTAGATTGCACAAATGATTAAAATCCCAATGCATCTCATTAATTTTATGGGCAAAATTACCAATCCTATGCTTAGATACTATCCGATTTTTTCTGGAACCTCTACGATCCACCGCTGATTCAAGTTGAATATGTATGTAAACTCCGATATGATCAGATAAATGGAAATCACACGTTCCTGACTTTAACAAATTTGAATCCAAATTAGTCATAATATTATCAAGACAAGAACTGGTTTTAGTAGTAATCCTAGTTGGCTCACTAATATGATGAACAATACCAAACATGGAAAATATATTACGAATATCCCTTGCATACACCGAATTGGCATCAAGGTCCAAATTTATATCCCCTACTATAATTATATATTTATACTTGCTTAATAGAAAGTTAATAAGTGCTTCAAAACGTTCCTTGAATATTATAAGATCACCTGAACTAGAAGATCTATATAAGGACACAATAACTAAATTTCTATTAACAATTTCAGCTGCGCAAAACTCAGCATGTATTGGTAAACAATAATTTTTAATATCTATTGACTTGAGTTTAATTTTAGTATTTGCATATATTGCAACTCCTCCATGAATATAGTCTTTACGACAATATGACGAAATCAATGTATAACCATCAATATTAATCCTTGAAAGATTTTCAGTAGACAACCAATGTTCAGTAATAATAATAATAATAATAATAATAATAATAATAATAATAATAATAATAATAACAATAATAATAATAATAATAATAACAATAATAATAATAATAATAATAATAATAACAATAATAATAATAATAATAATAATAATAATAATAATAATAATAATAATAATAATAATAATAATAATAATAATAATAATAATAATAATAATAATAATAATAATAATAATAATAATAATAATAATAATAATAATAATAATAATAATAATAATAATAATAATAATAATAATAATAATAATAATAATAATAATAATAATAATAATAATAATAATAATAATAATAATAATAATAATAATAATAATAATAATAATAATAATAATAATAATAATAATAATAATAATAATAATAATAATAATAATAATAATAATAATAATAATAATAATAATAATAATAATAATAATAATAATAATAATAATAATAATAATAATAATAATAATAATAATAATAATAATAATAATAATAATAATAATAATAATAATAATAATAATAATAATAATAATAATAATAATAATAATAATAATAATAATAATAATAATAATAATAATAATAATAATAATAATAATAATAATAATAATAATAATAATAATAATAATAATAATAATAATAATAATAATAATAATAATAATAATAATAATAATAATAATAATAATAATAATAATAATAATAATAATAATAATAATAATAATAATAATAATAATAATAATAATAATAATAATAATAATAATAATAATAATAATAATAATAATAATAATAATAATAATAATAATAATAATAATAATAATAATAATAATAATAATAATAATAATAATAATAATAATAATAATAATAATAATAATAATAATAATAATAATAATAATAATAATAATAATAATAATAATAATAATAATAATAATAATAATAATAATAATAATAATAATAATAATAATAATAATAATAATAATAATAATAATAATAATAATAATAATAATAATAATAATAATAATAATAATAATAATAATAATAATAATAATAATAATAATAATAATAATAATAATAATAATAATAATAATAATAATAATAATAATAATAATAATAATAATAATAATAATAATAATAATAATAATAATAATAATAATAATAATAATAATAATAATAATAATAATAATAAACACACATCCGCCGACTGTAGATCAGGTAGAAGCCTTCTGGAGAGATCTTTATGGCCGCAGGATTCCACTCGATAGAGACACTCCAACCCTGGCACACTTCGAGGCCTTTTGTCAAAGACTTCGAGAGACACAAGAGGTGTGCCCACCGATAACCCCGGATGAAGTTCGGAGATCATTTATTAGATCGAAGAACTTCGCTGCTCCTGGTCACGATGGGATCAGCAACTTCTGGTGGAAAAAAATCACCAGTGTCCACCGCTATTTGGCCAGAATATTCACGTCCTGGCTAAATGGAGAGCAGCAAATTCCGGCGTGGTTTGTCGAGGGGAGAACCGTGCTTATCCCTAAGAGCGGAGATTTGTCCCAGCCAAAGAACTACCGTTCAATAACCTGCCTGAATGCGTGTTATAAGGTGTTTACTCGCATCTTGTACGCGCGTGTGCTCCAAGCAGTGAACCCGGTTTATCAACGGATGTACGAGCAGCGAGGGTCCAAAAGGGTTGTAGCTGGCGGTAAGGAGAACCTGCTCATCGACAGATGTATTACGCAGAAATCCGTGCAGTACACGAGAAACATCTCAATGGCCTGGATAGATTACCGCAAGGCATTTGATATTACATCGCATGAGCTAATAATCCACTTACTCCAATGCTTTACGGTGGCCGACCCCATAGATGTATTGAACAAGTCATGCCGCTCTGGAGGACCCGCTTTACTATAACATCGGCTAATGCAAGGGTCCAGAGCCGGTTTTGTTCAGGAGGGGAGTGTTCCAGGTCTGTCACCTGCTCAGTTAATAGCCCAAATTAAAACTGCAGAAACGCGTCATCTTCTGCAGCTACATAAAGATAAGCCAATGCATGGTCTCTTCTACCGTCATCTAGAGAGGCTTGGATTATCTGAAAACCTGACCTTCGTTTTTTTGAGGTCAGCGGGGCTGAACTCTGAGACCGAGGGGTTCATAATAGCTTGCCAATGTGTAATTAACACTCTCGTTTATCGTAGTCGTGTCTTGGGTATCGAGGTTCCTGATACCAGCTGCAGGGCTTGCCGCCAAGCGCCGGAGACGCTTATGCATTTCCTGTCGGCGTGTCCGGTATATGCGGCCACAGCGTATATCCAAAGACACGATTCAGCCTTACCGGTGTTGTATTATCATTTACGACACTCGTATGAGATAGACGAGACGCCAGTGCTGCCCTATGCTCCGGGGGATATAGAATCCGTTGTGGGGAATGAGAAGTGCCGAATTTATTGGAACTATTCATTCCCCACCCTCAGGCAAATTCAAGTCAATAAGCCTGATGTAGTCCTCCTCGACCACCAACTTAGGATGATGTTTGTGATTGAGTTCTCGGCTCCCGCAGAGAACAACATCGTCCTAAAAGAGGAGAAGAAACGGAGGAAGTATCGAGATCTTCTCTCCGAGCTCCGCAGGCTGTATCCAGACCACTCTGTTAAGATTGTGGTGCTAATTAATATAATGCTAATAGTAATAGTAATAGTAATAGTAATAGTAATAGCAATAGCAATAGCAATAGCAATAGCAATAGCAATAGCAATAGCAATAGCAATAGCAATAGCAATAGCAATAGCAATAGCAATAGCAATAGCAATAGCAATAGCAATAGCAATAGCAATAGCAATAGCAATAGCAATAGCAATAGCAATAGCAATAGCAATAGCAATAGCAATAGCAATAGCAATAGCAATAGCAATAGCAATAGCAATAGTAATAGTAATAGTAACAGTAACAAAAACAGTAACAGTAATAATAATAATAATAATAATAATAATAATAATAATAATAATAATAATAATAATAATAATAATAACCCCCGTGGGGGTGCGGGTCAAGAATACACCCTCGGTAACCCCTGCCTGTCGTAAAAGGCGACACAAAGGGGAAACCGTTATGTGAGCTTGCTACCCAGATAGCGTGATCGAATAGCAGTGAGAACACGTAGACATCGCTATTCGGGCGGGACAGGGGACCAGACCACTCCTGTTCGGAACCGTCCTGATGACCCTCAGTCTGGCGCAGGACCCAGTGGACAAAGCGGCACTGGCCTGCGAAGGACATCGCTACGCCAACGGACCTGGAGCAGCAGAGAGACATAAGTAATGCAGATAGTCCGCACTCTGAAAGTGTTGCTGAACATATTGTTCAGCCCACCCAAGAGGAAGTTAACAGTAGGAGACGGTTAAGATGGACAAACGGCATGAACGAATACCTATACCATCACGAGAATGGCGACTGCAAACGAGCCTTATAGTGTCGAGCTTTACGAAAGAATGGCACTGAGATTTCCAGAGCTAGTTAAAACACGTCAGAATATCCTGGATCACCGAAGACAATTATTTACACGGAACAGACTGGATGTTAACAGAATACGTACAGAAGTTGAAATCGAATTAGGCTTGCGACTCCATGACTACCAAGACGGAACCCCTAGGGCACTCGATCAAAACGAAGAAGTTAACCCTGAACTTGACAAAGCGGGAAGGTGCCTTGAGAAAAATCTCACTCTCTACCGAGGACTGGACCCATTGAGTGGACCAGGTGTGCCTCGTCTAACTACTAAAAGGGATACCACCAAAATTTTAGGTGCAATAAATAAGCTAATGGCAGAAAAAGCAAATGAGATAAACAGCATCCTGGATTGTCATGATCTGATATATTCGGAGGCTCGTACCGTTCTGGAAATGCAGGATCAAAAAGTAATCAGAGGAGATAGCAAAGGAGAAACTAGGAAACCAAAATGGGAAGTAAGAATTCATAAGAAATTTGAGAGTTTAAGACAAGCTATAGGCCAACTCCACCAATTTACGCAGACAGATACGTCAACGAAAAAACTAACCAACAAAGTGCTGAAATTATTCGAAAACATGAAGACCATGATAATCAAACACCACTACAACTCGTAGATAAGCTTAAACAGAAGATAGCAGTGTAATCTAACCGACAGAAGAGATACAAAGAGTCTTCCACATTAGTCAAAATAAATTTTATCGCAACATGTCCCAACCTGAACAAGATAGGAAAGAGGAGTTACCATCGTCAGAAGACGCCATCAGGTATTGGGCAGATATATGGGAGAAACCAAAAATCCATTATCATAATGCAAGTTGGCTTATGGAAGAGAAGAGGGCTGCAGATGGAATTCCGATGATGGTCTATAACACAGTGACCGAGGCAGATGTAAAGAGAGCTGTCAATAATACTGCAAACTGGAAGGCGCCAGGCCCAGATGGGGTCCACAATTACTGGTTGAAGAAATTTCACGTGCTGCACAAGACCTTAGCAAGCCCACTGACAACCGCTATACGGGACCCGTTACAAATCCCAACCTTCCTCAGCACAGGCACGACCTATCTCCTCCCGAAATCATCCCCTACCTCTAAAGATGCTGCAAAATATAGGCCCATGACATGCCTGCCAACGCTATACAAAGTGCTGACCTCCATTTTGTGTACTCAGATCTACGAACACCTAGATAGACACAAACTACTACCTGAAGAACAAAAGGGATGTAGGAAAGGCAGCCGGGGATGTAAAGAACAACTTGCTATAGATGCTGTAGTTAGTGAAGAAGCATAACAAAGAGGAAAGGATCTATATGTGGCATATATAGATTACAAGAAAGCATTTGACAGCGCACTCCACTCCTATCTCACTGAAATACTTAAAACATACAAAGTAAGTGCATCAATTGTAAACCTATTACAGCATCTTATGCCTCAGTGGAAAACGAGCCTGCATTTACAATCTGGAAGGGATAACATTCATGTAGGGAGATAAAGAGGGGCATTTTTCAGGGCGACTCTTTGAGTGCATTGTGGTACTGCATTGCACTAGCCCCCTTCTCTAGAATGCTAAATAAGCAAAAAGTAGGCTTCCGACTCCATAACGGACAACAAATAGATCACCTAGCCTACATGGATAATATCAAGTTAATATCAGCTACAAAAAGAGGACCTGATACACTATTGAGAACAATCAGAAAATACAGCGAGGACACAAGAATGGAATTTGGTCTTGACAAATGTAAAATTAGTGCAATGAAAAGAGGAGTGTGGGAACAACATCCGAGATTTCATCTGGAACTTGACCTTGTCAGGTCATAACATCTATGAATAGACTAGAGAGCTACCAATACTTAGGATTGGATCAAGGACGAGGTATAAGCCATAAAAAAAATGAAAACCGTGCTGAGAAAGAGACTGATGGATAGGGTCAAGGCTATCCTCAAAACTCAACTATCAGCTTCGAATAAAATAAAGGCTATTAACACCTACGCGGTACCGACGATTAATTACAGCTTCGGAATTGTCAAATGGTCTAAAACCGACCTTAATGAGTTAAATCGAGCTGTAAGAGTCCTGTTTACAAAAGATAAAACCATCCAAAGAGTTCCATTGAACGGTTTTATTTGCCAAGATCAGAGGGAGGAAGAGGTGTTGCGGATCTAACTGAGTCTCATCAACGGCAAATTGAGGTACTTCATAAATTTTTCTATCGAAAAAGTGAGACATCGAGATACCACCGCAACCTCGTCAGATCAGACATAGGACTCACGCCCCTGAACTTAGCTGATGAACAATATAACCCTCTCCAAGATATAATATCTGTGGAACAAAAGATACATAACTGGAAATCGAAGGAACTGCACGGACGATATCCAGCAATACTTGACCTTGACCAGATTGAACTATCGCAAATACATAATCAAAGACCCAACTGTACTCGAAGATAAATGCAGAATTTGCCATAACAAGTCAGAGACGATAGGGCATATAATAACCGGATGCACTAGTTTGGCCTCCACGGAATATCTCAAACGGCATGACAGTGTGGCAAGAGTAATCCATCAGGAAATATGTAAATACGTGAACCTTTTGACTGAAGTACTTCCACACTATACATATACACCAGAACCAGTTATAGAAAACGACGCTCATAAGATACACTGGAACCGATCAGTATTAACGGATCACCCAATAGAGCACAATAGGCCAGACATAGTAGTTCAGGACAAAATTAATAAAACTACTTACCTAGTAGATATTGATGTACCATCTGCACACAACATACTAGAGACGCAGGTAGAGAAAGTCCAGAAGTATATGCCACTAGCTACCGAAATCAAGGCGATCTGGAATCAAGAAAGAGTAGTCATTATACCGGTGGTCGTAGGCGCAACAGGGGAAGTACCATTAAAATTACATAAGAGTATTGAAACTTTAAATTTACCTTCAAGATTATACCTGGAACTGCAAAAGTTAGCCATTCTTGGAACATGCCATATAGCTCGTAAGGTCTTGAATGTGGAAACCTGAAAAAAAACAATTTAATATTTAGGCACTTGCATCACAAACCGTGTCTAAAGTACTTACCTGAGCTACTCAGAGATAGATAGATAGAAGTTTATTTGACCACATTACAAATAAATATTGTTTGTAGCAAGTCAGAGTAACATTGACAAAAAAAACTACATGCAAAACAATTTAAAATAGCATATACATAGCAAAAGGTAAGACAAGATTCCTAATAAACCATAAAATGGAATAATAGTTGAATAGTACAGTAATATACACATGTGTGCACCGATAAAATGAACAAATAAATAAATGAAACAGAGATAGAATCAAATGTGGGCATGTTCACACATCAATGCAGTTACATCAGATACAGGTTATCCAAGAATTCATTGGTAGAATAAAAACCGTGTTGAAGAACGTATTTTTTTATTCTTATTTTAAAGTGATTGCATTCTAATTTCTTTATATCTTCTGGCAATTTATTGTATAACATAAGGTTAGGCGAATTTTTAGCAGATTTGGTTAAACGGAATTTAGGTGGCTTCAACAGATCTTTTGTCCTGGTATTGTAATTATGACAGTCTGAGTATTTGGAGTAAACGTGTCTGTCACTATGAATGCGCAAGATATTGTAATAAATATACATCGCCGGTACTGGCATTATTTTGAACCGAATAAATAAAGGTTTACAATGTTCACGAGGATTGACACCAGCAATTATTCTGATACATCTTTTTTGTAGTACAAATACCTTCCCAACATTAGTGGCGTTTTCCCAAAGGATAATGCCGTAACTCAAATTCGAGTGAATAAATGCATAATATGTCATAAGCGGTGTATCCAAATTGAGAGTCACTTTAAGTTTACGTAGCAGATATATGTATTTAGAAATCTTATTGGAAAGTGCGTTAATGTGTGACGACCAATTTATTGTATCGTCAATAGTAATACCTAGCAACTTAACATCATTACCCTGTGCAGTCAAGTTATTAGAAGACAGAATTAATTTTTGAGTTTTATCTCTATTTAGTTTTAAACCATTGCCATTATACCATTGCTCGGCGATATCCTGTGAATCATTGATTGCTGTATTAAGTAAAGTAGTGTCGTTATATGTGTTGATTAAGTTGGGGTCATCGGCATACATAACTATCTTGTAAGGAGATAGGTAGAAAAAAAGGTCGTTTATAAAAATAATAAACAACAGTGGCCCTAGGACTGATCCTTGTGGGACGCCGTATTTGAGTGCTCTAAATTTTGACATGACTGCGTCACCATGCACACACTGCCTTCGATTATATTGTCACCGATTTCCTAATCCGAATTTCTCTTACTGCCAGAAAAACTAATCTGTTAATTAATTACTTCTTTATTAACTATACTCAGTACACTACTGAACACTAATTAGAACTCAACTAAACACTTATTTAATTAATCGCTATCTAAATCGCTTTGATCTCTCTAACTAAACACTTGAATTCAACACTGTAATACAAGACTTATACAAGACTAACTTAATCGGCCGTTTATTTTTCTTTTATAGACCCAACGAATATTCCAGGTATATTCTAGTATCTCTAGATTCATCTTCCCGAACGACTCGAATGCTTCTCGTCGATTCCCCAATTTTCTGGTCCCGCCTCAATCCACGGCTTTTTGTTTGTTTAACAGAATCGTCTAGGGGCGATCGGGGCAATCTTAGCGTTTCGCGATACCACAGTCGTCGGTTTGGGTGTGAGTGGGGCAAATTCCGTGACACTGCCCCCTCCTTAGGACCGATCGTCCCGATCGGATACACCTCTATACGGGGACAGACGCTCCAAGTGGACGACCTTCATCTTACTCCTAGGAGTCCTCTGTATCCGGTAGACGACATCATTGATTCTTTTAATGACGGTGTAGGGGCGCTCCCAACGGTTCTGTAGCTTAGGCGATTTTCCTTTCTTCCGCGTGGGATTGTACAGCCACACCAGGTCACCTTGTTGGAATCCGACTGTATTGGCCCGGACGTCGTATCGAGTCTTCATGCGATCGCTCTCTAGTCGCATTCGAGATCTGACTTGGTCGTGTACGGCTGCTAGTCTTTGTTCTAGGTCAAGGATATAAGTGTCTGGATCTGTAGGCTGTTCCGCAGGACGACCAAATACCAAATTTGCTGGAAGGCGAAGCTCTCTTCCAAAGATGATCCTTGCGGGAGTCTTCCCTGTAGTTTCATGGACAGCTGAGAGGTAAGCTAACAGGAAGAGTGGAATGAGCTTGTCCCAGTCTGTCTGGTTCTCGTTCACAAACATCCTCAGATTGGTTTCTAGTGTGGCGTTGAAGCGTTCCACCATACCATCTGACTGGGGATGCAGTGGGGTGGTCCTGGTTTTCCGGATTCCCATAAGCTCGCAGACCTTTTGGAACACACCTGATTCGAAATTTCTGCCCTGATCTGAATGTAGTTCCATGGGCACACCAAATCTGCAGAACAGGTTATTGACTAGCGCTTCTGCTACGGTTGTCGTCTCTTGATTGGGAAGGGGGTATACTTCCGGCCATTTGCTGAAGTAGTCCATGGCTACTAGCAGATATCGGTTCCCATTTTGGGTTTTCGGAAAGGGGCCGGCGATATCAATGGCAATCCTCTCAAACGCTGCTCCTACGATGTACTGACGCATTTTGCCTCTGGAACGGGTCTTCGGTCTCTTGCTGGCTGCACATATGTCACATTTTCGGCACCAATCTTCTACATCCGTCCTACAGCTCAACCAGTAGAAACGCTCCCTAATCTTCTGTAGAGTCCTATTGATACCAAAATGTCCACCACCAGTACCTCCATGTACTTCCTGCAGCACTTCCTTGACCCGGGACCTCGGGAGTAGTACTTGTTCTCCCATGCCCTTTTTAGGACACCGTCTTCCAACACCAAGGAATTCCATTGAGCCCAATAACTCTTTAATGCTGGGCTTTTACTACTGACTTCTGCCCAAGATGGTCGTTTGTTGGCTTCTTTCCAGTCTAACAATGGCTTGATGTCACAGTCAGCTTGCTGGTCTTCCCGAATCGCCGCTGAACTCCATCGGTTTTCAGGTTGGGCTGCCACCATCTTGCATGGAACAAATGATATGTCCTCTTTTCTTTCAAGATTACTACAGTGCTTGCCGTTGGTCGGACAAAGTCTAGAATGAGCATCTGCGTTTCCATGTCTCCTTCTTGCCTGGGAGTCGCGCCATTGCCGATCTGCCACTGGCGTCCTACACTCTCCCTTTAGATGACCCGTCCGCCCACAGTTCCAACATTGAAGTGGGCGTTCTCTTCGTCTATCGAGTTGTTCTCTCTTTGGTCTGGTAGTTAGGCTGAGTTTATCAATGGCCTCCTTCAGTGTTTTAATTATCTCTCCATTTTCCATCCTATCGCTATTATCACTGATAGTCCGTACTTTAACATGTTCCCTGGAGACTGCCGCTTGGGAGTCGCGCCTTTGCTGATCTGCGACTGGGGCCCTACACTGTCTCTTCAGATGTCCCATCTGCCCACAGTTCCAGCATTGAACAAGGCGATCCCTTCGACTATCAGATTGTTCCTTCTTTGTCCTAGTAGTTGGGCTGAGTTTATCAATAATCTCCTTTAGCGTTTTTATTATGTCTCCATTTGCCATACTATCGCTGTTATCACTGATAGCCCGAACTTTAACATACCTACCAGATGCCATCTTTGCTGCCTCGAATTCCAGTGCATGCAAAAGAGCGTCGTTCAACGTTTTAGGTCTGGCGAGTCGTAATGCCTGCTGGGTTTCGCAATCTCTTAGGCCATCGGTAAAAACTTGGATGGACAGCTGGTCTAAGAATTCAGACGGGGCTGTTGGATAAGCCAATCGAACCAGTCGGACAACATCGGTCTCAAAATGCTGTAAATTCTCTCCATTCTGTTGGTGACGACTTTTCAATTGTGCCTGGTAAACTTGCTGCAGGTGTTTATCCCCATATCTCATTTCCATATGCTGTTTTAGAATGTCGTAGTTATTCTGTTGCCCAGCAGGAACTCCTTGTAAGACGTCCAGAGTTTCCCCTCGTAGAGCTATTATTAGAGCAGTAGCTTTTTCGTAATCAGACCATTCGTTTGCTGCAGCTGCTGGTTCAAACTGACGCAGATAAACATTCCAGGAAACCTTGCAGTCGAATTCAGGGGGTTTCGTCTTCTGAGTTCGGATAACAGGTCCTTCTGATTTGATTACACCCTCCTTTGTTATCTTGTCTAATTTAAGTCGAAGCTCTTCTCTAACCTGGTTTATTTCTTCGTCTATTTCTTTTCATTGTTCTAACAGTTTCTCCTCTACTGTATTTTCTAATTTTTCTAACTTCGTCTGCATTTCGTTTGTCTGAGCTCTCATTTCGTGTTGTATTATCTGCATCTGATCTTCTAATTTCTTTTCTAATTTCTCTTGCATCATTTGGGTCTGATCTTCAATTTTATGCCCTTGTTCTTCCAATTTTTCTTGCATTGTCTTTGTCTGGACTCTCATTTCCTGTTGCATTGTCTGTATCTAATTTTTCATTGTATGCCCTTGTTCTTCAAATTTTTCTTGCATTGCCTTCGTCTGGTCTTCCATTTTATGACCTTGTTCTTCTAATTTCTCTTGCATCGTCCGTCCCTGTTCCTGCATCGTTTGCATCATTTCTAACAGCTTTGCTAGTTGTGCATCCATGTTGACTTGGCTTCTAGTTACAGGCATTCACTCTATTTGGAAAGTTCTAGAATGTCCACGAATGTATTTCTAGATATCACTGTTGCCTTCCTTACAATGAAACGAGTGCAGTGATATGCCACAATTGGGTATTTGTCTCACTTTGGTATAAAGTTCTAGAATGTTCGAGAATGTCCTTCGCAAATAGCACCGTTCACTTCCTTAAGCCACGACGAGTGCAGTGATATGTCACACTTGGGTCTTTGTCTCACTCCCGTACAAAGTTTTAGAATGTTCGAGAATGTCCTTCGCAAATAGCACCGTTCACTTCCTTAAGTCACGACGAGTGCGGTGATATGTCACACTTGGGTCTTTGTCTCACTCCCGTACAAAGTTCTAGAATGTTCGAGATTGTCCTTCACGAATATCACCGTTCACCTCCTTAAGTCACGACTAGTGCGGTGATATGTCACACTTGGGTATTTGTCTCACTCCCGTACAAAGTTCTAGAATGTTCGAGAATGTCCTTCGCAAATAGCACCGTTCACTTCCTTAAGTCACGACGAGTGCGGTGATATGTCACACTTGGGTCTTTGTCTCACTCGCGTACAAAGTTCTAGAATGTTCGAGAATGTCCTTCGCAAATAGCACCGTTCACTTCCTTAAGTCACGACGAGTGCGGTGATATGTCACACTTGGGTCTTTGTCTCACTGGCGTACAAAGTTCTAGAATGTTCGAGAATGTCCTTCGCAAATAGCACCGTTCACTTCCTTGAGTCACGACGAGTGCGGTGATATGTCACATTTGGGTCTTTGTCTCACTCCCGTACAAAGTTCTAGAATGTTCGAGATTGTCCTTCACGAATATCACCGTTCACCTCCTTAAGTCACGACGAGTGCGGTGATATGTCACACTTGGGTATTTGTCTCACTCGCGTACAAAGTTTTAGAATGTTCGAGAATGTCCTTCGCAAATAGCACCGTTCACTTCCTTAAGTCACGACGAGTGCGGTGATATATCACACTTCGGTCTTTGTCTCACTCCCGTACAAAGTTCTAGAATGTTCGAGATTGTCCTTCACGAATATCACCGTTCACCTCCTTAAGTCACGACGAGTGCGGTGATATGTCACACTTGGGTATTTATTCCACCCACACACAAGGTTCCAGAAAGTTCTTCCAACTTCCACTTAAACCCACTCACGCACAGGGTTCCAGAAAGTTCTTCAAACTTCCAGCTAAATCCCACTTTGTGGACAGGGTTCCAGAAAGCTCTTTAAAACCAGTTAAATCCACTTCCGACACCAAATCGTCACGGATTTCCTAATCCGAATTTCTCTTACTGCCAGAAAAACTAATCTGTTAATTAATTACTTCTTTATTAACTATACTCAGTATACTACTGAACACTAATTAGAACTCAACTAAACACTTATTTAATTGATCGCTATCTAAATCGCTTTGATCTCTCTAACTAAACACTTGAATTCAACACTGTAATACAGGACTTATACAAGACTAACTTAATCGGCCGTTTATTTTTCTTTTACAGACTCAACGAATATTCCAGGTATATTCTAGTATCTCTAGATTCATCTTCCCGAACGACTCGAATGCTTCTCATCGATTCCCCAATTTTCTGGTCCCACCTCGATCCACGGCTTTTTGTTTGTTTAACAGAATCGTGTAGGGGCGATCGGGGCAATCTTAGCATTTCGCAATACCACAGTCGTCGGTTTGGGTGTGAGTGGGGCAAATTCCGTGACAATATAAATACGACTGTAACAAATTCAATGGCAAACCGCGTACTCCATAAAAATCAAGTTTTTTAATTAGTACATCGTGCGATACACAATCAAAAGCTTTACTTAGATCAACAAGTGTGATTGCTGTTTAACACCTCTCTTCAAAACCTTCAACTATGTCCCTGACAACATCAAGAACCGCAGCAATGGTTGAACATTTTTCTCTAAAACCGAATTAGTGTTTATGCAACAGAGAATTCCTTTCAAAGTACTTCGATATTCTATTTTTTAAAATTACTTCAATGATTTTACCAAACACGGGAATAATAGATATAGGACGATAATTATCTGGTAAAGTCGGGTCACCTTTTTTCAAAATGGGTACAATTTTTGCAACTTTAAAAGCATCAGGAAAAACACCCAAGCTGAAACATGAATTAATGATATCTGTAAAATAATCAATAACGACAACAATAGTTTCTTTAACAATCTGACTATTTAGATCATAAACATCTAGGCTACTGATATTCTTCAAATTATAGACAGTGTATAATACTTCCTGAGCGGAAACCGGTTCAAGAAAAAATGAAGCACTCGTAGACGGAACGCAATTCAGAAAATTATCAGAGTTATCCAAAGTACAAGGTAATTGTGAAATAATACTCTTAGCAATAGTTGTAAAATAGTCGATAAAATTGTCTGAGGAAATAGGATATTTTTTATTTGTTGACTGGAAATTTTGTTCACCATTTATGACTTTTCAAGCGGCCTCAGATTTGTTACTAGATTTATGAGTAAAAGCACTAAAAGAAGTTTGCTTGGCCGAAGTAATTGCATTCTTATATTTTTTCGATACAAATTGAAGGCAGTTTTATCATTTTCAGCTTGAGTAATGTTGTATACCTGTTTAATCGTACCAAGAGTATTTCTCATATGACGTAAATTATTATTGTACCAGTTTAAGGATTTATTACGTGAGAAGCATCTTTTGAGTGGACAAAATTTATGTATTAAATCTCTATAGGTATTCACCAAGTGATTAGACTTATATTGCAAATCAAGGGTGTCAAGAACATTCCAATTCATTGCAGTTAAGGATGTTTTAACCTTTGAAATACTATTTATGTTAATCCGTCTGGCCCACGAAATTTTATGGGACAGGTTGACAGGTTCATTCAATTGCAAAAATTGCCCAAAATGATCGGAAATGCCCGGGTCGTGAACCTCTACAGTGTAAAAGTTACTGTCAATATTCGTTAAGACGTTATCAATGCAACCGGTCACTCTTGTAAATTCAGAGACAGCGGCGTTTAATCCAAAAGAATTTATTAGACACATAAAATCATGTAACATTGTTGAGGAACCTTCGAAATGTATGTTAAAATCACCCATTAAAATAATTTTGTTATATTTGCCACTAAGATGTATTAGCAACACCTCAAATTTTGACATAAATATCTATGAGTCAGCAAGACATAATCTGTAAACTGTAACAACAGTTAAGTTGCCAGAGACTAATTCTAAACCACAAAATTCTGCATGACATTCACTGCAAAAATTACTTAAGTCCAAGCTGTTAAATGTAATGCCATTTCTGACAAAAGTCGCAACACCTCCTCTTTTTTTAATTTTCGGCAATAATATGCGTCTAACTGTAAATTGTCCAATTTTACATATGGGGTGTCACTGCCATAAAAAAAATGTTCAGAGATACAAACAACAGAAATATTTTTATTTTCTAGAAATAGAGAAAGTTCGTCAATTTTATTCGTGAGACAACAAACATTGATGTGGAACATACTCACAGTCTGAACGTTGTTTATTGATGTCAATTCTCTTGAGTCGTCGGATTTGGAAGAAAATTCGAGTTCCTGGGAAATCTAAAACACCTGACTGCCACTCCAGCTGGCCATAGGTCCGGGTTGTAAATCTCGTCGCAGTATTGTATAGAAATGATAATTTGAAAGATGACTGGAACATCTTTCAAATTATCGTTTCATTCCATTTTTCGCAAGCAAATTTTATGTGAGGTGCAGACTCTTTAAGGGCACATTTCAGTTGTTCGCAAGTCACTTCGGGTGCACATCTATACACATGTAGATAGCCCATTTTAGGAGTAATTTTTAAAACGGTAGTATTTCTTTTACCGCTTCCGATTATAGGCTGAAATCTATTTTTGTTTAAATTGTCAATATTTTTTTGTTGGGGAATTGCCTCTGTCTTATGGATGAGTCACAATGTTTTTTATGGGGTTATTTACAGTTTGAGTTCTACCGGATGTAGAGGACTGTTTTTGTGAAGAATTTGTTATTTTTCGTGTTTTATTTGTGCTGAATACTTCACCAGGTTTTATCCTTGAGTTTTTGTTTGGGTCAGCAGAAGAACCTGCTGATAATGTTGAGTTGCGTTCATATGAATTAGAATTTGCTGGGTACATTGTTTCAATAACCGTATATAGTCTTCTTGTTCACTTGCTCTCTATTCAAGATGCATTGTTAACTTTCTCAGCACTACTATTTCGCTTTGAATTTCAATACACATCTTTCTGTCACACACTAATATCTCCTCGCTATCATAAAAAATATCCACATTGTTTCTATTTGTCACATTGTTGTTAGCAGCTTTTAAATTTACAATAAAAGACTGTAGCACTTCACTATTTACCCCGCTAGGTAGTTCACGTTTTAATAGAACATGTGAAATAATAATAATAATAATAATAATGATAATGATAATGATGATAGTAATGGTAACGGTAACGGTAACGGTAACGGTAACGGTAACGGTAACGGTAACGGTAACGGTAACGGTAACGGTAACGGTAACGATAACGATAACGATAACGATAACGATAACGATAACGATAACGATAACGATAACGATAGCGATAACGATAACGATAACGATAACGATAACGATAATCAAAGATCATGGTGATGGTGATGGTGACGGTGAAGGTGACGGTGACGGTGACGGTGACGGTGACAATGATAATAATAATAATAACATAACTTTATTTCAAAATAACAGTGCAAATGTACAAGAGAGTGTAGTTTACACCATCAGATGAAATAATAGTCAAAATCAAACAATACTACTAAATAACAAAAACAAAACAAGCAAAAAAATATAGATGGATTTATCAACGATACATTACATTTAAAGCAAATAAATGACAATGAGATTAATTTTGTAAATATTCATTTAAACTGTATGGTTCCAGATTTAATAACATTTTATGAATATATTTTTTGTACTGTGTTAAACTCTGGATATTTTTCACCTCTTGAGGGAGTTTATTATAGAATTTTATACAGTTATAATGAACATTCTTCTCAGTCAATGTTAAATGATGTATGGGAAAGATTAAATTAGTATTTCTAGTGTTATAAAAGTTAGTTTGAAAACATTCCCTAAACAAATTCTTATTTTTAAAAGTGAAAAGTAAAATCTCTTGGATATAAACAGCAAAAACTGTTAATTTGACCTAAATCTTCCACGGCAAGACACACTATTTGAGAGACTCAACAAACACCTCAAAGTTCTTTTCTGAGAAATGAACAACCTATATATGTAAATACTTTGACCAAAGAAAATTATTCCATATCGGGAAACAGACTCAAAATTTGCATAATAAATCACTTTGAGGGTTTTAAGGTCCAAATACTTTACCAACACTCTAATACTATAGCATACACTATTCAACCTTTTATTAATGCACTCGATATGGTAGGACCATCTAAGTGTATCATCTATATATATATATTCCAAGAAACTTCATTTTTTCTTCCACTTTACAGTTCATAGTATTACTCAAATTAAAACTGTCAGGAGATACATAACTGCTTTGTCTTGATTTAAATAACATAACTTTAGTCTTATTCTGATTTACAACTAATTTATTTTTACTACACCAATCAAGTATTCTATTGTAAAAATATATGGTTTTTTCTCGAACATCAGTAAAATTTAACCCATAAATCAGAACAGTTGTATCATCAGCATACGGTACACAATAACTATTTGTACCGTCAATGTGTAAAGGCAAATCATTCACAAAAATTAGAAACAACAGCGGTCCTAGGATACTCCCCTGAGAAACCCCAGTTGTGATTGGTGCATACATCGAGGAGCAAGTTATCCCACTTTTAGTAATAGTGACCTTTTGTCTACGGTTCGTTAAATATGACCGAAGCCAATAGAAGCCTTCCACGGATCCCGTATTGCTTCAACTTATTTATCAATATAGTATGGTCTACACAATCATATGCCCGTGACAAGTCAAGGAAAAGCCCCAGAGGCATTTCATTATTTTCAAGGCACTGTACAATTTTATAATTAAAATGATATATAGCTGTACTTGCAGATCTGTCCTTTAAAAACCCATGTTGAGTTTCAGAGAATAACTGTGCAGATGACATATGATTCATTATTCTGGTATAAACTATTAATTCAAATAATTTAGCAAAGGCTGAATAACAAACTTATGGGCCTATAATTTAACATATTTTTAGGATCACCCTTTTTATACACTGGGGTCATTACCGCTGATTTTAATTGATTGGGAAATATACCATACTTTAAGGAATTATTAATAATATACATGAGTGGTCTGATTATGACGGAAATGACCTGTTTTACAATATTTGCAGGGATTCCATCTTCACCACTGCTCATCTTATTTTTAATTTTTTTACTTAATTCTAAGATCTCAGCCTCAGTTGTATAATCTAAAAGTATACATTGCTCAGCCTGCTGTATTCTACTAGGACTATACGAATTAGGTATCCCTGTCACTTGATGTGAAACAATTTCTTTTAAATAATTACAATAATCATTTGCAATATCTTGCGAATTACCTGGTATCATGACACATCTATCTTTTACCTCACCTTTCACCTCTCTCACTATACTCCAAACACACTTACTCTTGTTATCTGATTCCATAATTCTATTTCTATAGGATTACTTATACTTCTAGCATTCACTAACAATTTATTGTAAATGTTGTTTAAATTCCTTTCGAACATTACTAATTGTATACCATATATCAAACTGTCTCTTAAATTCCCGTATATCCGAATCACCATTATAAAACTGACGCTTATCTCTTATTTTGTTCTTATTTCTAAATCTTTTTGTTGGAAAGGAGGCCTCAAACACCCTCAAAATTTTTTTCATAAAACCATTCCACTGCTCGTCTATGTCTTGCTCCCTCACTGAGTAGACATCGTTCCATTCAGTTAATTGCAAACTCTCCCTAAATCGATATTTACTACTAATTTTTTTTTTATAACTGGAACCTTCCGTTAAAATCGCCTCAATATTAAACATCACTTTTTGAGCTGTGTGATCCGATATCATAGGATGTAACACTGCAGAATCATACATATCATAATTAATAAAGATATTATCGATACACGAACCGCCTTTAGAGGTGATTCGGGTATTTTCAAAAACTGTTTGATATAAGCCATATGAGTTTAACAAAGAACACAAATAATTTTTCTTCTGATTATCCACAATAAGTTCAACACTAAAATCGCCTGCAACAATAGTTATAGCATCCTCATCAAATATTTTCATTAACATAGTCTCCAGTTTGTTTAAAAACACCGTGCTATCTCCATCCGGTGGTCTGTATATTGAAATTACAATGAACTTTTTACCGTATACAACACCTTCAATAGCTGAACACTCAAAATTGTTTACTACCGCTAACAACTTTAATAATAATAATAATAATAATGATAATAATGATAATAATGATAATAATGATAATAATGATAATAATGATAATAATGATAATAATGATAATAATAATAATGATAATAATGATAATAATGATAATGATGATAATGATGATAATGATGATAATGATAATAATGATAATAATGATAACAATAATAATGATGATAATGATAATGATAATGATAATGATAATGATAATGATAATGATAATGATAATGATAATGATAATGATAATGATAATGATAATGATAATGATAATGATAATGATAATGATAATGATAATGATAATGATAATGATAATGATAATGATAATGATAATGATAATGATAATGATAATGATAATGATAATGATAATGATAATGATAATGATAATGATAATGATAATGATAATGATAATGATAATGATAATGATAATGATAATGATAATGATAATGATAACGATAATGATAACGATAATGATAACGATAATGATAACAATAATGATAACGATAAATATAACGATAAAGATAACGATAACGATAACGATAAAGATAACGATAATGATAATGATAAAGATAACGATAAAGATAACGATAAAGATAACGATAAAGATAACGATAAAGATAACGATAAAGATAACGATACAGATAACGATAAATATAACGATAAAGATAACGATAAAGATAACGATAAATATAACGATAAAGATAACGATAAATATAACGATAAATATAACGATAAAGATAACGATAAAGATGACGATAACGATGACGATAACGATGACGATAACGATGACGATAACGATGACGATAACGATGACGATAACGATGACGATAACGATAACGACAACGATAACGACAACGACAACGACAACGACAACGACAACGACAACGACAACGAGAACGACAACGACAACGACAACAACAAGGACAAGGACAAGGACAAGGACAATGGCAAGGCAATGGCAAGGCAATGGCAATGGCAAGGCAATGGCAAGGCAATGGCAAGGCAATGACAAGGCAATGGCAATGGCAATGGCAATGGCAATGGCAATGACAATGGCAATGGCAATGGCAATGGCAATGGCAATGGCAATGGCAATAGCAATAACAATAACAATAACAATAATAATAATAATCGGGTGGTGCTGCTCACTATCAAGCAGCATTCTCTCGACAGGATACGGATGCTAGTAGCTGAAAAAAGTCACTAGTGAGGCGGTCGAGAAGGTTGGAGCAAAATAATTTGTTCCGTGTAAGGCCTTCTCGACTTTTTGAACAGCCTCAGCGTGTTGCAGACAATCCGCCGACTGTAGATCAGGTAGAAGCCTTATAGAGAGATCTTTATGGCCGCAGGATTTCACTGGATAGAGACACTCCAGCCCTGGCACACTTCGAGGCCTTTTGTCAAAGGCTTCCAGAGCCACAAGAGGTGTGCCCACCGATAACCCCGGATGAAGTTCGGAGATCATTTATTAGATCGAAGAACTTCGCTGCTCCTAGTCCCGATGGGATCAGCAACTTCTGGTGGAAAAAATTCACCAATGTCCACCGCCATTTGGCCAGAATATTCACTTCCTGGCTAAATGGAGAGCAGCAAATTCCGGCGTGGTTTGTCGAGGGGAGAACCGTGCTTGTCCCTAAGAGCGGAGATTTGTCCCAGCCAAAGAACTACCGTCCAATAACCTGCCTGAATGCGTGTTACAAGGTGTTTACTAGCATCTTGTACGCGCGTGTGCTCCAAGCAGTGAACCCGGTTTATCAACGGATATACGAGCAGCGAGGGTCCAAGAGGGATGTAGCTGGCTGTAAGGAGAACCTGCTCATCGACAGATGTATTACGCAGGACTCCGTGCAGTACAGGCGAAACCTTTCAATAGCCTGGATAGATTACCGCAAGGCATTTAATATGACATCGCATGAGCTAATAATACACTTGCTCGAATGCCTTGCGGTGGCCGACCCCATAGTGAAATGTATTGAACAACTCATGCCGCTCTGGAGGACCCGCTTTACCATAACATCGGCTAATACAAGGGTCTAGACAGAGCCGGTTTTGTTCAGGAGGGGAGTGTTCCAGGGAGATACCCTGAGTCCCCTCTTGTTTTGCATCTCACTGCTGCCATTATCCGTTGCACTTCGTCGTACCCGGGGTTAAAACTGCAGTACCCCAGGAGACCGGAGGCATAAGGTCACCGATTTGTTCTATATGGATGACCTTAAACTCTTTGCTTCCGGAGAGAGGGATTTAAATCAGTCCCTCAGAGTGGTACAGGAGTACACGCAGTTGGGATGTAGTTCGGGCTGGACAAATGTGCACTGGTTCATCTCAAGAGAGGACGATTCGGTCCATACGGAGAGGACGCCCAGCTCATAGACGGAAGCATCTTTCACTATCTAGATGCCGAAGAGTCGTACACCTATTTGGGAGTCCCACAGCGGGGCACTCATGAGGTGGCAACGGTGAAAAACGCTCTTCGCGGCAGGTATCGGCACACCCTCCGACAGATCTGATCTTCGGAGCTGTCGGGTAAGAACAAGGTGAGTGCCACAAATATGCTTGCCGTTCCGATCCTTCTCTACTCCTTTGGAGTAGTGAAATGGACACAAGAAGAGCTGAGGCAACTCGATGTTTGGAGTGTCTCCAGGGCAGAGTGGTTTTGGAGGAAGCCTGCAAAGTCATCAGGAGCTCGGATCCTAGTCCAAGATCCCACTGCAAAATACCTTCACCCAAATGTTAATAGATCAAATTGCATTTAAACATGTGTTTCATGTACATGCTAATACGAATTGGCTAGGTTGGCTAATCAAAGTCGGGTCCTAAAGGTATTAATTATGTATTAAAAATATTAATTATGGAGGTGAACTACAAATTAGTTTTAATGAAATAAATAATGTACCATTTGGAAACTTACAAACTGATACGTAAAATGTATAGGGTTGTCCTTAGGAGGTTCTCAACATAGGTTGTTTAAACATTAATGTTTATATTGTTGGCGTACAACTTCACCAGCTGTTTAATGAAACAAAATATATACCAATCGAAAGCTCTTAGTCTGCGATTTAAGAATATATAGGGTTGTCTGTATATTTTCGGGTCTAAAGTGATACAATCCTCCGCGAAAAGTATAAATTTTGGGCGCACAAATAAAAAAAATGCCGCTATGCACTCAAGATCACAGACAGACACAGACTCAGATCGGTTTTATGTTTGTTTTTATATTTGGTTTTATATTGTCATATATTATGTGATCCGTATAATGAAAATGAAAATAAAATTTTATGATATGATTGAAAATGCTTAATCGATGTGTACCTATTAATGTGTTAATTAAAAATTACACTTTTACAGATCACATTTCTATCAGAAAAAATTGAAAACAATTATTTACAAATTAACATTCATTCTCAAAACAGCCATATTTTACATTGAAAAAAAAAACAGCAATTTTTTATTACTCTAAATAACCATTAGGGTATTTTAGGGGTCAAATATAGACATAGAGTACAGATACAGATACTCGCGCATCTGTTCCATGTAAAAGAATAACCAGACCATCAAAATATTTTTTTTGTATGCTAGATAGTTCTGTTTTTGGATTTCCGCCAGGAGACATTGTATATGAGTGCACTCATGAAATACTATTCAAAAATATATAATGTTTTTACCAGAGTTGAATAAATCGAAATTTTTATTAAAAAAATAAATAACTCATTTAAATAAAAATATGTTTTTTTTAATTATTTTCTTGGTGCACGTAAGGTATAAATTTTTAATGTTGATGTTTACTTTTATAAAATATTATAATTTTGTGTATTTTGTACTAGTGAATAATTAGCACTCCTTTCTTTATACAACTGCTTCTTCGGCCTCAGTTAAAATAGTTTTCAGTACCAAATTTTAAAATCTTCAACATTATTTTCTTGAAATTTTTGTTATGTAACACCATAAATTTTCATGATGCGTATGTAGAATGACACGCTCTTTCAAATGGCATGGTCAAAATTGGGGGTTACCATTTAAAAAAATTGTCGATGACGTCATATCTCGAACAACGATGACATCACAAATGTGGATCGTATGTCAAAAAGTGCCTTTTTTAAAAACCAAAATCGACGTGCCAGGGGATTTTTTCGAAAACTTCTCAATTTAAAAAATAATGAATTTATTCGTTACTTTTCGAAAGCACTGTAAAGTAGATATTATTAATTATGGTGCTAGATATAGTTATAGCATTAAAGACTATTTATTATACAAACATATTATTTAAACAACTGTTTGTTATGCATACACTTTTCGTTAAGTAACTAAGGCGCAGTTCATGAACCAATTTTGTATAATTATATAAAAATGCATAGCCAACTATGCATAGCAACATCAGTTTTATCAATTACCAAAATATAAAGTAGTTATTAAATATAATTATGAAAAAAAATAATGCAGTTGAATGGAGTAAAAATATACAGGGTGTTCTATTTAAAAATATGTACGTTGATGATATTTTAAGAGGCATCCTGTAGAGAAATTAGTATGCTACTGAACCCTACATGAAAAACTTTATTAGAAACAATTTTCACCATTCCGATATCTGAGCTGTTACCTGAGATACGAACAATCCCTTATAAGTATTGTTTTCTTAAAGAGGTTGTAACGAACCTATTTTATTTTATTTTGCTCACACTGTACTTTAATTGTTTGGCGCACGCGGTACCTGAAATTGCTTAGCGTATCGCGATTTTTGCACACGACACTACCCGCCGTTCTGTATAAAAGCCGGCGAAATTGCCTTTACCGGCAGTGCTTAGCAGGCTCTTTCCGCGGCACTCAACCCTCCTCTACCCCAGGGTGTTTAGCAGGTAACTTCCGCGGCACCCTACCTTCCTCTGGGTATCCTGAGCGTTTAGCAGGTAATCTCCGCGGCGCTCCAGGTCTTGCCCGTATCCCGCCGACTCCGAGCGTTTAGCAGGTAATCTCCGCGGCGCTCGAGGTCTTGCCCGTATTCCGTCTTCCGTCGACTCCGAGCGTTTAGCAGGCCCTCTCCGCGGCGCTCGAGGTCTAACCCGTATTCCGTCGACTCCGAGTATTTAGCAGGTGTTATTCCGCGGTACTCGACGTCGTCTCCGTGGTCTTCGACACTGGGTGTTTAGCAGGCTCTTTCCGCGACACTCAGCGTCTGCACCGTACATTCCTTACCGCCCTCTTTGTTAATTTACTATTTTGTATTATTATTTCAGGACCTATTTTATTTTGTTGGGGAATTATTATTAGTATTATTTGTTTACAGGGTGACATTTTATTTTATGAAATAAATATTTTATTTTCATTACCGAGTCTTGTAATATTCCTGAACCTTGGACATAACTTCTCCACCGAGTGAACCCGGACTGATTAAAGTGGTTGTACTAGTTCGGCATCTGCGACCGAACCTCGAAAGTACGTCACAAGGTCTATGAATATTCTGACTATAGTACAGCATCTTAAGTTTTTCAAAAAAATACTCCAGTCTCTGAAACTACATAGGTATGTCTTTGACCGCACAGGCGCATAGCGGTACGTTTCGTTTTTGTCCAAAATTTAAACCTATCGCTTAGGATTGTTCCACTTTAGATCCGAAAATATGCCGACAACTGTATTTTCTAAAAATACAAATAATAAACTTTCGATTGGTATGTATTTTGTTTTACCCAGTTCTATGTTCTAATAAAGTATTTAATTTTGCAATATACCAACACTATAAAAAAAACAAATAAAAAAAATATATTTACAGATAAACATTTACCCTCATAACAAACCTATTTTTTGGTAAAAAAAATAGGAATTTATTATTATTCTAAATAACTATTAGTGAATTTTAAGGGTAAAATGTAAAAATTCAGAAAAAGCCAGAGAAATCGGAGGAATTTTGAGCGTCTATTTTATGCAAAATCACCCACCCAATCGTCAAAATAAAAATTATCTTGTCATATGCACCCATTTTTCTAGCATCCTAAGACACTAGATAATTGTGTGCAATTTTTCGCAAGCTAGATAATTCGGTTCTTTTCTTGACGACAGGGGACATCTACTGTGTTACTAACAAAACATCGGTGATTTAAATAAAAAATTATTTATTCCTTGGCGCACGGTTTTTGAGATTAAGATTAAGAAAGAGTGAGGTTGAAAGAGTAGAGAAAATAGCATTTTCATTCAAGTATTATAACAAATATTAACATTAACTGTTTCAATGTATACTATACATGTTTGTACAATTTTCCAGTTAAATATTTTTATCTCTCATTGCAGTATTAGATTAAAAATGTGTGTTTTCTGTTTTTTTATTTTTAAATTAAAAATGGTTCACCATTTGTTTATTTTTTCTCAACAACATTATTTGCTGTGATTTGATTTGTCATTTTTTAAATACCTATGTTTAACATTTAAATCATGATTTTTACTTCAAACTATAAATTGTATGCTATAATATTCTGTTACAATTAATATATTAATCTTGAAATATGTATATTGGGAATAAAATAACTTTTTCATTCAAAGAAACACATTACATAACAATTATAAAAAACAACGATCAGTCTGGAACTGAATTTGTCCTTGAGCGCATAGCGGCATTTCGTTTTATTTGTGCGCTCAAAATTTAAACTTTTCGCGGAGGGTTGTATCATTTTAGACCCGAAAATATACAGACAACCCTATATATTCTTAAAACGCAGACTAGGAGCTTTCGTTTGGTATATATTTTGTTTCATTAAACAGCCGGTGAAGTTGTACGCCAACAATATAAACATTAATGTTTAAACAACCTATGTTGAGAACCTCCTAAGGAGTGACAACCCTATACATTTTTACTTATCAGTTTGTCAGTTTCCAAATGGTACATTGTTTATTTCATTAAAACTAATTTCTAGTTCACCCCCATAATAAATATTTTTAATACATAATTAATGCCTTTAGGACCCGGCTTTGATTAGCCAACCTAGCCAATTCGTATTAGGATGTGCATGAAACACATGCTTAAATGCAATTTGATCTATTAACATTTGGGTGAAGGTATTTTGCAGTTGGATCTTGGACTATCCCCTTCTCTGCATGGTCCAAGACCATGAAGCAGCAGGGATAGGAATATTTGTGTATAAGGCAGCGAGAAGAGCAGCCGATGAACTTGATCTCGTGTTCGATACTGAGCGGGAAAATACAGACTCTGTCACCGAGTCGGATCCTGTTCAGTTAAAAGCCCAAATTAAATCTGCAGAAACGCGTCATCTTCTGCAGCTACATAAGGATAAGCCAATGCATGCTGTCTTCTACCGTCATCTAGAGGGGCTTGGCTTATCTGAAAAGCTGACCTTTGCCTTTTTTAGGTCAGCGGGGCTGAACTCTGAGACCGAGGGATTCATACTGGCTTGCCAAGATGGTGTAATTAACACACTCGTCAATCGTAGTCGTGTCTTGGGTATCGAGGTTCCTGATACCAGCTGCAGGGCCTGTCGCCAAGCGCCAGAGACGCTTATGCATCTCCTGTCTACCTGTCCGGTATATGCGGCCACAGCGTCTATCCAAAGACACGATTCAGCCTTACAGGTGTTGTATTATCATTTACGACACTCGTATGAGATATACGAGACGCCAGTGCTGCCTTATGCTCCGGGGATATAGAATCCGTTGTGGGGAATGAGAAGTGCCGAATTTATTGGAACTATTCATTCCCCACCCTCAGGAAAATTCAAGCCAATAGGCCTGATGCAGTCCTCCTCGACCACCAGCTTAGGACGATGTTTGTGACTGAGTTCTCGGCTCCCGCAGAGAACAACATTGTCCTAAAAGAGGAGGAGAAACGGAGGAAGTATCGAGATCTTCTCTCCAAGCTCCGCAGACTGTATCCAGACCACTCTGTTAAGGTTGTGGTGCTAATTATAGGCGTTCTGGGTGGAATGAGACATACGCTGCTTTCTGAATTAAAGATCATACCGGCTTGCCGAAATTTGGCAGAGATCATAGCCGGCAGAATGCAGAAGGCAATCATCCTTGGTTCGCTACGTCTGCTCAGAACACACGATTTACGGGCGCAATTATTACTGACTCCACGGAGTGGAGAGTGGTCATTGCTTCACTCTTCAGAACATCTCCGAAAGTGTCGGAGCTTTGGAAGGTGTGACTAAAAAAAAAAATAATAATAATCAAAGAACTTTCATAAAATGAAACTGTCCTAAGTAGTTAAGATTGGAGAGAGGATAAGGATCAAGATCAGGAGGAGGGGCAAGGTCAATGAACTGAAATATGACACCGGATGCTGTCTAGACGAAATCCGACACCGGATGTAGGTCGATGAACTGAAATATGACACCGGATACTATCTAGACAAAATATGATATCGGATGTAAGTCAATGCACTGAAACATGACACCGGATGCTGTCTAGACGAAACTCGACACCGGATGTACCCCAATGAACTGAAATATGGCACCTGATGCTATCTAGACAAAATATGATATCGGATGTAGGTCAATGAACTGAAATATGATACCGGATGCTGTCTAGACGAAACCCGACACCGGATGTAGGTCAATGAACAGAAACCTGACACCGGATGTTCTCTAGACAAAACATGATATCGGATGTAAGTCAATGAACTGAAACATGATACCGGATGCATAGGAAAAAATTTGAAAAAGTTGAAAACAATTAGTGTTGTGTGAAATAATATTGAGTTATAGTGTGTAACCAAACGAAACCTGAATAATGTGGGCAGCTTGTGTAAAAGAGATCGAAGTAAAAGACTTGGATAGTGGCATTCGAAACCTACATCAGACCGTTTCAAATCTTAAGTTTAATGCTGATCATGAAGCCATTTATGGTATGGGAAACTTTTTCCAGCAGAATACTGTGAAGAATTAGTTGAGAAATATGGAAAGGCGTTAGTATTGGGAATGACAGGGATGCTTCATAACATTAAACATTTACTACAGAGCCATTTAGCCAATAAAATTCCTGAACGCGAATGGAAACAAGAATCTGATGACCAAGAGGAAAGCGATATAGAAATGAGTCAGCAATGAATCTGTATTAATATAATATTTAATAAACTTTATTATCTTAATGTCGTTTTATTATTTCATATAAATTTATAACCAAAATTAATCATTTTGTTTATAGAAGCAATACTTCTGCAAACAATTTTGAAAAGTTCGCTAATTATACAGCGACCTTATAACTCCAAAGAGATGTTTATTTGTTTCGATCAAAATGGTACACGAAATGAGAGTTGGTCCTATAATTGGAAAAGAATGAAACCTGATACAAATAATATTCAAGAAATGTTCAAATCATTTATACCGACAAATAGTACCAGCTACAAGTTGTGAATAAGAAGGTGTAATGTCATAATGCAAGAATCTGATTGGCAGGGGCTTTACAATAAACCCTCCCACTTCTAATAACTTTAGTCATACCATAAATAGTGAGTGTGGAAGAGGACACGGAGCAAATACTTTCTTCTTATGGTATATAGCGATTTGTTCTTAATTTTTTCTAATTGTTACATGTTTTCGGGTAATATGTCTAAGGAATTGTGGCGTGTGCAATGTATCAGTAGAGAATTGATAAGTAAACCTTAAAACTGCAAATCATAGTAAGACTTTACTGAAAAGGAGCTCACACATTTTTCCGCTACACTATATCATTCAAAGGATTTATCCCAATGATTTTTTACATTCATGACGGAAGCTACCAAAAGTGCATAGAGAAAATTTTAGTTTCAGTACAGCTACTATGTTTCATACAATACGACCGCCCAGAATGGTGTACACACATCGATGGATCTACACCATCACAATCTAAATGTCACGTGTGTAAATGGAGTCTTCAACAATATCAGCTATATGTAAAATATGTAAAATAAGTAAATAAAACTTTTAACATTTTTTGATTTTTATGTGAAGAAAACTATTCATATCAATTGAAATTAATCAAGACACATAGGTGAACATACCTTATTTCATGCAAATTATTAAGTTAGTAAAAATTATAATATGGCGCCTCAATACCTGAATTGGTATAATTGGTAGCTTTATGCCTTATTTTCTTTGAAATGTCTAAGTCACCTAAATCTGCGATGCAATTTGATACCTCATATGTAATCAGAGGGGGGCTAAGATATGTGTAGGTCAGAGGTTAACGAATGTATTACATCTTGCTTTGCATCATTTCTAAACACCTGCATTTATCCTGCCAGCAAAAATTGTAAATAGATTTCCCGAAAATTACTGATAAATCATAATTCAGTAGATTATAGCTTAGTTTGCAAATTTATATTTAGTAGAATTACCTCTCTATGACATTTTACCGCTATGTGGGACAACCAGTTTATTAAACATTTGCATAGTTGACACTGACTGCAGTGAAAACCACAAGCAAGGTAGTCTCTTCTTTATGGTGAAAACTATATACTGTTAAACAATATATATTGAAGGAAGTGGCAATACCAGAAATTGTTTTTAAGTGATTACCTGAAAATGAAATAATGCCTTACCATCCCACGATTACACTATTGATGAAAAAGTATCTTGGTGTGATTGTTGAAAATATGATCAATATGTGCAAAGAAGAAGGTTATAAAGATATTAATTTAAAATAGTTACATGGTGTAGTAGAATCAATATATCCTTCAATTAAGATCGCATTTAAAATTTACTTATTTGAGCAGCCACTAGATAGTTTTGTCAGTAAATATTAGCCTTATATGCTTTATTGAATATGGAGAATATATAAAACAATTATAAAACAATTGCCTATTGTATTGATGGAGCTATTACAAAATTATCATATTATGCTAGAACTGATACACTTCGACATTTGCCATTCAAGAAGAAGATATACTGGAAATTTTAACCATCAACAAATCATCGTCATAGGAGTGTTATCAAATGGGTTCCAGATAATGTGAGGACTAAGATCCAGATGCTTCCTTAGAATGGAACTGTGGACCAGATTCCGCACCTTGAACTTCTACACATTTCCGTCATTATCAGAGAACTCTTGATGTATTGAATGAAGCTAAAAAATAAAAAATCTCTTATAATTCTAAAAAAGTGTAGTAGTAGTATATAACCACAGCATAGGTAGACCAGCAGTTTCACTCCGTTGTCGGCACTTTGAACTGCTTTCAGTTTTCTACGGTGACCTCGAAATGTGAGTGCGTAGCGCATCCGATAGAATTTACAGAATCGGTGATCAGGACCGGAATAAGATTTTTTTATTTGCGCTTGAAAGTGTAGTTATTCCACATAAAAGTTTACGTTATATCTATCCACATTATGTAATAATTCATTATACAGTTATAAATGGGTAATTCAACATGTGTTATATACTATCATTTACTGCTACTAACATACAGTGTAAGAATTCGATTTACTTCTTTGGACTCTTTAAAAAAAAAGAGTTTAAAATATATATTATTGCACTACAAAACATTTTTATTTATTTACTTACTTTTTTTGTTATTAGTGATAATTACATTTTTTTGGGATTTTTTTAAATTTAAAATTTGACGTTTGTAGTTTAGTGGACCAATAATTTATTATGATTTTTTTGTCTTAAATGATCTACGTAAACCAGAAAACAAGTATTTTTCGGAACAGAAAAATTGTGTTTACTTAACTTTGAAAATTGTTAAATTGGAGATAAAAGTGCAGTAAAATGTAACTTTAGAAAAAAATTATTTTTTATTATTTTGTTTTGAGGCTTACTCTCATTATAGTGACTACAAGAAATATGATCATCTACATAATTTGAAGATGAGCCGTCTTGTGCAGGAAACGTTGGAACGGCCTCTTTGCGTAATCTATTGCGCGAATCGTTAGAAAACATAATATTTTAAAAATTTATTTGACATAGTTTGTATGAACTATTACTAATCCTGAGCAGCGTTTCTAATATATCTTCTCTATTAGAAGCCTCTGCACAGAACTTTGCTCTAAAATAAAAAATTGTATTAGTGAAAAATATAAATATGTATATTTTAAACTTCACTTTCATGAGAAGTATTTATATTCCAATAATATACTTAAGAAATAGTTAATAGGTAAGACAATAGCAGTAGTATATAATTTATGGTTTGTACAGTATATTATAGATTACTTATTACTTATTTATGTCTTTAGGAAATTTAAAGAAACTTAAATTACTATTTATAGATGATATATTTAAACATCTAACTGCTGCGCAGCGACTCGTTCCTCGATCAGACTCAAAATATTGCTATAATACGGCTCTGTATAACCGATGTTCGCACTCCCAAAGTTGGATGTAAACTGAGGTCTTTTCAGCTTGAAATAGATGCGCGAGCTGCTATGCGCGACTTATTATTTCGACCCAAGTGTTTCTACTGGTCTCTCTATACTGTGATATAACTATAACAAAAAATTGTCCTACATAATTCTAACAGCACCATGAAGCGTAAGACAGTAGTAGGGATACATTTCTACATTCAAATTATAATATAATTTCTACAAGTGGTTGATTCTCCTTTTCATTGTAAGATTGTTGAAATTTTGCATACCTACATTTCAGAATTAAGATATAGCTATACATATTTTTCTACATACAGCTTTTAGATTTATCGTGACACTTTTCTATAAGTTTTATCATTCCACTTGTCTTACATAATTCTAACAGCACCAGTTAGGACTATACTCAACCAAACTGTCATAAAGTCTAAGACAATAGTAGGGGTACATATCTTTATTACATTCATTCATTATAATTTAATTTCTACAGCAGGTGGTTGATTCTCCTTTTCATAGTAAGATTGTTGAAATTTTTCATACATGTCAGGCATACATTTCACAATTTTGACATATCTATACATATTTTTCAACATACAAGTTTTTTGATTTTGTGTACTGCAGTAATCTATTAATAAAAGATTGTCGTGGGACTTTTCTATAAGTTTTATCTTTCTATATTTGTTAAAAATAATTTTCTTTGAATAACAGAGAATAATACAAAGGTTAATCTTAATTTTTAAATTTTACATTCACCAATAATAATATGTGGCTGAGACAAAAATATGCTCTAATGCAATATCACCATCAATGATTGAAAATTTATTTTGAGCGCTCAATGTTCCTTAATATCTTATCACCATCCTAACAGAGGTAGGTTTAATTTGAAATTGTAAGTTATGAGGTAAATCGACTATTTTATTTATTGATTTGTTGTCTTAATCACGACATTGATTCTCCATTAAAGGTTAAGATCAAGTGTGAGAAAAAAAATGCTGATACAATATTTAAAGTGCTTTGCAATTTTCAAGTTAAAGGTTGTTCATAGAATAATTACCCAAATAATTGAATAATTAATTAAATAATTGAAACCCGTAGTATATGTATATAAATTAAATCCCGAGAAATGTACGTAAATCATCTAGAAACGAAGTCGCAAATATAGGTCACAGACAGAGGTATTTTACCAGATGATACTTAAATACGATATTATAAACAAATATCCAGTTTCACGCACTGCTGATGAAGTAAAAACGATTTGTCGCATTTACTCACTATTCGCAAAAATAACATCATGACTTTAATAAACTGACTGGTAATACATATATTTTTTTTGTGTACATCAGAATGTTAAATTCATTTGATATGCTCAAACGATCATTAATTTCTCTAAATTTTACGCTAATCTGGAGGTATAATATTCAGTGGTATGACAAAACTAAGAATATTTCTAAGCTGTTTGTAGATATAAGAATTAAAGTGTATTACTCAAGCGTAAAATGATCAATAATATATACTTACGATTCATCGACTCATTCCGCTTTATGTCTAGTAGTCTTGATAAAGTATCTTCCTATTTATAAAATGAAAAGAAAACCATTGTTAACCCTATTATAACACTGATCAAGAATTTAATTTATTAACAAGAAAGGGCGATTTTCCTTGCGATTATATCGATTCGTGGGAAAAGCTCACTGACATGTTTACCACCAAACGAGAATTTCTATAGCCAATTGCATGATTAAGATTATCAGCATGCTTTTAATGTTTGGAAAACATTTAACATAAAAACGTTAGGTGATTATTCTGACTTATACTTGAAAAGTGATGTTCTCCTTCTTGTTGATATATTCGAACATTTTCGACGAACTTTTTTATTAACATATGAATTGGATTCATTACATTTTTATACTGCCCCAGGTTTAGCGTTCTATGCTATGCTTAAAACGACTAGAGTACACTTAGAACTTTTAACGGATATCGCAAAACTTACGTTTGTTGAGAGAGGTATCCCTGGTGGAGTGTCTCAGTGTTCTAATAGATATGCAAAAGTAAATAATAAATATATGGGGGATATCTATGATTCAAGTCAGGAGTGTATATCTAATGTATTTTCATATAAACATTTTATATGGGGCTGCAATGTCTGAATATTTACCATACGAAGAATTTGAATTTCAGGAAGAGAATGAAATTGAAAATTTAGATATAATAAATATTCCAGATAATGCAGAAGTTGACTATATTTTCGATTATGACTTAGAATATGCCACCTGTCTACATCAAATTCATAGTGACCTACCTTTAACTACACATGACACCACCAGTGCCTTCAAGATCAAAATTAAAGAAATTATTACTAATATTGTATCCAAAAAGTAATTATGTTGTTCATTATAGAAATTTAACACTGTATTTGAAACATGGATTACGTTTAAAGAAAATTAACAGAGTTATCAGATTCAAACTGCGTTACTGAAAAAGTATATTGATTTAAACACCACGTTGCGTCAGCCAGCTAAAATTGATTTTAATAAGAATTTTTAAAAATTAATGATAAAAATGCTGTACGGCAAATTAATGGAAAACGTACGGAAATATAGAGATGTCCGTAAGAGCACTAAATAGGACGGGCGTTATGGGGCTCAAAATTACATTGCAAAACCTAATTTCCACAGTTGTAGCATTTTTGATGATATGATAATTAGAGAAATAGACAAATTAGAAATTTTGTTTAATAAACCTATGTACGCAGGATTCTGTGTTTTAGATATATCTAAAACCTTTCTGTATGAATTTCACTATGAGTATATCTTGCAAAAATTTAAAAATAAAACAAAACTCCTCTACACAGATACAGATATCCTAATTTATCAATTGAATGTGCGTGATATTTATGACTATATTAAAGAAGACAGTCAGAGGTTTGATACATCTGATTATAATTCTCATAATCCATATGGAATAGAAGAAAAACAAGAAAGTGCCAGGTTTGATGAAAGATGAGAATAATGGAAAAATCATATTAGAATTTGTTGTGGATTCAGGATAATGTACAGAGCTGAACAAGATTTAGATGCGTGTTTAGGATGGAGCGATTCCGCCCTATGGCCTTCTGCACATTAGCATGATTATAATAGAACTCTGTATATTAAATGAAATTAAAGAATAAAATGGTTTAAAACATTTTAAGACTTATTATTATTTATTAAATAACAACATACAATAACAATAGCAAGCAATAACAATCACTAATTATATGTTTTATAGAATAGAAAGGTGTAAATTTCTTGAAGTGTTCACTTGTATAAATAGGTTCATCTTTCTCCTTTTCATAACACGATCGTTGAAACTTTGCATACATGTCATACGCGGTTGCTATATGATTGTTCTCAAAATTAAAATTTAAATTGTCATAAGGAAACATCGCAGAATTAAGATACAGTTTCATATTAATTAAATTACAATGATCAAAGTGACTAACACTTCTATTCAATTTATTTTTACGTTCAGTATGGAATCCTACAATTACAAATCTAGGTTTCTCAAGTTGTGTTGCCGTCTTGATATTCCTGGTGTGACGTTGAATTTCTCGTAGGGGAGGATACTCTTGCAGTTCCCAACCCCTAACAAGAAGTTCCAATTCCTTGTTCCTAGCTACATAGTCAACCGTTTTCTACCTTTCCACATCTGACACTGATATGTCAAGTATTTTCCACAGTACTTTATTTAATACGACTTTAACGGACTCCTTCCTATAATCTGCAAATTGGCAATATTACCGCAAGTAATAGAGGCAATATTTTAAGTAACACCCGAAACAACATGGCTCAACCATCGATTAGAGATTACATGGATTCAATTCCATCATTTAATGGAGATCCTGTACTTATTTCAAATTTTATTTTGGCTTGTGATAATGCAATAAAAATTCTTGGACCACCGAATGATGTAAACTTCAACTCATTTTTGGTAGCCCATATAAGAAGTTAAGTTAATAGGAAGAGAAAAGTGTCAAGACACTCTTAGTCTTTTATTGTCAACAGTAAATTCAACTGTAGGTAAAAAAGCCCTAAGAACTGAAAAATAAAGATGTATCGAAGTCTAGCCGTAAAAACGTTCATGAAAGGAATCATATAGTCTTATTGTACGCTGTAGAAACCCTCAAACTCTAGAGGAGGTAATAAATATCATCTCTGATGAAAATAATTTAAATTATATAAGAAACACGACACAACGATCTGCCATGAAATCCACAAATGAATCATTTTCAGATGTTTAGGATATTCCATTTACCTACGTATAATCGTCTATATCAATGGCCCAGTAGACTAAGCTATTGGGCAACAGGCAATTCAATGTTCTTACCCAAATCCAACACCTTTTTGATCAAAATACCCAAAAAAATAATTCGACGAGTTTTAGTCATAGAAGACTGTTCCAATGGACACATCATCCGGAAATACAAGTATACAAAGAACCAATCCCCCTAGAACGAATCAACGACCCCATTACGTTTTCGAAGAATTGCACTACTCAACTGTTTTAACAACTTTTAACAACATATTTTATAAATAAAATAACACCGAAATGATGGAAGAAAATATATCAATAGACCCAAATTACGTCAGACAATTATTGATAAAAAATTTGGAAGATAATTTAAGGACATTACGGAACCCGGAAGAACATGCAAAAATTACAGCATTGTGCTATGAATACAAGGATATATATCATCACGAAGATCTACCTTTTACGCTTACCAGCGAAATAAGCATAAAATTAAGATAACAGGTGAAAATCCTGTTAATACAAAAAATTATAGATATTCCCGTATATACAAGGAAGAGATACAAGCCCAAATGAAAAAAAATGCTAAAAATAAATATTATTCTAGAATCAATATCACCTTACATTCACCAATATGGATTGCACCTAAACATGCTGATGCCAGTGGCAAAAAAATTAGGGTCATCATAGATTACACAAAACTTAACGATATAAACAGCAGAACAAATATCCTATACCAAATATTGAAGATCTATTAAGCAAATTAGGCAATTGTATTTTTCAACCTTGGATCTTGCTAGTGGTTTTCATCAAATTATAAAGATGCAGAAAAAATTGCTTTTACATTCGATAACGGGTATTATTAGTTTACACAATGCCTCCGCTACTTTTCAATCAGTAATAGATCATGTATTGAGAGGATTACAAAATAATGTGTTTTGTATACCTATACATATACTTTCATAACATATGATCAACATCGTTAGACGAGCATATAGAAAGACTATAGAAAGTATTTGTCAGATTAATAACGTCAAATCAAGTTAGATGTCAGAATTTTTAAAAATAAAGGCCGAATATTTAGGACGTTATTTATTCCTCAAGGTGCAAGACCAAAGCCTATAAAATATTAACTATACAAAAATTTCCAATTCCCATGACTACCAAGGAAATTAAAAGATTTTTAGGACTCGTCGGATACTACCGAAAATTTATGAAAAATTTTAATGGCTTAATTTCACCCTATCAACATGGTTTTTACCCCGGTCGGAGCACATAAACTAATTTATTACTTTTTAGTAGTAGCTGTGGAAAGTATTGAAGATGGTTACCAAGTTGATGCAATATATACTGATTTTCATAAAGCGTTCAATCGAGTTAACCATAAATTATTGCTAAGTATATTAGAATCATACGGGTTAATCGGGAATTTGTTATTGTGGATGAAATCTTACTTATTAAATACAACTCAGACAATCAAAATTAAAGAATTTTCTTCACGCGAATTAATAGTAACTTCTGGTGTTTCTCAAGGTAATCACCTGGGACCAATTCTATTTTCCCTTTTTATTAATGATCTTTTGTTCAATTTATCATGTAGATATTTAATGTTTGCAGATAACTTAAAATTATTTCTGCGTATTAAGGATTCCAAAGATAGTGATGCAATTCAAAGTGATTTAAATTCATTAGCTAAGTGGTGCGAATCCCATGATATCCAGTTGAACAGTAAATGTAAAGTCATTACATTTACTTTATTGAAAACATTCAACTAGAAAGAGTCAAGGCAGTGAAAGATATAGGTGTAAAATTTGATTGTGAACTTAAATTCACCTTTCACATTGGGATATTTTGAGCAAATGATTTAGAATGTATTTTCGTTTTATATAATTCCAACCAAATACCTACAGAAAAAATCAACAATTAATTATAGCGAAGAGTACATAAATGTTTTTGAACTGTTATCTGGTCATAAACCCTTACTCTGGTTAGTAAATCTAAAATAATGTAATGCGCGATTAACTTGCTGGAAATTAAAACTAGAAGAATTTAATTATGAAATCATATGAATAAAAGAAAAAGCAATGCAGCAGTAGAGCCCTACCTCGCATCCCAATATATCCAATCGATCATTCAATAATTGCCACCGCTGGATCTTCTAGGGACATTCATTCATCCACATGTAGTGAAATAACAAAAATTATAGACAGTTTAACTGATGACATTATCGAAAATGCGCCCGAAAACATCCCTGACAAATGTAGTCGAAACTCAACCCAAAAACGTAACTGAACAGAACAGAAGATACAGTGAAAAATATATTTTCAGCTTGACAACCAAGAATCAATACCCATCATTGATGATGCCATAGAAACAAAATCGATGCAAGTCTGGTTTACTGAAATACCAAACATAACAGAATCTTTAACAAAAATATAAACATACTACATTTTTATTAGCAAATATGCCAAGAGATAAATCAAATTAGGATGAAGGAATATTTGACACCGAAAAAATAGTATGTAACCTGTTCAGATGAAATGTACTCTGTAATGTGCAAAGCATATACTGGATTATTTGTCCCAAAATTAATGAAGGAATTTTATCAATAACTATTTCACTTAAACGCTCATTTTATTGTCCATCATGGATAAAGATATAGCAGATTTCATAAAAAATTGCGAAGTATGTGATTTAGCCATATATGACAGACATCCACCAACAGCAAACATTAATTTAACATCATCTCCCACAAAACCAATGGAACTATTACATATAGATACATTTGAAATTGATAAAACAAAATATTTAAGAATCATCGACACTTTCACTAAGTTTGGAATGACATATGAAATACAAACGCTATAAAAGTTTGCGATGTTCTTGATACATTTATGTTGCATTACGGTGTTACGAAAAAAATCATTACCGACAGAGGTCCAGAATTTGATAATGCATTAATCAAAGATCCAATGCAGTTATACCAAATTGAGCACCATATAACAACACCGCAAAATCCTAAGCAAATGGAATGATTGAACGATTCCACTTTACACTCATAGAACTAGAGAGAAATTAACTAGTGTACATCTGAAGAACTCGACAAGACAAGAATTATACAACTCATTGCTTATATACAGGGTGTAACTTTGAAGGGGAGTCCGGTTTGGAGGGGGGGTGCCTTTACAAACACTATCACAAGTTTGTTTTCTTAAATTCTGCCACAAAAACTGTTTTTTTTTGTTGCCTTTTTTCGCAATTTTCATAGTACACCACTGGGCAGAACAGCGCTGAGCATATCTAGTTACAGCGTCACCAGCATTGTTGCCATATTTAATTATTGAAGAGGAAAATGGGAAAAGGAGTTCTATTAGAAAACAAAATGCCCAATCCACTCGTGAGGTACTACTTTTTGAAACATACATTTGTTTGCAGTGGGTGTTCGCTTTGTTATTCCATATAAACAAAAAATAAAAAAAATATTATTTTACATATAACACTATAAAACAGCAACAAGTCAACTAACAGAGAACTTAATAATAAATAAATACATATTTAATCCTTTTTACTTACGTGACTAGAGTCTTCTGCGGCATTTAAAATATTTAGTTCAAGATTCTTACTCTGCAAGTTTGTTTTTGCTCAACATTAGAGTACTGGCGTTCATAACTCCCATAATCTCTTAAATGTTGAACTAATCTTACAAATATTTTCTTATGCGGTACGTGTCTATCGCGGTAATTCATCCGATATCGTCTTCCTGCAGCCGCCGTCTTCTTTTGATAAAAAAGAAGCTTTAAACATATTAGCTCTTTCATAATTTGTTTGCATGTTTTTTTTCATAATATCACATAAACCTGGTAAAAAAACCTGACCTTCATAAAGTTGTTATACACTTATATACAGAATAACACATTCCACAAAATACCACTTTAAATTATTACGAAATTAAACTTGACAAAATACAACACTGCACTAAACAAATTCTAATTCGATTGCAGTAAAACACAGAAAACTTGCTCTCTCTCTCTCTCTCATATCTGTATATTTTTTATATAAAACAACACATATTTTGTTTAATATAATTGCACGTATGTTCATGAACTATACAAGTATACACAAAATAACACGGAAAACTTACAGCAAGCTGTATTTTGATCGAACGTAACTGTGGAACCTTTTAGGAGATTCCCTACATATCGTATCCATCCTAGCCTGGTTTCATGTATTGTGTGCAGTATTTATGCGATATTTTTATTTTATAAACTAGGCCAATGCCACGGTTATTGTGACTCGCATCGTCGGAATCTCACGCGTATGTAATAATACATTATCACAATAAATTGGAAGTTGTAGTTTTGTATATCTAGACTATTGCCTTCTGCATTCACATTACGTCACTAAAAAAATCCTCACTTTCTCATTTTACGACCCCATAATTCTGTCAAACTATATCACTATTTTTGTTATAGCTTCTGCAAATCATGAATTCATTTTTCAATGGTTTTTCTGCACGGTATCCGTCATGACATTGTGTACAGTTAACTTGTACTCGTGAACATAATGTAAAGAAATAACATGTAGGGCACACCGTCAAAGCTATGTATGTACTGAATTCTAAAATATATAACTCGGCTATTTATTTAATTTAAAAAAAAAAACTAATTTCAGATTAGCAATCTAGGGAACACGGACTACTACTCCTCCAAACCTCCTTCAAAGTTACACCCTGTATATATGAACTTTTATTAGGACAAATTAACGCCAATAACATCTATTATATAAATATGCAACAAAAACAGTATGAACATTATATCGATGAAATCAGGAAAACGGCACAAGAACAATATGAGATTCTTAACGAAAATTTAATAAATTAAAAAGAATTAGTGCATCGACAAAATCTGATATCAAGAAAACTTACAACAGGATAAAGTATATATAAAAAATGCCAGATCAAAGACGGCAAACCCTTTCACCGGCCCATTTGTAATTCAAGAATAATTGTAGCGTGCAGAAAGAAACTAATCCATTAAACATGTATCCTAATAAACAAACCAGACACGTAGAGCACATATGAACAATCTAAAACATTATTTTAATATTGCAGATGCTACCTCTCATCGGAGGACTAGAACTGCAAAACCTTAACAACGAACCTGGACTACTACACTCCCAATACCAATACTAAAATAGAAAGAACCAAATGGTCACTAACAAAGCGCATAATTCGATAATTTGCATTACACGTATGACAATACTAAACATGGTGATACATATCTAGCAGAATATAAAATATAGTATATATATATATATATATATATATATATATATATATATATATATATATATATATATATATATATATCAAATCAAATTTCTTTCATGCAAAGAACAATTGAAGCTTTTAACAAAACTGTAAAGACTCTAGAGGACAATGAATACATTATCACTAGTAGAATTATAGAAATCGAAAAGTATATGCAAAAACAAGATTTATATACTTCAGAATTATCCGATATAACAATACCCAGAATCATAATCAACTTATAGTCTCTATGAACAAAATAATTAGAATAATCGAAGAATTAGAAACATCCATTACATTTGAAATTAGAATACTTTTACTAGTATAATTGAAGCCCAAGATTTTCAAAAAGAATTACAAAATAAATAGTATTTTGAAAAAACCTAATATGATACAAAAGAACATTATATACCTTTATACTAGAAATACCTTTAACATATAACAAAAGTTTAATATTTTCCATTTGTGAGCATTACCAGTTATATTTTCAGATTACTAATTTCATATTTATAATCCCCAACTTTAAGTTCCTTTTACTCTTCAATTAATCGTAGTCTTTTTGATCTTGTGCATTGTTAAGCGGCAAAAATTATTTTTGCAGAATTTTAAAAACCGAACGTATTAATAGTGAATCATGTGTTACAAATAGTACTAAAACAAAAACTGTAAATTGCACAAAAAATACTGTAACAAGTAATGGTATTAAAATTCAACAATAATTATTTTATAATTGTCTTACCATATCAAATAATTGCTAAAATTAACTGTAACAATAATTTAAAATCAACAAATTCGTGGTACCTACATTACTCAAATGAAACCTAGCTATTCTATAATTATTAATAACTCTAGGACCAACTACATCAATCCGAAATAAAGATCAAACAGTTAAATAGTGACTTGCCAGAAACAAATTTCAAATATAAATCTAGATCTAGACATAAATATACTGGATAATGAGATAAATAAAGTAAGTATAAACTTTATGAAACAAAGGTAAATCCTTATTATTTTAATCATTGGAACTTAATGATTTATATTGTACTTGCAATAATTATATTTTATGTTATTCCTCAGATATAGCAGCAGTTATATATAAGAATAACTTCAGGAAAATCAAAAACTGAACTCTCCCACAAATGAAACCGCTTATAGCGATACATGTTGTTTAGACGCATAACAATACAGTCCTTTTTTATAATCAACTAGTAATTATTTTAATCAATAAAGTTTAGTTAGATTTTTTTTAAACTCCTCTTTAGTAATCTATTTCTGATTTCTGGTTTTAACGCCATTACTTACTATTTCATTATCATCTACTATTTTATTTCCTATAAGGAACGATGTACTTTTTTAAATATTATTTTTCACGGTGCCATAATTTTTTGGCTCTTCCAAGGAAGAGGATGGGAATGAGGAAATGATCATCACTATGATTTATGAAAATAAAATATTTTTATAAAGGTGTATAAATTTCTGCGTAGTTTTAGCTAATTAATCAATTTTATGCCATATTTTGTTAATTTATTTATTCAAACCGTGAAATACTAAATTAAATTTATTTTTTATAGGTTTTATTCTGATAACTATCTAAAAAAAGAAGAAGACGAACATGATGATTATGGTTTTAACCAGCGACCCAGTGTTCAAGGAGTTAAATATAGATTTTCTACTGAAGTTCAAGATCATCAAGAAGTTTCAAATATAAATACCCAAATGGCATGGCCTTATTATTCTGAAAGCAATTTTACAGAAAATAACCAGAATATATCTAAAATTGTACCTGATGAAATAAATACAAGGATAATTTGCCCGCACCCTTTCAAAGAAAATAGTTCATATCAAAATTATTATAATAAAAGAATTACGAAAGAAACATGTAACACAGATACACATTCTGCTATAATAGGTATAGAAGTTGATTATAATGAGTATTTTTTACCGCAATCCAGAAACAAACATAACAGACCACTATCACCGCCACCGCAGGATTATTCAAAGAATTATCATGCAATGGTTTACATTCCGTACAACCATATAGAAGGTTATCGGCCTATTATATCCTCAAACCAGTACTATCAGGCAAATCACATTTTCAAATCAAATAATCTGATTCCAGAAAACACAATATGTGATCGCTTTTATCAACAAAAAGCTTATCATACAGAGATTCCAAGTTCTTCCCATATATTACCAATTTTAAACCACAGGTCTTCAAATATGTACTTAAAAACTAATCAAATCAATTCTAATGACAGGTATAGTAGTAATGAACCTCCTTTGATTGCACAAACTTCAGTAAAATCTACTCAAACTTTGTCTACACCTTTACGAGCCTCCAATTACTTTCATAATATTAAATGTAAATCGATATCCCCAATATGGAAAAATCTGGAAAATTATAATAGTAGTAATAATCGGCACAACTTTCCTTCTATGTATTCAAATAAAACAGAAAGTTTAATGGTGGAGGAAAACAACTTAAATTGCAGTAAACAAACATCTAATGAAAATAAAGATTGTGTCGACTTAAACAACTATCTCTCATCCGATTCATCTAAAAAATTAAAATTTATGGAAAGAGGTGCTCCAGAAGGTGCTGCTAGTGTATCTCCAACAGTGTCAGCAGTTACATCCCCATCATCACCTCATTTTAAGTCATTTTATGCTATGAACGTTTAACGGAAACCTTTTTTAAATTATATTTACAGTCCGCCACTTAAAATTCCCCGATATTCTTTAATATATCTTAGCTTTTGTAAGCATGTTCAATGTTTTCTAATTCAATCATTTCTGTTAAAAAATTAAATTATTTTTGCAAAATGACTGGAAATTTATTTTTCTGGGAGCATTTTTCTCTTTAACGCACTGTATACAAGATTATTATTATTATTATACTATCGAATATGCTATGAGAAGAGTTTCCTATGCCTATATGTTTCCTATATGCTATGAGATTCAATAGCTTTTGTTATTATATTTTCATTAAAAACACAAGTCATATTTCTATTCAAAAAACAAAGGTATTAAAACAAGAAATTACCGAAATACATTTATTCTGCATTTTATATTTAAAGTAGCTGGATTTTATAAAATTTTGTATTCGAATAACTTCAATATTTATTCGATTATTCGAATTATTTATAACATTCAAATAATCCAATTTTGTGGCTACATATAGAATGAAAATGTTAACCTTGAGGATATTGAAATACAAAATATTTGTAATAAAAGATATTTATTAGATACATATTATAACCATTAATAATTTTAGAACAAAATATTTAAATATTCTGATCCGAAAGCTCAATTTTTGTAATACCTTTATTTTGATGTTTTCTAGAATATTCCAGGCACTATATTCGATATAATTAGAGATCCGTTCTTGTAGACTGAGGAAACTTCGAGAACTCAAAAAAAAATATATAAGCAGATCAGTTCGGCCTCTACAGTCAGATCATATCGAGAAGTCGAATGCAAAAGACAATAACGTCAAAGTAGAGATTTATTTGATTAGGTAAATTTATTTGAAGTACATTAGTTATATATAATCAAATAGTACAATAAAGTTTGTTTTTTTTTCCGCGATTTATTTGAAGGTACAACATAGGGGTGGCATGTTACGTAAGCATATGTTTTGTGACATTTTTTTTAAATTTACTTTTATATAATACATTTTTCAAAATTTTGCGATAAAATAAATTGCCTTTATGTTTTCCGCCTTTTAACAGTACTACATTACCGAAAAAGCTTTTTTGGATGGAGTGGACGCTGTTGGGATACATACCTATTTTATTTTTTGCCGGTTTTGGTAACAAAATTATTCGAATAGTTGAATTATTCGAATAGTCACATTAATATATTCGGTAGTATTAATTCGGATACTCGAATTATTCGAATATGATTACCAGCACTAATACATAAGTTATAACATTTTTTAAATTCCTCAGTACTTCAATAATGTCAATTATGACGGTTTACTCTTCCATTATTTGTAAACTTGAGACTCGACAAACCATAAAATTAAATTTAAAAAATTATAGCAACAAATGTCAAGCGTTGTTGATAAGCTGCAAGTATAATCAGGCTCAGTCCAAGGTTTACAGGGTGTCAAAGTTAAAAATTAAATTTAATCATATTTCAATATATTTATTGAATATAACTCTTAATATTTCAAACAGTAATACGTTACCGGCGGAATAAGTCGAACATCATTTGGATCCGTCTACCTATGCAGTTCAGGAAAGCCCGCCTTCGATATGGAACAGATGTACGCGACCCGTGCATCCCCTTCTTCATTCATCAGTCATTATTTTCGCGTGGTAGAGATTCGTAAATTTTGCGAATTTGTGTGGCCAGTGTAGTTTATTATTATTAATAAAATTTGCTATTTGCCTAAATAAAAATGCATTCAAGTTGGGTAAAGTGAAGTAGTGAAACACCACGATTGTCCTCTGCTGAATAGAGCCGTGGAAAAATGTATAAAAGACATTTTAATAGACATGTGTATCTGTGTTTTCCGTTAGAGTCTGTATTATTCGGTATCTACTGATCATGAGTAATGGATTTGATTCTGATTCATATTCATAATCAAATGCGATTTGCATTATTTGGAAATATCAATGTCCGAGTCCAACTTGATTCTGTTTTCAAGAACAGAACGAAAAGGTGACAGAAAACAGGTATGTTTTTAATGTTTAATCCAAAATTATTTACTCTATAATAAACTTTGGGAGCTTTTGAACTTGGATTACGTGGACATAATGAATAAATTTTACATCAGAACTTGACAAAACGATTAAAGAATACCTTAAGAATACAACAATATTTAAAGGTACCTCAAGGAATATACAAAATGCATACATTTTATATTACAGACAAGAAGTTTGTCATTAGAAAAAAAAATCTATCACTCAACGAACATACTCTTATGCATGCATGCATATAGCATGTGGTTCTCGCAGCAATACTGGACTTTTATATAGCTTCAATACTCGTACGCATTATCAGAAAATTTGTAGCGTACTATTGTTACCGATTGTTATAGGGTGATTTGTTTATCTTTTGAGATGTTGAGTAAAAACATTTTTTTTTCGATTTTCTGTCTTTATAAGGCCTTCTAAATACGTGGTTAAAATTAATGACATGACTGGGTGATTACCCATATTAGTACAAGCAAACAAGGCTTCATCATTTTTACTTTACAAAATTACAGTAACAAAAGTTATCGTCTCATATATTAAATTAAAGCCCTTGCCACGATTTATTTGAGGGCATAATATTTTTATACAGCGCTTTAAAAAAAAATGCGCTTGCAAAAATAAACATTCAAAGGTCACTTCAGTCCCCGCGACGGCACGGACTACGTAACTAGGCGACTCGAACTAGACCATGGAAACTGTAGACTAGTCCCCTCTCTCATACTGGTAACGTAACAACAACGTTATCTGGTCGAGGCTTTAGTCCGCAGAGTAGTTAGTTTCACATAATATTATTAATACCTAAAAATATATAAAAAAAAACGTTATATTTTTGTCGAGAAGCGAATGAAGGAATATTTTCTGGCAAGGTCTAGTCTAATTTTCTCAGGGACAAATTTTTAAAATATTTTTTGAATTTAAATAACAGAATTTATTAAACTAGTAATTACAGTTATTTTTTAAATCAACATAAGAAAGCGTTTATGAAGTGAATTTGAATTTTAATTATCTAAAAAATTCTCTAATGTTGGTTCATCCTACTAGTGAATTTTTTATTAACTTGAAAACTTCTGAATTATTAAATGACTTGGACCCAACCATCATTACAATAATTGTCTTAATTAACTATTTTTTTCATATTTTTCTCTATATCACCACTGGGTCGTTTTCTACTTACTTTGTTTTCTTTAGATTTTTCATATAAGTATTTACTTCTTATGAATAGTCTTCAACGTGAAAAGCATCTTGCTGCATCTAAATTGATAGAAAGGTTTTCTTCTTGATTATTTTTAATAGCCTCTCAGTCACTTTGGGATTATTTTAATAGATTTGTGTGAGGTTTCTCTACAACTGTAAAATGTCTGAAAAACTAAAATCCACTTTCTTGCGTATCAAATGTTTTTGAAGTAATCTCGATATCTGTTATACTTCTCCAGAAAGTGGCATTACAGTTGTGGGCCTTCTTGCTAACTCTACAGACATTTTAAATTTAATGTAGAAAACATTGCTTTGCGCTACCATATACAGGGAGTCCCGAAATTTGCGCGCAATATTTCTGCCATGTATTATACATGTGAAAATAAGTTAAAAAGTTACTATAAACATGACCCGAAAAATGCTTCATAAGGGGGCTAGAACCGCCCAAAAGGGGAATTTTGAAGATGGGTTTTCCAGAATATCTTTCAAACTATTCAAAATAACATCCTGAAATTTGGTGGGTAGCATACATTTCGCATGCTACAAAATTTTTTGTTCTTACCACTTAAAATATTTGCTCAGAGGCGTCACATGCTGAGGAGGCCCAAGGTAAATATTGCCCCACTTTTTTTATTTTTGGATATTTTCTCTTGTTGAGCTCAAATTATAAAATTTCATAGTTTTTTACATAAAAAGGTACTCTTGTTCGATCTCGACAGGATGCGCCGTTTTCGAGTAAAATCGATTTTGCTCGAAAACGGCGCATCCTGTCGAGATCGAACAAGAGTCCCTATTGTAGAAAACTATGAAATTTTATAATTTGATCTCAACAAGAGAAAAATACCCAAAAATAAAAAAGTGGGGCAATATTTACCTTGCCCCCCCTCAGCATGTGACGCCTCTGAGCAAATATTGTAAGAACAAAAAAATTTTGTAACATGCGAAATGTATGCTACCCACCAAATTTCAGGATGTTATTTTGAATAGTTCGAAAATCTCTTTTGGGTGGTTCTAGCCCATTTATGAAGCATTTTTCGAGTCATCTTTATAGGAATTTTTTGACTTATTTTCACATGTATAATACATGGCTAATTTCGGGACACCCTATATATCTCAGCCGGCATCAATATTTTTTCTAAAATTACCAATCCTGTTGTAAACCCAACGATGCGTACAACTTAAAGAATGAATCGCCTAAATGAATGGAAACATATATAAAGTAATAAAATTGGCCAAAATTTTGGCCCGGTTTTCGCTGATCAGTGTAATATATTCTACAGTCTGAGAAATGGTATTTATGTTTTTTAACAATTCCGGGATTTTTTCCTAAAATAATCATGCGAATACACATCCGTGTAACTGTGGAAAAAATTCTAGTGTGATTTAAATTGTACATTAGTATGTATTTTGCTCCATATTGTTTTCTCATATCAATAAATTAAGATTTCAGCGAAGAAATTTAAGTAATACTAGTCATTTTTGGAATATTTATAAATCACTTTTACTCTTTGCATCTTACAGTGCATATTAGATGGTAAACTTCATCTCACAGTTCTACGCCAACATCATAAGGTCTTTTCGAAGGTATAGAAGCTTCGGTTGAATAACTATTAAAAATATCAAACCATTTCCTGTTCTTTTTTGTATGAAATTGTCCAAATTAATTGCCAATATCTTTTCTAAACAATCATCTTTTTATCAATTACAATATCTCATTGAGCCTTTAGGTCTTTCTTCAAATTTTGAACTTTTAATTTAAGTTCATCATTTTCTTCATTCATATTACCACACTGCTTCTTAAGGATTTCATTTTCTGCAAACAGATAACTATTTTGAACATTATCAATGAAACTTTCAGAGGAAACTTAGTAAAGTTCTGTAGACTAACTATGTGTATATTTGACAACATCTAGCATTTTTGGGACAATATCTAGTACATTCATCACAAGAAAATCGTACATTTGCTTTCCGGACACTCCAGCGCAAATTTCGTAGAACGATATTCTACAAAATGGAGACTGAATCCAGGGTTGTCCCATGTCATCACCGTAAAAATTATCACAAATACCACTATCAGAACGACTGGATGGTTGTCACTGTAAAGTTGTTCTTGGAATTTGCAGTTTTAATTGGGATATTTTGCTGCTTAAAGATACGGATTCGCTGGTGCGACTGCGGCTGCGACTGCGACTCGTTGCCGGCCAATAGAAAGTCTAAATGCTGGAGTTGATGAGAACATTCAGACTGTCTATTGGTTGGCGACGAGTCGTAGTCGCAGTCGCAGCCGCAATCGCACCAGCGAATCCGTACCTTAACGGCTATAATTGCATTCTGAAGAACATCATCTCATTCACATCTGTTACTGGTTCTTAAGTATGTTCTAACCATAACTGCAGAAAAACAAAACAATAAAACCGCTAAAAAAATAGATATGTTCCATAGTTATAGACATTTCCTGATTTCAATAGTCATCACCATAACGGCCCTCCTTCCCATACCATACTTTCCCTTCATGCCCCCTCCTTTCATAAATCATTAAACTACATTAATTTAGATTATAGCCTTGATAAATAAATTTTATCATTCAACCTAACGGGGTAATATCCTACTGCACATTTTTGAAACTCCATTTTGTATTATTATTATTATATCATAACCAATAGAAATAGAACCTCTTCTCTTGGAAAATTACATATAATAAACATTACATTCAAGTAATCGTGATTTGATCAAATCTTACACATTAACAATAAACTACTTACTTTTTTATTAATCCCAAGTTCGTCTGTCACACCAAACAACATTTACTGTTTAAAAAAGCGAAAAAAAATCATAATTCTGCGAAAACGTTCATCAAACATATATCATAAAATAAACACTGTCATAGAATAGTTAATTACTCATATGATAACAATGACAATTACTAATTGCCATTGTTAGTGCCCTCTATTAGGCAATGAATTAACTTTGTGTGGCGGTTTTCCTCCGATGTTCGATTTTATCTCAGTCCACTGTACACAGTAATAAGGTGTAATTCACAATGTCATGTTCTCATTCTGGATATACTCCATCATGCTCAAACGACATGTTTGCCCTAATGATTAATAGGACATTTTCTAATAATCCAGTGAAAACATTTTGTAGAAAATGGTGATAAAATTTTGCGTTGAAACGAGTAGGCAATAAGTAAACTATTAAAATCTCCACTATACCAGCCCACATGTTTACAGAACATTGTTACTGGTGTATTCTAGAGACCATGGCATGAAGATTTTCGTCATTCCAAATGTGGCTGTTTGTACTATTAAAATAATGACCGCGTAAAACATGCCTCATGAGAAAACAATACTATTCTCCCGAAGTGAGGTTCTAATAAGGGACAACCGAAAAAACATTAGATAAAAGCTAATCAATGTGAATTGTCAGGTTTTAAAGCTTGTACTCGTTGTAAGGTAAGGTCTAAGGAGACGATGTATGGAAGAAAACGTAATATAGTGAGGTTGCTGGCATTCAAGATATTTCTGTTCGTACAAATGTGCAGCAAATTACATTTTTTTTTTAGAGATTTCAACACAGTACCTCGACAACGAAGCGTTTTCGGACATATGTTTATATAAGTTTGTTTTGATATCTCCTACCACTCCTAAAAATTTGTCGGTATATTTATGAAACACCCTGAATAAAGAACTATTTACTAGTAAATCGAAGTTGAAAATTTTTATTAACTGCTGAAGTATAATTAGACATTATTTAATAATTAAGAAGAATCTTGAGGATAACTTAATTGCTACATAGCTATTTTACTAATAAAATTATTATTCTATTTCTTTACCAATTAATTTCGTGTTATCTTATTTACAGAGGTTTTCTTCGAAATTATAATGAATGTAAAAATATAAAATATGTACAAAATAACTGATAGCAGAAGACTGAATTGTGAGCCTAACGTTTTAATTCGTAGTAAACTTTACTAAGTCCAAAAATCCACCAAAATCAATAATAACAAAGATACAGGGTGTCAAACTTTTTTTAATTAGAAAAGATAGGAAAAAAACTTTTTTCAGTCCAAAAGGAGACAGTGTAGCACAAAGAAGTCGTAGCGATTTAAAGGGGTCCAAACTATCGTTGGTGGCGCCTTCTAGGAGATACACCAAAATCGTCGACATGTTCGAATTTCTAGTCCTAAGGAACCCCCCTATACCAAATTTCATAAAATACGGTCGATGCGATCGAAAAATAATAAAGAAAATGTGATTTTTTTTTTTCAACTTTGACACCCTGTAGCTCCGTTAGTATCAACTTTTGGATTAAGGTAAGTTGAGTTAATTCAGCTTATTTTTATCCAAACTATCTACATCTGAAGTTTGGCCAATTTTTTACTGAACACCCTGTATAAGAGTAGATAGAACTGAGACCACTAATGTCAACTTTTTTATTCATAGTCATGATCTTTAGTAATTTCAATCATTTCAAGAAACAACTATTTTTTTAAATTATACCTAAAATACAGAAACCTATACTGAGTTTTAGACCAATTATTTCTAGCATTAATACACCTAATAGCAAAAATGCTCAATTTAAACTAATATAATAACGGTATCGTATGATCATGACAATTGTATAGAAAAAAATGTATTGCAGTTTTGATATTACTTGTTTTAGCTTTAACAATGCCACTCGAACGAGTGCCAGTGTCTTTCCGATTATAGCGCAAATTATTTGGATAGTTTACTTGTTTGTTGTAGTTCTAAATTAAGTTTCAATTTACCTTTTATTAAGAAATATGAAGACGATATTTTTTGTTAATCAGGACACCTGAGAATAAGGTGATTATAATTTTTTTTTCTAAGTACTATAAGTTTATATTATATAAGTATATTGTTTTTTGGATTACAGCTACAGTTCAAATACAAAACACCGTTGTAAAAACCTAGTTCATATAGTATGTCACATTAGTTTTGAATTAATGTGTTATTTTTTTGTTCATAATAGATGGTTCGCCTCTGCTCTTGGCTCTGCTTAATAAATATTTCCTTTTAAAATGTAGAAGTCAATATTATAGTTTTTTCATTGTATATGCTTTTTAAATTAATAATTAATATCAAATAATTTATCTCCAATTAGTATTTTTAAATTATTACAAGGCAAAGAATTTAAAATTTAAATAGCTGGGGGAAATACTTAAGTTGGTAGTAAAGTTTAGTAAATATTAAAACACAGCACAATATGATAACATGTAAATAGTTGGTAAGAAAATAGAATAATTTTGTTAGTAAATAACAATAAATTCATCTTTAATGTTATCTTTAATTATTAAATAATGTCTAATTATACTTCCTGGTCCGGTCCTCCTAGAACACCATGTAGTATCGCTTTCGGTGTGTGTTTGTGCACTAATGTTAAAAGAAAAAAGGTGCTGCTCTGACAAACCTCTGCTCGAGGCCAGCCATTACGTTTTAAGTGTGTGCCGTGCTGGACATATTTGTGAACAATGCCACGCTCTGCAAAACGAGCACCACTGCATGAACTCAAAAGTTTGAAAGCAAAAATACAAGAATTAGATTAATCTCTTAATTATAACAACGGTAAGTTATTATAATAATTAATGAATATATATTTCTGTTATAGCACTGTTCAGCGTCAATAAGTCATATTGTACCTTCTTTTTAAATTGATGCAATAGGTCCTTAATGCTCTGCGGGGATTATACCTATAAGCCCCGTGGGGCTAGGCTGTACCATTGTCAAAAGTTTCGAACACAGTCCTCATGCCTGCGGGGATGCCCATATTATATTACCATTTATTAAACTTCAAATTACTAACACAACGCTGCTGCTAATGTAAACCACCTGTGTCGTTTTTTGCTGTGATTAAGTTTTCTTGACTGTTTTCTTGACTGTCAACACAAAAACAAAGAAATAAATACATGTGTATATTTATGTACAAAATTTAATAATTTTTTATTTCTCACAAATGAAAACCAATCAGAATCGGACTCTGATGATGGTCGGCAGCTTCTTATGTCACAAGAGTATAGACGTATTATTAGTAGTTCATCGGAGGCTAATTCCGAATCCAAATTGATAATACACAAGATAAAGTTACACGTTTATTGGGAGCTGATCCGGACTCATCCTCAAAATAAGTGAACCGTTAAACGAGGCAATAGTTGCCCGATGGAATCGTTACTTAACAACAGGTATACAAAAAGATGAACGTGAAAAGATGTTAGAGACTAGAATGATTTCAGATAATTGTACAGGATTGTCGAGTCCTAAATTAAATGAAGAAATTATTAGTCTTCTCCCCGAGCAAAAAATCCAAGATGACGGTTTCAGAATGCGAATACAGACGGATATAGGGTTAGGCTTCAGTGATTTAGGCTATGCCTTAACTTCTTAACTGGACCGAAAAGATGATGCAGATGAAAACGTAATAATGTCCTTAGTAAACAGCGCAAAATTTTCAAGTAATGCACATTACTTAATGTATGTACATAGAAGGTTTGCCATTCGACCTCATCTTAAATCAGCTATACAAAAAACTATAAAAGACTGCAAGATAGATTCCCATGTTTTTGGAGTTGATTTTGCTGAAAAATTTAAGACAGCACAGAATGTAAAGAAAACAAGTCTGGAAATTGCAGCCCAACCAAGGCTATGTCCTGTTTCAGCAGGATAATCGGGATTTAAGAACCATCCTTTAAACTACCAGCGTCCACCCGTCAGAAACAATTGACTCAGCCGATATTTCAGACAAGCTATAGGAATGCATCAGCACAATACAGACATTCAGAGAAGGAGAGGAGGTGGAAACGAGGATAACAAATACCGACGTTAGAGGTAGAAATTCAGTTATATGCTGGCAGGCTTCAATATTATTTTGAAAAATGGTCTGAAATATCGCAAGATAGAACCATTTTACAAAGTGTTATAGGTTATCGTATTCCTTTTAGCGAGAAACTTTTTCAACTATCTTTAAAACAAAGATATTTATCAAAAACGAAATTAAACTGTACCAAAATTCTATTGAGAAACTTTTGCAAATAGCATTACCGTATGTTCTCGAAATAAGGGAGATTTTATATCTCCAACTTTTCTTGTTCCTAAACCTGATTTATATCTCCATCACATTTTAAAATGGAATATTTCAGGACTGTAAAGTCCTTAATATCAAAAAATTGTTTTATGGCTTCGGTAGATTTAAAAGACGCATATTATGCTATTCCTATCGACAAAGCCTGTAAAAATAATGTGAATCAAACAATCTCACTACTCCAATCATTAGGTTGTAGAAAAAAGTCACCTTTTCCCTCACAAGTGCATCAATTTTTAGGGTCTTTGAACAGTGTAGACATGACCATGACCACATATTGCTCAATTTCTAAAGTTTTTGCAAATACATTTTACTGATGAGGCAAAATATGGCACACTCAACACTTTTCGGGCAGCTATAAATCTTATACTTATCACAAAAATAGATAATGAATTAATAAACGGATTTATGAAAGACGTTTTCAAACAACGTATATCCTAAATATAGTGAAACATGGGATCCCCAAATAGTACTAGTTTTTATCATCCTGGTATCCCTTGCAAGAATTAACTTCCGAACAATTAACATTAAAAACAGTCATGTTAATCATACTAAGCACAGCTCATAGATTACAAACAATAAGTAAAATAAAAATAACACAAATTATCACACTAGAATAGACTTGAAATTTTTATTCCTGACATTCTTATAACATCTAAACAAACTCTTTCTCAACCAAAAATAATCCTGCCCTTTTTCTCACACGATCCCAAAACATGTGTGGCTTCCTCCTTACTACATTACATAGATCGAACTGAACAAATCAGAGGCACAATACAAGAATTATGTATTACACATAAAAAACCCACTCGCTCAGCAACTAATCAAACTCTATCAAGATGGGTTAAGAAAGTTATGGAAATAATTAATACAAAAATATTTTCGGCTTACAGTGTACGACATGCAGCCTCATCGACGGCTTTTAGATCGGGAGTTAGCATAGAAACAATTAGAGCAAATGTCGGCTTGTCACAAAATTCTAATATTTTCTTTAAAACATACAATCGACCTCTATCAGATAATACTATTTTTGCAGAAGGCGTTTTTCAGAACTCCTAAATATTAATGCTTTATAAATATAAAATTTACATTATAAAGTAGGAATTGTTTAATTACAGTAATTTATAGTTATAGGTATGTGCATAGAAAACTACATTATATCATGTCTACATGAATAGATAGGTACTTAATTGTTTATTTATTTAGAAAATTATTATTATTGTTATAGTTATTATATATGATATAAATTTGTTCATTGGATTGCTCATTCTGTTTTATTCTTCAAACATCTACAGGGTGTTTTAGGAGGACCGGATCAGTCGTATAATTACGATTGAACTTCATTACAAGTAAGACGTTTAATCTTAAATTATACTTCAGCAGTTAATTATAATTTGCAACTTCAACTTACTAGTAAGTAGTTCTTTATATAGTATAGACTTTTTTTAAAATTATAGTAAAAATAATGAATTATTATTAGTATATTGTTATGAAATAATTGTGTATAGTAGGTGATAATATAATAATAATAATAATAATAATAATAATAATAATAATAATATCTTTATTCCTTAAGACAAATACAGGGTGAGTCACTCATAATGTCATTAATTTTAAGAGGAGATAGGGAACAATGAGTATAATGCGAATACAAAATATTTTCAAATCATTATTTAAACCTTTTTTTTAGACTGTCACTGACCGCTCAGAGCTTTGGTCGTTTACAGCACACAGTTCAACTCGATGTCGACCTGATGCAAAGTTGCCAAGTTGAAATATTTTTCTAGTACCTACCTACATAGGTTTTAGACATCACAAATAAACGGTTGCACTGACTATTTTAGAATATCATTTTTTTAGCATATGGATTTTCCTCTGAGCAAATGTAGCTGTTATGACTGCAAAGAAATTAGCTTAGTTACATTGAAATCACAAAACTCCAACGTATCTAATCATAAACCGAGTAATAAACCATTTACGTACATTACATAAGAAACCTATACCCACTGGGTAAATTATTAAGAGAAGCTGAAAAGTGTTTTGTGTTTAAATCTAAGTAATAAAAAACCATCGTGTTGTCGACAGAAAACTGTCCAAGACCGAAATGGCACGCCTCTGATCTGATGCTCATAAGTTATCGAGAGTGAATCTGGACCTACCGTATTATTAGGTCAATAACCTAGTTACCTAGTTTTTGTACTGTTATTTAACGACAAGGAGTAAAACTATTTTTTAAAATCTAGATACATAAATAAATTTTTCTTAAATATTGATTTATTTGTTAATAAAAACAAATGTAGATAATAAATAAATGTTTTCAAATGTTAGGTTATTTGGTTATTGCAGTTTAATAATTTTGATATTACGTTTTCACTGCGTTTTACAAATAAATATGAATTTTTAGTATTACTCGTAAGTACAATTAATTATTCGTTTCTAGTTACGTACATCTAGCCTAGAAATTTATTGTTTTTTAAGTAGTATGGTACCTACTTACCTGTTTAAAATGCCAGTTCGAGTAAAACTGCACTGATCCGTCCATAGCACTTTATTAATAAAACGTAACAGCGCCATTCGCATTTCGTAAACATTCTCCGTATAACACTACCATTTCCGCATATTCGGAATTTGTAAAACTATGCATTGTGAATTTACGATAAATACGCGAGACCGAAATAAACAAACTACTGCTTACTGCTTGTGTTCTCTCCATCCCCCCTCCAAATGTGTGGTGTGATCTACAAATGTGGGGGGAAAGATATTGCGGGAAACGCAGAAAGTGCTAAATGGGGGTAAATTTGAATAACACGCTGAAGTGTTAGACGATATTATGTATGTAAACATGATGTGGCAACGATGTTTAATCCGGCATTCGATTGTCGTATGGGTGCGTCATCAGAAAGCTCGTAGCGCACCAGGAGCGTTGTGTTACCGATTTTTATAGGGTGATTTGTTAATTTTTTTTAAAGGTCAAATAAACATTTTTTTTCGATTTTCAGCCTTTATTAGGCCTCCCGAATACGTGGTTAAAATTAATGACATGACTGACTCACCCTGTATATACATTTGCATTGGAATTGCCAAAAAAAAAGAAAAAAAATGTTAAAAATATATTATAACACAAACATTTAAATTAAGGTTATTTATATTTAAAATAATCGTCAACAGTATAAAAACATTTTTCTAACAGGTAAATACTTTTTAAAACATGATAGATTTGGAGAATCTTTTATAAAATTTGGCAATTTATTAAACATATATAAACCCAAGTAAGGTGGCGACTTAAAGGTTACATTGTATTTAAAATTCTTAATATGATATTTGTTTGTTTTTTGACGTGTATTTACATTATGTATATCACTATTTAAAACGAAATCCTTTCTTTTTGTAAAAATAAAAGTACATAGTTCATGAATCAGCATACAAGTTAATGTTAAAATATTAAAATTTTTTAAAGAGCATCTTACATGAAGTGTTTTGGGAAGCTCCATAAATACATCTTAAGATCCTTTTTTGCGCCTTAAGTGACTGAGATGAGCTACCCCAGAAGGATATCCCATATCATAGTCTAGAAGACACTTGGGCATGGTATACCTGAATAAGTTGATCAATTGTCAGTACTATTTTTAGATGACGAAATAAGTAACAAAGTGAGTTCAATGTCGAAGTCAACTGAGTATAATGTAATGACCATGAAAGGCAATCATCGACCATAATACCCAAGAATTTGACATGATCCCTGAATCGTAGTATATTGTCGATTAGTTTAATAATTAATTTAATTGAGAACAATTATTTTGCCTATTATGAAATCAAAGGAGATGAGTTTTATTACAGTTAAAGTAAAGATTATTTTCATTGTACCAGTAACTAATAATTTTAAAAACATTATTGCATTTCAATTCTAAAACATCATCACTTACGTCAGAAACATAACACAAAATTCATTTTTAATTACCATATCAAGCTCATTTACATACAACAAAAATAGAATAGGACCAATAACAGATCTCTGAGCAACTCCTACACTGATATTAATCTGTTTCGATTTGCAGTTTCCTCTGTTTACGATAATTTAAAAATGAGGCAACCTAATTATAAGCTACACCACGAATACCATGTTTATCTAGTTTACATAATAACTTTGCATGGTTAACACAGTCGAATGTCCTGCTGAGATTACAAAAGATCCCAACAGGGCACTCGCCAGCCTTCAAGTACTCAATTAGTTTATTATAAAAAGAATAAACAGCAGTTTGTGTAGACAAATTAGAACGAAATCCGTTGATTTTTTGAAGAAATATTACATTTATGAAGAAATTCTAGCAAGCGATCTAAATAGCTATATTCAAATATTTTAGATAAACCACATGGAATAGTAACAGGCCTATAATTTTCAGTTAAGTGAGGATCATGTTTTTTGTAATGTCATGAATATCTTTGACTTCTTATATATATAAATCCAAGAGTAGCCACGACCGACTTGTTGATAACCAAAATATACTAAATTTAGGCTACGGTCAATTTCAGAAAAAAATGTTCAACAAGGAGCTTCTGAAGCTGTGTCAGAAATAAATGGGTTTTCATCATGTTGACCGTAGCCGTTATATATATATATATATATATATATATATATATATATATATATATATATGTTTCATTATTTTCATGTATCAGACAGTGTTTTATGAAAAATGCAGTCAAACACAATGTACAGTAATCCACTGATTTTATAGTTTCAAGAAATTGATATATCCCGGGTCCAGCAAAAAAATTTATAATAACTTCCTTAAATAGTATTTATTAGATTTAATTTTAGTAAGGTTTAGTCATAAGATGTGTCATTTCCATTCAGCATAAATTTTCAAAATATATCTAGTGTTTTATTACATTTTTACATTATTATACTGTTATTCTTTTTATTTCAAAGATGTATGAATTGTATAAATTTTTTGTTCTCTAATGTAGGCACTATATATGTTGAAGTTACTTACACCACACCTTTTTGCAATCTTTTCCATTTTCCAACAAGGTCTATAAATAGTGTTTCTTTAAAATTTCAATTATTGATCGCTTTTTCTTTGCTTCTATTTTAGGTATTTTTGTAGCGTTTGCATATTGTTCTTAAAATGTACAGGGTGATTCTGTCATAGTGTTATTAATTTTAAGAGAAAATAAGGAAAAATGAATATAATAAGAATACGCGATTAAAAAAATTTTAAATGCATATTTACATGGAGAAAAATATTTATAAATCATTATTTAAACCCCATTTTGAAACTGTCACTGACTGCTGGCGGCAATTCCACTGGGTGATAACCTGACGCGACATTGACGAATTTAAATATCTAGTGTTTATTTACTGTAGTGTTAAATACTATAAATTATTTTTTAAAAATATGTGATTAACATATTTTGCCCGGTGTCTGAAGTACAAGATATCTATTAAATAAAGTTATCGAACCCATAAAGTAGAAAAAACCTTGAATTTGGGTTTCTCAAGCGTTCCGTAAAGCTTATCTGACATAAATTATCAAACAGATATCCCGAGGAAAAGCATTAGATATCTATCTGATAAATTTGACGCAGACGCATGACTGACAAATTTATTAATTTTTTGCTGTCACTTGTACTTCATGTTATTGAATAATAACCACAAGAATACTACCATAAACTAAGTAAGTGTAAAAGTTAAAATGGAAACCGGATCTTCTGCTTCTTCAGATGAAGAATGTAGACCATTGGTTCAGTATATAGGGTGATTTAGGTTTAATCTTTATAACTTCAGGAATCGATAGAACAGGTTAAAATAATGTTCATTTGTAATATAAACTTATTTTCTAAAACGCATCGTTTCCGAGAAAGAGGGCGTTGAAGTAGAAATTTTTTTCTCGTTTTTCCCTCATAACTTTTGAACCACTTATCCGATTTAAGTGAAATTCGGAAATTAGAAGTGTATTTTGTATGCTACCCTCCTCTTACTTTATTTCAAAACTACAAAAAAAAAATTATTTCAATAAAACATCTACACACCACTTTGACATGATTAATTTTGAAACTTTTTCGTCTCCTGTTTTTTCGACGTTTGGTCTTGTTTCTGAGATATTCAAAGAAATTGGTGACAGTGTAGCGCACCAGCCGCGTAAATTTCATTTAACGTTATAGCAACCCATAAAAACAATTTGTTAGTTATCAAATGTATAACCCTGAATGTTAAGAAACCGGGCATAAGTTTCGACATAAAAAATATTTTAAAGTTGAAATTACAAAACTCTAACGGATTAAAATAAATCATTCACATTTCACTACATAAATAGTTAAAGGCAATCCAATACTCACTAGGTTAAAATATTAAGAGAGGTTGAATTGTATTGTGTATTTAAATAGAGACAGTAATACAAAAACCCTCGTGCTGACAACAGAAAACAGTCCGAGACATACATATTCAGTGAATAAGTCGAATCTCCTTCGGGTTCGTTTTCCTATGCAAGCCCGCTGTCGAACTGCATCTGGCCAGGCTTCTCTCCCTTCTTCATCAGTTATCATTTTCGCTTGGTAGAGGTTGGTGCATTTCGTGTGGTATCGCCAGTGCAGTATATTAATTAAATTTACTATTTACCTAAAACAAAAATAAAAATTCAATTCAGTTGGATAAAGTGAAGTAGTGAATGACCGCGGTCGTCCTCTGCTGAACAGAACCGTGCAAAAAATTATAAGACATTTTAATATACATATCTTAAGAATCAATTGGATTTGTGATTGTTCCGAGAAAGAAATTGTATTTTCCGTGTGCATCTGTGTTATTCCGTACTTACTTATTGGATACTTTAAAAATGCAACAATTATTAAAGGCACCTCAAAAAATATACAAAATGCATACATTTCACAAGCTGAAATCAAAAGGTTTGCTAATAGAAAAAAATTTAACACTTTAGTAACGAACATGATTTTATATGTATGATTTTATACTGAATGGTAACACTGTTCAACTTCAATATAGCTTCAATACTCGAAAGCTACATCAGAAAATTTGTAGCGTACCGGGAGCGCCGTGTTACCGATTATTATGGCGTACTTGTTTATCTTTTGAAAGGTCGAGCAAAATTTTTTTTTCGATTCTTTGTCTTTATTCGGCCCTCCAAATACGTGGTTAAAATTAATAACATTATGACTGAATCGCCCTGTATACTGCTCTATTCTTATAGCTTAATTTTTGTATATATAATAAAAACTATTTAAGCTTGTAACTTAATGCGCAATACTTTAATGTATATTTGGAAAGTAAATATAAGTAGCTATAGTAATAATAATACTTAACATTTTAATATATTTTTTTATCATGATGTATGCATTATTAAACATTCTAATTTAAACACACACAAGTCTTAGTGAGATTTATAAAAAATAGAAATTACATAGATTTCCTGATGAATTATTATAGTATCTCTTGGATTTGGATAAATTTTATAAAAATAATATAAGTTTATATAATTTATTTTCCAAACTCATCCTGTAGAGATAGCTCTTAAAGTTGAATGATGCACGTTAATATTTTTGTCATAACATACTTATTTCTTAATAAATTTTGATCATTTTTGGAAGGTAATATTTTATTCTTTAACTACTTTATTTATGGGGATTGGAATTATTGGATATAGAGGTTACAGCCATCAATATCCACTATTCCCTTAGAAAAAAAAAAATAAAAGAAGATTTTATCAACTCTGCATAAAAACTTATAGTGAGCGGGTTTTATTTGTAAAAATAAAATATCTTTTATTTAAAAAAATTCACAGCAGTTATTAAGTTTGTTAAATACCTACCTACCTGGTATGTACATATTTCTTTGAAGTAGTTTTTGTATTGTGTTTTTGTATAGTTAGATATTGAAAAGTGTGTTAATAAAGCTAATTAAGAACAAACTTGCGTTATTTTTCTAACTAAATAAGGGGCGTATTGCAAAAATTTAATATTAAACTCGGAGGTGAATTGCGTTTATGACGTGCATACATTATTTCCTAATTTTTTTTTGAGATCATAAATTTTCTAAAATTATTTGTAAACAAGAAAAAATTTCTGGTTATTAATTTAAACTTCTGATATATTCGTTAAGAAAATTTCACACCATTAATTTGAAAGTAGGAATGAGAATCACGTACAACAATTAGACTGTATTGAAAATAATTACATCTAGAATATAATAACTTACTGTTTTTGTTTGTTTTAGTTTACATATAGACCATTAAAAACTAAAATATAAAAATCATTAAAACACCAAGTATTGTCAAATAAAATATCAGGCTATAAATAAACGTAAAAAAATTTCCAGTGTAATCACAATACATGCAGCTTAAGGATAAAAAATGTTGGTATAATATCCCTAAAGCTTAAATTATTTCCGGAATTTTTTTCGAGGTCATGAATATTTTGAAAATTTGCAAGGAATAATATTTTCAAAATTATTGATATGAGTGAGGAAAAAAATTCTGTGATTAATTTAAGGTCGTGGAATTTTACCCCAAACCAAGGTACATACAAATGGAATATCATGATATTTAGACTTTGTAAAGAGGAGTAGAAATAGTAGTAGCAGTTTATTATTTCACTCATTTTATATTAATTTATACCTATAAAATAAAATATTTATTTCTATAATTACATGCCATCAAGTGCAATAATAAACACCAAAGACCACAAAGACTGAATTCGCGCGTGATTATGCTATTCTTTTGTTTCACAGTTAATATTTAACCGAACCAGTGTTATACACCTAATTAAGTACAAAAACTTTTTTATTTAATTGTCATAACTTAAATGTCGTATTCTTATACTCTAATCGAAAATACAAGATAAGGAAAATATTTCAACACATATACACATGCATACCAACATTTTTGGATTAGTATTATTATAAATTTGTACTTAATTTATATTTTTCTAAGTTGCTGACTAACTTAAGATAATTTGCCAAGACCAATAGCCTTACATAACCGCTGTTTGGTAAGATTCCGGCCTGAGGACCACCGGTAGCCACCGACTTGTCAGCAGCATTGAGGTCTTCCAAACACCGAATAGAAGAGCTAGTTCCTGACCAGCCGTCCACGAGAGCAGTCCTGCCTTTCCACTACATCAGAGAAGCTGCCTTTGGTGATTGTTCTAAGTCTAGTCTGGGAACCAGTGCGCAGCCGCCGACTGTTCAGCAGCGTCTTCCACCATCGAAGCTGGATATCCAGTTCTTGACGAGCCAGCATAAGTAAATAAAGTGCGCACTAGCTTACTGCGCATTTCCACCAAGCCAAACAAGGGATTGAGGAACTACCACCACAGCTGACCTACTATTCAGCTCCATGATACTATAACTAACAAGATAGTCTCAATCGGTGGCCGCGTTTTAGACTCTACCGCGCATGACGTCACTAGGTGACAAACACATAGGATCTTAGATTTCCCGCCTTGCTATTTGTATAATTTTCCTTTAAACATTTTTATGTGTTGAGATTTAAATTACCTATACGGTAAGATAGGTTGAAGCTGAGGATATGACAACTGAAATTGAAAGTATGTTTTGTCTAGAAGTTATAAAAACTGAAATTAAGTTAGGAGTTCAAAGTTATTAATTACAAATTTTTTATTATTTATTTAAACTAAATGATTGCTCACTTTAGGTGACTAGAGTGTCAGAAATCAAAATAAAATATGGCGTGTATATAGGGATTAAAGCTGTGGGTGATAGTTGGTTTATAGCAAGTAGATGTTCAGAAGGTTTATCACATTTTATTTGTATAAGGTTTAGAATATAAATGTTAAAGCAATAAACGTAACGATAAACAATGCTAACGATAAACAAGTTATCTTAAATAAACTTTAACAATTCGTCAATTCAGGTGGTAATCTTGGTGTATTTTCTTTTCTTAACGTTCGACACTTCTTTTAAGTTTCTATTTAAGATTCGGATTTCGGATCTAAAAAAAAAGTTTTTTAGGTTCCACAGTTGCATCAATATGTTCTGAATTTGTTAATAAACATTGTATATAATCCTTGCAAATTTTTAAGGAATCTCCATTAAATGCTTTAAATATCGACTCTATTTCTCGACACTTGTTCAAAAAGTCTTTGTAGGCTTCATTAAACCACCTTCAGATACATGATTGATCCATGTGAATGAAGAATCATTGCCGTCCGGAACATACCCTAATTTTTCCATTTTTCTTAATTTAAAAGCAATATAACCTGCTACATTTTCTAACCCGTCCTACTGTAATTCTGTGAGATCGGTATGTTGATCACTGTTAAAATAAGTATCATGTTCTGGAACTTCTAGGATACCAAACATCTTTCCTGTAACAACTTCTGCAGTATCTTTCTCATTTTCTAAATAATGAACATTCATTATCGCAATATTGGGCACATCATTTGCTTCTTGTTCTACATTTGAAGCTTCAGAAATAATATCATCCTTTCTACCCATAACATAATTTCGAAGCCGATATTTGAACTGCAAAGCAGTGGGATGATCGTACAAGCCTCCAATTTGTCTAATGATGGAAAAAAACCTTCCAAAGGATCTTGATTTAACTGATTTGTAAGCAAATACTTTATATTGAAATCGAAAGCCCTTGAAAAGTAATTTTAATGATTTTATACTATTTATAATTCCTTTTTGAAATGGCAACACTTTTTTAGAACCAACTTTACGTAATGAATGTATTGTTTTTAGCATTATATCTAAAATATGATTTTGTTCCTCTAATGCCAAACCTTAAGCTTTTTTTCGATTTCAAGAATCAGTTTCGGCAACCTTGACATTAAATACATCAAAATAATCATTGGTAATTTTAAGTAAGTTTGAGCATTCCAACCAATTATTATCAGCTTCATACAAACCTAAGGAACCTAATCGTGATACAGCTTTTGACACTGTATTCGAAAATAATTTCGTGGCAAGCTTTACTTTCTGCCGTTGAGCACCATTAACGGTTAAAAAGCTTTCATTAATTGTATGTGATATATTTAATTTCTCATTTTTGGTATGTCTCAAAATATCAACAATTGGTTTAGAAGTGACTATTTTATCACCCATTAAAAACCCCGTGTCTATGAAATGATTTCTCAACAGCTTGATCATGTGGGGTGCATCTGCAAAAACATAAATATTTTTATTAGTTGTTGGGTTTTTAAACCACGTTTGGTCTTCAGAAATATTTAATTCAGACCAAAGTCCCCTGTTGCCGCCACCTAAGTCAGAGTTTATTGCGTATACTGGATACCCTGCACTTTCTGTTTTCTTAATGATTTCGAACAACAACTCCTTAGTCATTTTACAATCATAATTATAAAAGATTGGTTGTTTCCAGTTTGCGCATATTCCTCGGGCCATAACAACTTGAACGTACTTAGAAGGGCCTAAAGTTGTGTCAGTTTTCCTCTCGTAATCGAAGGAACTCTGTATTTTAATTTCGTCGAATAAAATAATGCAGGACTTCTCCATTCTTGATAGGGAGGAATTCTTCATCAGTTTAAGAACTGTATTTAAGACCTAAAATTAAGAGTTTGTTACTACTGTCACGCAATTTGCCCCACTCACACACAAATCAACGACTTTGGTACCGCGAATTGCTAAGATTGCCCCGATCGCCCCTACACGATTCTGTTAAACAAACAAAATGCCGCGGATCGAGACGGGACTGGAAAAATTGGGGAATCGACGAGAAGGATTCGAGTCGTTCGGGAAGATGAATCTAGAGATACTAGAATATACCTAGAATATTCGTTGGGTCTATAAAAGAAAAATAAACGGCCGATTTAGTTAGTCTTGTATTACAGTGTTGAATTGAAGTGTTTAGTTGGAGATATCAAAGTGATTTAGATAGCGATTAATTAAATAAGTGTTTAGTTGAGTTGTAATTAGTGTTCAGTAGTGTACTGAGTATAGTTAATAAAGAAGTAGTTAATTAACGGATTGTTTTTCTGGCAATAGTAAAATTCGAACCAGGTTAGAGAAGAGCTTCGACATAAATTAGACAAGATAACAAAGCAGGGCGTAATCAAATCAGAAGGACCGGTTATCCGAACTCAGAAAACGAAACCCTCTGAATTCGACGGTAAGGTCTCCTGGAATGTCTATTTGCGCCAGTTTGAAGCAGCAGCTGCGGCAAACGACTGGTCTGATAGTGAAAAAGCTACTGCTCTGATAGTTGCTCTACGAGGGGAAGCTCTTGACGTCCTGCAAGGAGTTCCTGCTGGGCAGCAGAATAACTACAACATTCTAAAACAGCATATGGAAATGAGATATGGGGATAAGCACCTGCAGCAAGTGTACCAGGCACAATTGAAAAATCGTCACCAGCAGAGTGGAGAGAATTTACAACATTTTGAGACCGATGTTGCTAGACTGGTTCGGTTGGCTTATCCAACAGCCCCGTCCGAATTCTTAGACCATCTCTCCATCCAAATTTTTACCGACGGCCTAAAAGATTGTGAAACCCAGCAGGCACTACGACTCGCAAGACCTAAAACACTGAACGACGCTCTTTTGCATGCACTGGAATTTGAGGCAGCAAAGATGGCATCCGGTAGACATGTTAAAGTTCGGGCCATCAGTGATAACAGCGATAGTATGGCAAATGGAGACATAATAAAAACGCTAAACGAAATTATTGATAAATTCAGTCCATCTACTAGGCCAAACAAAGAACAATCTGATAGTCGAAGGGAGCGCCTTCTCAAATGCTGGAACTGTGGACAGACAGGACATCTAAAAAGACAGTGTAGGGTCCCAGTCACGGATCAGCCAAAAACGCGACTCCCAGGCGGCAGTTGCACAGGAAAACTAGGGTCAGCCGGCTTGACGGGGCAAAAGCCGGCTGTGTTCTCCTACCATACCCCACGAGAAGAAGTTACGTTATCACGTCTCCAGGACTCTGACTCCTTGGTCGTATGTTCCCTATGGTAATCGACACTGGAGCGACAAGAACTATTGTACGGCCGGATATTATTGGTGATTGGCGCATTAAGAACCCTGCCAAACGTTATGTCCTTACAACATCCAATGGACAACAACTGCCAGTCAAGGGGGAATGCGAGCTTGAAGTAGAATTAGGAGACGTCAAGTTCAAACACAGAGTCCTGGTATCAGATATATCGGATAATGTCATACTCGGACTAGACTTACTACGAGCAAAGGGGGTGAATTTAGATTTGAATGCTGGTACGCTACGGATAATGGGTGAGGAAGTAGTACTAACCACCACCACTGAGAATAACGCTGTACGGAGAATCGTTGTTAAAGAAGATGTGGTACTACCTGCTCAGACCGAAACATTGGTTGCCACTATAATGGATGGGGAAATATCTTGCAGTGTAGGAGTGGTGGAAGCCAGTAATCCGGATTTGTTCAATAAATCTATAATCACCGGCCGCACCTTGATTAAACCTGAGAAAACGACATATAGTACGGGTAGTTAACCTGAAAACCTTTCCACAGAAAATTGCAAAGGAAACTGAAGTAGGAGTCTGTGAACCTGTTACTATGGTCAGAACACTCAAAGAAATCCACGAAATGGAGAAGAAACCAAATAAGACCAGTCTACCAGAATGTCTAAGGGACATCGTGGATAGGGCCAAGGAAAGATTAACAGAGGTGGAGGTGGAACAACTCGAAGAGCTGCTAAGTGAAAATGAAGATGTGTTTGCACTTAAACCAGGCGACTTTGGGAGAACCAATGTAGTCAAACATCGAATCGTTACTGGTTCATCGTCTCCTATAAAGCAGCCACCACAAGGACTTCCACTAGCCAAGCGAGAAGAAGTTAACAAGATGTTAATTCAAATGCAAAACCAAGGCACCATAGAGCCATCTCAGAGTCCTTGGGCTTCTCCTGTAGTCCTGGTCAAGAAGAAAGACGACTCCACTCGATTTTGTGTGGACTACAGTAAATTAAATGACGTTACCAAGAAAGACAGTTACCCACTACCGAGAATTGACGATACTCTGGACACCTTGGCTGGTGCGCAATGGTTTTCCACTTTGGATTTAAAGAGTGGATATTGGCAAGTCGAGGTCAGCCCAGAAGACAAGGAAAAGACAGCATTCACTACCGGAAATGGATTGTGGCAGTTCAATGTAATGCCATTTGGTCTATGTAATGCCCCTGCCACTTTTGAACGACTGATGGAAACTGTACTTCATGGCTTGCATTGGGAGACCTGCTTGATTTACTTGGACGATGTGGTGGTGCTGGGACGCTCTTTCCAGGAGCACCTGAAGAACGTGTCCGAAGTGTTCAAGAAGTTGAAAGCAGTGAACCTGAAGTTGAACCCGAAGAAGTGCAGTTTATTCCAAAAGGAGGTTAGATACCTAGGCCACATTATTACTCCAAACGGTGTGAAAACAGACCCGGAGAAGACAGAGTGCATAAAGAACTGGCCGATTCCTAAAGACAACAAGTTCGAAGTTTTCTCGGCCTATGCACATACTACCGACGGTTTGTTCAAGGATTCTCTGACATTGCCAAGCCTCTTCATAAACTGACAGAAGACAACATCCCGTTCGAATGGACTCCGAGATGCCAACAAGCCTTTGAGACGCTGAAAGAGGCTCTCTGCACTACCCCGATTTTGACATACCCAATACCAGGACAACCATTTATAGTGGACACGGACGCTAGCAACATTGGAATTGGCGGAGTTCTTTCCCAAGTACAAGATGGCCAAGAGCGAGTAGTGAGCTACTTTAGCAAAGTTCTATCGAAAGCTGAAAAGAACTATTGTGTGACTCGGAAAGAATTACTTGCCATCGTCAAGAGCCTAGAACACTTTCATAAATATCTGTATGGTCAAGAATTTCTCCTAAGAACGGATCACGCTTCCCTTAAATGGCTGCTACAGTTTAAAAACCCTGAAGGACAGATGGCAAGATGGCTGGAACGGCTGCAAGAATATCACTTTGTTGTTGAACATCGAGCCGGCAGGAAACATGGAAATGCAGATGCCCTTTCTAGGAGACCCTGTCCTGTCAACTGCAAACACTGCAGTAGTCTTGAAAGGAAAGAGAACATCTCATCAGTTTCTTGCAAGATAGTAGCAGCCCAACCTGAAGATCGATGGAGTTCAGCAGCGATTCAGGAAGACCAGCAAGCTGACTGTGACATCAAGCAGAAATTTCGAATCAGGTGTGTACCGAAAGGTCTGCGAGCTTATGGGAATCCGGAAAACCAGGACCACCCCATTGCATCCCCAGTCAGATGGTATGGTGGAACGCTTCAACGCAACACTAGAAACCAATCTGAGGATGTTTGTGAACGAGTACCAGACAGACTGGGACAAGCTCATTCCACTCTTCCTGTTAGCTTACCGCTCAACTGTCCATGAAACTACTGGGAAGACTTCCGCAAGGATCATCTTTGGAAGAGAGCTTTGCCTTCCAGCAGATTTGGTATTTGGTCGTCCTGTGGAACAGCCCACAGATCCAGACACTTATATCCATGACCTAGAACGAAGACTAGCAGCCGTACACGACCAAGTCAGATCTCGAATGCGACTAGAGAGCGATCGCATGAAGACTCGATACGATGTCCGGGCCAATACAGTCGGATTCCAACAAGGTGACCTGGTGTGGCTGTACAACCCCACGGGACGATCGGTCCTAAGGAGGGGGCAGTGTCACGCAATTTGCCCCACTCACACCCAAATCAAGGACTTTGGTACCGCGAATTGCTAAGATTGCCCCGATCGCCCCTACACGATTCTGTTAAACAAACAAAATGCCGCGGATCGAGACGGGACTGGAAAAATTGGGGTATCGACGAGAAGCATTCGAGTCGTTTGGGAAGATAAATCTAGAGATACTAGAATAATACCTGGAATATTCGTTGGGTCTATAAAAGAAAAATAAACGGCCGATTTAGTTAGTCTTGTATTACAGTGTTGAACTGAAGTATTTAGTTGGAGGTATCAAAGTGATTTAGATAGCGATTAATTAAATAAGTGTTTAGTTGAGTTGTAATTAGTATTCAGTAGTGTACTGAGTATAGTTAATAAAGAAGTAGTTAATTAATTTTTCTGGCAATAGTAAAATTCGGATTCGGAAATCCGTGACACTACTTAATTACTCGTATAACTTTTTTTCATATATTTTATACCTGGGTGGACATTAATTTTTGAAGCCCACCATTTCAAGGTAGATACTCCTGGTAGTGGATAACCTGTTCTTCTCAATAAGCGGTAAGATCGTGGACCTCCTGCATATAACGATAATCCAGAAGCAATGTCTTCTATTGTCCAATTTATTTTCTTGCCTGATAATAATTTTCGTAGCTGCTCTTTGAAAAATATCTTTTCAACTAATTCTAAGTCTTTTCTTTGCTTCTCGACAACGTCTTTAAGATGCGCACATTCTTCTTCTAGTGCTTTTAATTCAAGGGCCCTGAAATAAAAAAAAATGTAAACTTAAAAAGTATGTAGGTATACCCGCTGTTACAGAATGTATAATTAAAATACATGATTTAATATGGCTAAATCGCACTGTCAAACGAACTATGAGCCTGATAAAGTTACCAGTATTTTGTGAATACGGTCGTGTAAAAAATTAAATTGAGGCTGTAGGTATCTCCGGAACAAAGCAATTACAGTCCCTTGTTGATATGAACTATACTTATTTTTGGGTAAACAATCACTATAACAGTGATGGCACACGTTTAACATGTTAACAATAATTTAAACATATGTATGTACCTTACCTATCAGTTTGTGTAGCAACACTTATATATTTTTCTTTTCCTAATTCTTCTTTTTAAAAAGGTTGTTCCAAGTTACCTTGTTCTATTTCAGGGACAGTAACCATATTCCCTTGACTTTTTGAGTGTGCATGTCTACAAAAATAGTTGTATGTACCACAAGTCACCGAAATAATAATTTTGTTAATTAGAATGCATGTTTTCTGATAAGGCATATATATATTAGATGATTCAAAAAATAAGATATAGTAACTACAAAATAATATAGGTATAACTTACTTGTCTATGCTTTTTTTTCTGAAATGACGTTGTTCAAGTCGTTCATTGCGTTCACTGGTTTTTGGGTTGTAATGTTTTGACAGATTAATTGACGGTATAGCGCCTAGTTTAAGTTTCCACTTATTCCGTGGAAGATTTAGTAACTTTTCCTTTAAAAAGTAATCACTCTCCGTGAAATGATTACAACATATTCTGGCTGTGTTAATATTAAATTTGTGCTCTTCGTAACATCGATGCAAACAGATTTGTCCTTTGGAAATGAGAAATAACGACATTCCGGTTTATAATCCTTACTCGTCTTGTTATTGTTATTGGAACATCCCATTACAGCACAAAAAACTATTTTAACAACTCAAAATACAAGGAAAAATAAAATGTATTGCACTCACTTATGCACATTACATAACTGAACATCTGCCGCTTGCCGCTTTTTGTCACAGACTGACGTCACTAGTCGGTGCGAGAGAGGGAGTAGCATGCGCATGAGATTATCTTCTTAGTTCTAGTATCATAATTCAGCTCCACAACACCGACACCCTTTGATCTGGCGGTCGAGAACCAAGCGAGATGGAATGGTGTGGTCTTTCTCTAGCTTGGGGTAAAAGTCAGGGCCGGATTCAACGAATGTTTGTTATTGAAGTAAAAAGTTAGTTTCTGCCTGACAGCACCGTAGTAGGTGATTTTTGAGCGTTATTAAATGAACGTTTAAAATTTGCTTTCTAATGTTGTGTAATATTTTAATAAAATACCCAATAGATAGGAAATGGTAGGTTTTTCATTTGGAGTTAACAACGATTATTAAAAACAGAAGGTAATAATGGTTATGGTATAAGTGATCACAGTACACTTTAATTAGCGCCGATTTTTAATTAAATCAATATCGCAAACAGATTTTTATACAACAAAAAATAAGGTGAGAATAAGGTTAAAAAATGAAATTAAGTAGCTTAGGTTTTTAATGAATGTTATTGCCTAATTGCAAAATAAAAGATTGACCTTAGAAAATAAAAAATACCTATCTATATATACAATATATTATACAATATAATAATAAAACATGCCTAAATATTTTTACAGATTTCTCCATATTATCAGTTTATTTTTGTTTATGTTTTTAAAATTGTCATTTATTGTTTTTAATGTGTAATAAATTCTTACTCTTAAATACAATCTAAGTACAAATTCTTTACGAAAATATTCACAAGGATGACTAAAAGCTAATACATTGCTTAAATTTAAAAGTGCACTACAAATATTTGTTGTTAACTTTTCAAAGTTTTCTGGGAATATCAATTCTATTTTACAAATAAGCTCGACAAATTTATCATTTGGCATTTGAAGACTTCCAAATGTATCTCGGTTAGCATTTTCGTATGCTTTTAAAAAACAATAAAAAGATGAATCATCAAGTTCAGTGTGCTCTTTACTGTAATTAGTGCAAGTATCACAAGAGTGGATCCGCAAAGCTTTATTTAAAAGGTATCCACATACGTATCTAATGAATTTTTTTTGTAACAGTTCATCTTTCGAGTAATTCATGCTGTTTATTTCAATGTCTACTTCATTAACATTTTTAACCTCCTCATCCTCAGATACAGAATCGTCTGTAAAGTCCGGAAGTTTTAAAAGCATCTGATCAGTATCTGCCTCACAGTTTTCTGTACCTGAGTTAAGCAGGTTAACGCACTGCAATTTTCTAAATGTTCTATGAAACTGTATGGCGGTCGGGTTGATGCAATTACCGTTCTCACTCCTAATTTTACCAAAATGATTTTCGAGGCAATCTTGGTTTAATCTTTTGGTAAGTAAATATTCAGACCCCGCAATGTCACGAAGAACATTGTATAAATCTATGACACTGCTGATTGAGATTTGAATACTTTTAATGAACTTAATTTTTTTTGTAATGTTAATATTATTTTGGTCCCGAACCTCCAGTTTTCCAAATAAAGCCAAACATTCCCTTAAGAAGTCCAATTGAAAAGATGTACCTTTGAAAGCCGCATTATATTTTTTCGACGAAAAAGTTTGGGATGAATTTAAAATATCAAAGAGCTGATCCATTGTATTGACAAATCCCGCGGTTTCAGTAGCTTCCGCAGGAAGGTACCCAAATCTAATATAAAAACTCATACCCACATGAACTGAATAGCTAAATACTTGGGTGGCTAATTTTACTTTCATTTTTTGAAAATTACTTGGATATATGTGGGAATCTGTTAGTTTGTGTGCTGCTTTCACAGGAAATTTTTTTACCTATTTCATAAAAGTCTTTTATATATTGCCACGAAATTTGTTTGCTATCGATATAAAAGTCATATTTCATCAACATATTTCTTATCGCCTAATATGTGGGATATCAAAAATTTAAAAGAGGTTGATTGTGTAAATAAAAACCTGTATGTTCTGGAGAGGCGTCTTAATATTATTAGATCCCATATCAGAAGTAACTGCACAAACCTTTAGTCCAACAGTTTCCAATTTTTGCAAAGCTTCAGTTCAAATTTTTAATAATAAATCGGCTGGACAAGAAGTATGACAGAGAAAATATACAAGAGGCTGTTTCCATTTGCCAAAAAGGCCTCTTAACGGTTTAAAAATCTTTTCCCCTTTATCACCCATGGCTAACCCAATTATGTAGTCTTGATTACGTTCATAAAACAAATTAGCTTTAATAGACATTTCGTCGAAACATAATAGGCAATATTTGTTTTGTGTCTGAAAACTGTCAACCTTTTTTTTAACAGTTTATAAAATTCAGAGTTTTCTAATCCTGGTCCTTTTTTAACTGCTCTAATTTCCTTCAGTAATGTGTTTGGTGAGGGAAGGCAATATTTATCCATTAAATACAGTTTATAAACGCGGGGACCCGAAAAATATATAGATAAGCATTCAATTTTGAAATCTTTACTATAACGTCTTCCCTTTGCTTTCTTATTCCCTTGTGCTACTTGCATATTAATACATTTAGCAGTGTTTACCGAACTACAAAATTTAAATGCCAGAGACATATATTGATGGAGAGATACATCATCTAATTTATTATTCAATTGATTTTCAAGTTCCTGAACTCTTTGTTGCAAATATTTGTTTTCTGCGGTTAAGGACTTCATGTTCTGCCTATACTTTATCTTCCTTGGAGTATTTGATGTCAAACTGACTGGTGTTTGGGTAGATGTTGGAGACATCAGAGGAGGACTAGTTACATTCAGAGGACTGCTCTCACCCACGGCTTCGAGCTCGGTGTCAACTGTAACTGTCTGAGCAGCTGTAAAAATACATCATCTTTTATCTTTAAATAATTAAATGGTATTTTTTTTCACAAGCACCAAATATTTATTCTTATTCTTAAGCAAGTAACAGAATAATCCCGTTAAAGAGTGGAGATTTTCTTATATAGAGTCAACCAAAAGTAATAGTATTTAGAGCAACAGAGCAACACACATGAAAATATTACAATCTATACAAATATTACAATAATATACTATATAATAATTATAACTGTGCAACCAATCATAAAACTGGTACCTACTTTAATATTGAACAAATAAAAAACGTAATATAAACTTTCGACACTATCTTTTTATCAACTTTTGGATAATAGTTTGATTCATTGTTGCGCTGTGTGCTATTATGCTTGGTCCACCGTGGATATACAACGAGATACACAATATGTGTTAAATCTTTGTTTTAAATAAAATAACACCGTAAATACATACCCGAGTTAGTTTCTGCAATAGCTGAAACTAATGCTGTTCTGGCATCTTCTGCAATAGCTGGAACAATCGTTCTGTCATTAAGAACTCGTATTTTCGCAGAAATTAGTGGGAGTGCACTATATGAATGGTCAACCTCCGCAGTTCTAGAACTGCCTGCAAGCGACGGAAAAAGGGTAGGTAATGCAATTGCTACCAATCGTGTATGAAGGTGACTTGTAAACATTTTTTCTTCAAAATGATTTTCGCATATCCGGTAGCTCTTATATAGATCGGTCAGTTTTTCCAATAGGTCCTCACGATTGGCTTTCATTGCCCATATCCTAGCTTTGTGAAAATAGATAAAGATAAAAAAAATTGAATAAAAATATGCGTTTTGTCTAAAATTAATAAAGTCGTTGGATGATATTAATTTTCCGTGATGTAAAAAAATAGTCATCTTATTAATATTAATCAATATGCTAAATAACCTGTCCCATTTGCGGGATGTGTTTATTACGCACTACTATTTATTAAAAATTAAGCAAGCAGACTAAAACTAAATATGATAAATAAGCGCTAACCTGCTCCATTTCAGCTTTTAGAACTATAAATAAAATTTTATTTAAGTGGCCCTTTTGGAAAACACTGCAATAAAAAGACGTTCCTGACAGGAGGCCTTTTAAAATAAACTTTATGAGGTAACCAATATAAAATCATCATAAAGAGTTTAATAATGATTATATAATTCTTTTTTCTATAATTTATTGTAAAATAAAAGAATGGGATACCTATATAAGTTAAGTTTCCATTCTTGCTACAATCACATACGTACTCGATACTCGAAAGTTTAGATTAAATGTTAAATGCAAATCACAGTGCGCATATACAAACACGTTATTTTCATCTGTAGTGTTCTTTATCATTTTTACAGCTCCTCCATATATTTTATTAAACCAAAAACTAAACTCACAAGTCAACTTTACAACATACACGAATAGGAGGATAGGTTACATTGAAATTCTATGTTAAATTGAAATTATCTAAGGAAATTCCAAATTAGTCATTGCTGGTGTTCATCTGAGCATGTGTGGAAAACCCTAATTTTGATTAGATGTTTCTTTAAATCATAAATGATAAAATGAGTTGTGCAATTACAATTTTTTATTTCCGTATTAAAATGTTAAATGTTAAATCTTAAATGATAAATGTTAAATGTATCTGCATAAATCAATCTATTATAAATAAACTAGAATTAGAGTTCCTTCCTTCGAAAAGAGAATTATTTGGTAGAATACCTCTATACCTAGGTACTTACCGATTAAGATCCTTAGGAAAACGATAGAATTTCTTCTTGGAGTTATATCCTTTAATAATACAGTTTAGCACTGCACACACATGTCCCGATTTTTTTTCACTCATTTCACTAGTGTTAGAAAACTAAACCAAACAATCAAAAATATCAACGCACGACTATGGCTGCCGAACTAATAATTCTCACATTACCCAACCCATCCCAACCGTAAGTCAAAGCAGACTTTTACCCCAAGAGGCGGAGTATCAGCGCTGCGTGCGTAGATCGGCGCAAACTGTTCCCGCTTATAGAGTTGTGGAACTGAGTAGAGGGTAAGCTGTGCTACCACCGTCTCTAGTCAGTAATGCCAGGTCTCATGTTTTTGCATGAGATCTCATGTTTTCCGAATAAATCACATGTTATCATGTTTTGCTTACTTAATCTCATGCTTTTTGAACCGCAATAAAGTAATAAATAATACTAGAAAATTTATTACATTTATGGGTGAGTAATTGTAAATGAAGTGAAACAAAATAGTTGTCTATACATTTACAGTTACCATATAGTTCTCGACTTCTCGAGTTTTGTAATGCTGCTCTAGTAATATATGGATTAACTAATATGTAGAAGTGCAATATGTGGTTCCTCCCCGATCGCGACTTGGTGTAATGCAAATATTGCAAATGGCGGATAAACTAAATCGACATATACAGATAGGGAAAATATTTAACCGATCATATGAAATGCTAAGAATAATCCCTTCCACTGCTCGCCGTCCAAGCTTGACGCGTCCTCCCCTATTTTGGCGGACTAAACCAGTATTCGTATAGCACACTATTCGTTTGGCGTTGGGCCGTGGGCGCAGGAAAGTAGGGGAGTACTGACTAAACCCGCCCTGCCGTGCGTCATCTTCCCACCAATACCCCATGCATTTGAAATGTATGTAATAGGTTAAATATTTTCTCTATCTGTATATGAATCCGACATAATTACTGTGCAATTTTTTTGCTTTGTGTGACTGTTTTGTTTAAATATGTTTACAATGGTTAACTTTTAAAAAATATGTTTCTCTTTTAATTTTATTTTAATAAACTTGTATTTAAAATACTATTGGACTATTATTTTTGTACACTTCATATTATGAACCTGCATTGCATGCTTAGTTGTATTCAATTTAAAATATTATATTGAGAAAAAAATGTATACTAGGTAAGATATTTAGGATTTTTATTTTAGATTATGCAACCAAATATACATCCTTCGTGTCAGTTGCGCCATCTCATGCTTTATTTTGTAAATCTCATGTTTCCCATCTTTTTCTCATGCTATACTGTTTTAAGACCTGGCAACACTGTCTCTAGTCAGTATCCGCCGACCGCTCCGATCGAACAGACGTGCCTGCATGCAAACAGAGAAAGTAAGTAAAAGGTTTAGGGAAGACTTGGCCACTGTTTACTTTGTGCTAATCATACCTTTCCTTTCAGATAGCCGTCCGTATTACGACAGGGTAGAGGCGCTGTTGTCCTTATGCGGTGTACTTTATCTCACCACGCATTTGGCTTATAGGATGTAGTTCCTATTCATTTTTATGAGTTGAAACGTGGGTCGTAGCTAATTGTAATTTGCTCTGCAGGTACCTAATCATACCTTGCCTTTCAGATAGGCGTCCGTACTACGACAGAGTAGAGGCTCATAGGATATTGTTCTTGTCCGTCTTTATAAATTGAAACGTGGGTCGTAGCTAACCATATAGTTTCATACAGCTAGCCGCCTCGCAAGTCGCGCTGACCAGACCTGCACCCCTGGGGAGGAGTCCCACTGCCAACATTGTTGCTTCTGTTGTTAGTAATAGTGGCCAAGTTTATAGTTTTGTAGGTTAACTTTGCTATGTCCGCTTGATTGCTTCCTATTTCTTCGTTTTACATGTAGCTTTTAGCAAACGCTTGTAGAGACGGCTCGCCTGTAACCGCTCCGCTGACTCTACAGGGTGGCCCACTTTTGAAAGCGGAAACTTTAGAGGCAGGCAGAGAACTAGAAAATAATATCAGTTTGTATTATAAACTATATTCGAAAAATGCTTCGTTACAAAGATACAGGGTGCCAACATTTTTATCAAAAGTTCCAAATTTATTAATATTTTTAAAACTACTTTAGGTATTTAAATGAAATTTGGAACCTTTGAATAGGTAATCTAAATACATATTTTTACGTAAAAATATTATTTTTCTTCCACCAGTGGCGTGTGTACGGACAGATCTTCGGGAAATTTTAATGAAAAAATGGTACGCCAATGTTTTTTTGGGAAACAAAAACTATTGCTAGAATCCTTGTTCAATTTACAACAGAAAAAGGCTCCTTAACTTTTTTCGTTTGACGCACCGTTTGCCAGTAAAAATTTAAATTCTTTAAGCAACTGGAATTCAAATAAATTTTAATCTGTCGTAGTAGGCCATGAAACAAAAAGGACTACTACTGTCAGTGTTTTTAATGACTGTTAATTGAATTGTGTCAGGTAATTTAATTTCGAGTTATTGTTAACATTGTTATTAGAGTGTTGTGTAAGTATTAATATGAAAAATGATTTTTTCTAACAACGAATACGCAGATATTCATTTTTGCTGATTTTGTGATGGAAATGCAGAAGCGACAGTTCATGAATATCATAGACGCTATCCAAATAGTAGAGTTCCAGATGCTCGTGTTTTCATCAGAACACATCAGAATTTTCGTAACTTTGGCCTACGTGTTAATAACGAACGGAACAGAAAGTCTAAAATATTACGAACATTACGCGATGACCACGGACATGCGTATCACCTACAGCCTGTTCAGGATTTGCACCCTGGTGATGCTGAAAAAAGAATAAGATTTTGCCAGTGGCTTTTAAACTCGACGGAAGAAAATCCTGACTTTTTACATAAGATTCTTTGGTCCTCTTTTACCAGACGTGGGGTAACAAATTATCATAATATCCATATTGGGGCACATCAGAATCCTCGAGAAATTTGGCCAAGATCATTTCAAAATGAATTTTGAAATGTTCGGTTGGGCGTTATGTTTGTGGTCCACATTTCCTACCCCCACGGTTGGACTCGGAACTGTTTATGGAGTTTCTTAACAATAACTTGCAGGACTACTTAGATGATTTACCCATTAATTTAAGGTATGAGAGTTGAATACAACTGGATGGAGCTCCCCCGCATTTTGGAATAGCTGTAAGAGAATGGCTCAATACCAATTATCCTCAACGATGGATTGGCCGGCTAGGAAGGAATGACATGAATAATGACATGGTTAATGGTATTAGTATTGGCCTGTCCACCCAGGTCACCGGATCTTAATCCGCTAGGCTTTAGGGTACTATTAGATAAAGATAAAGTTTACGTTAATCCCGTATTAACAAGGGAAGGTTTAGTTTTAAGAATTCAGCAAGCCTGCAATGATATGCGGTGAAATCCTCAAGCACTGCTGCAATAAATGCATTAGTGAGAAGATGTCGAAAATGTATTGAGGTGGGTGGACTAGATTTCGAGCAATTTTTATGATTTTACCCTTAATTTTCTTTCGTTTTATTATTGTTGTTGAAAGCCACTAATTAAATTTCTCATTTTCGTTTTTGTTTACTTAATTGTTTTTCAGAAATCATTAGGTAATTTAATTTTTTACTGACAAACGGTGTGTCAAACGAAAAGAGTAAGGAGCCTTTTTCTGTTGCAAATTGAACAAGGACTCTAGAAATAGTTTTTGTTTCTAAAAAAACATTGATGTATCATTTTTTTCATTAAAATTTGCCGAAGATCTGTCCATACGCACGCCACTGGTGGAAGAAAAATTATATTTTTTACGTAAAAATCTGTATCTAGATTACCTATTCAAAGGTTCCACATGTCATTTAATTAGCTAAGGTAGTTTCAAAAATATTAATAAATTTGGAACTTTTGATAAAAATTTTGACACTCTGTATCTTTGTAATGAGCATTTTTCGAATATAGTTTATAATACAAACTGATTATTTTGTGGTTCTGTGTCTGCCTCTAAAATTTCCACTTTCGAAAGTTAACCACCTTAAATATCGTACAATTAGCTAGTAGTTAGTACCGTAGATTTTGGCCCGTAACATTTAAAAGTTAGATTTGTAAATATAGGATTATAATAAGTAAATATAAATATTTACCAAGTGTGACTTTCATTCTGGACACTGAAAGTCTAACTCCTCCCTCACGACCCTCTAGACATACTATGTCTTCACTGTAGCCGTCCGAGTGGTGGTGCTTCTGCACTGTAAACAGAAACTGGCGCGCGAGATTACCGCCGCCGTAGCTCAGGCGTCATAGTGACAACACGTCGCACTACAGACGCGGCGTACGTCACAACATCTTTTATTCGACTAATGCAAAATATAGTATATGTAGAATAAAAAGTCCAAAACGAATAATTTTAGTTAGAAAATGGAGTAGAACAGAAGAATTTACATTATTGTAATATCAAAAATAAAAATCTCGACCTTCTATTTTAGCTATATAATGTTATTATTGAAAATAAAGATTATTCGTCTGAACTTGTCACATGCACGCTATCCTAAATTGTATTGAAAACAATTATCCTATAAGAAAATAAACAAACCACTGATGTAAATGATTACGGGGAATTGTGAAGGAGTTCACGACTTACATGCATGCATTACTTTTCAGAGAGTAAAAATTTTGAACATAAATGTAACGAGATATGAGTATTCTCTTTCTTGGAATCTTATTTTAAATTAAAATATGAGTTAACTATAGCTTTGTATATGAAAATTTTCTTGTTATACCTGAAATGTTGCATGAGTTGATAGACTTCCATTTAGAGGAAACTTAAATGAAAAGCTGAACCGATTCACATATTTGGTCAGGGCCTTTGTTACATAAATAAAATCCAAATCAATTCATTTTAAATAATCGTCCGTTTTGGGACGAGATTTGGTACCCTATAGGTATTTTAGTCTAATTTTTAATAAACAATGTTTTGTTAATAAACGCGGGTATAACTGGGGTCGAGCGGCTTACATTAAAATTTATTTTATTTGCAAAAATTTACAAAAGTAGAAGCTGAAATATACAATACTCTAAAGTATGAGTTACCGTACATGAACAATATGTTTGTGCCATATTTATAGACTTGCACAAACGAAGAATAAGCAAGCGTTGAAATCTGAGCATCTAATCGAGATTGCTAACACGTCCATCCCTGGATGGGAATTTGGGAATTTTCTCCTCAAAAATTGCTAAATTTACAAATCTCGACCATTTCTAGACTATGTACAATCGTTTGCAATAATAATGACACTATTTAAAATTAATTTTGCAATTTCTTTTGAACTGGTGACGTAAATGCGGCCTGCTTAATAATAATATGCCGCCCCCTCTCCCGCACAAGTCTCCGACTTTTGGGCTAATCCATGTGATTAGAATGAGGGGTAGAGATATTATTATTATTATTATTTATAATAAAATACTTTCAACTTTTAAAATTAGTTCTTAATTTTTTCACTCACCAATAGAGATTTAATGAAATTTCTACTCAGAACTCCCAGAAATTCAAAAACTGCTTTGAGGGAGTGTCACTATAGTAATCATATTTTGTTTAAATTATGACAACTTAACCGTTAATTCGTCACACATGTGCCTAGACAAAAACAATTATTGCTACATATTGACACGACCTAATCATTGATTACTACTTAAAATTCTTATTAACAGCTCACCCCTCAAAAAGTAGCATACGTGGTAGGTTAACCTTTATGTTGCGACCACTATACATTTTATTGGAAGATATAACTGTTTCTTTTTTAAAGTTGTCTTCATGCTATCATGGAAATTAAAAATAAAAATGTAATATTATGATAAGAACAGCTACATCCATTTTCTCATACATAACCTGTCTACAGTTCTCAGGACAGAGGCACTAAAATACAGATAATGAATAAAGTACACCACAATTCTCAATCAATCTTATTGCAAGTGTAAGAATATTATCCAGAGAAGTTAACCATATACAGTAACATTTAAACATTTCCAAGTTCTGCATAAATAATCTATTCAAAATTCACAATTTTTTAAAGTAACTAGGAATCTCTAGACATATCGATCTATCTCGGTACATTTGAAACTATTAAATATTCATAACAGACTGCAATTTTTATGTTTAAATGTAACATTACAAAGATATAATTTTAATAGGCTGTACGATAAAAATGTTTTCAGTGCAAAATATCTAGGTATAAATTCCACTAGCTTTATCCATGTTCTCAAATATGTATTAGGTATTAGAGTATGTGTAACATTAAGTACAATACATAGTTCAGTGATTATAATAAAAGATTTTGTCATAAAAAGATCCTTCATAAAAAGTTTAAATGTAGAACCTGGTAGATACATTTACAGTTCTGCGTTAAAAATTTCTGTAAGAAATTAATGTTAATACAGTGATAGAACAAAATTTAATATCCTAAATGTGATATATTTCATAACCTTTAAGTAAAACACCAATAAAATATAAATTAAAATATAGCAACTAGTGGTATAAAACCTCCTGACAGAAAATCCTCCGCCACACCTAATGAAAAATACAAATGATAACACAAATATGGAACTAGATTCTCCTAGAACTAACATCACAAATAATATATAAATTACGAAAAACATACACGTGGCGTATACAAATATAATAGATATGATTCAGATCCCTTGCAAGTGTAGTAAAATATAATTTTGATGATTTTATAGGTAAATTAACTCCCTTAAGGTAGATTATATCATTCTAAGAAACTGGCAAACACTAGACAATAAAATTAAGAGTATAGACGCCATAGGTAGAGATAGAATAAGAGTAAATTGCAAAGACTTAGAGAGTGCATATTATTATATAGAGCAAAATGTAACGAATATCTTGCAGAAAAACAAAATAGACATATACCAAAATTCATATTGTTTAGGGAAGGAGTATTCCACTAGGTTACTATGAAGAAACAATTAAAAACAAAATAAAAAACTAGATCACCATTGAAATTTTGAAGTTGATAAAGTGAAAAGAATAAATGAGACGGACAAGAATAATTCGTACGGACAGGAACATGCATAGTTACATTTAAGGCTCAGTCATTCTCGAAATATATTGATATTAACACAGTAATATCCAACTTGGAACCGTATGCCCAGAAGGTTTCTTTATGTTTCAATTGTTACAGATGTGGACATTTGAGTAAGCAATGCAATGCAGCAGTAAACCCAGGTGTAACAACTGTGGAGAAGGTGATGTTAGTCAAACTTGTGAAAACGATGCGTAGATGTTTTAACTGCAAAAGAAACCACCGCTCTACTAACTTAAATTTGTGTCCAAAATTTAAGAGGTAAAAACAAATGAAGATTGCAATGCATGAACTAAATATTAGTTATAACGATACCACAAAAAAGACGCTCAAAAATTCATACACCGCAGCTGTAACAGGTCAAAATCTAGATTCAATTTGAACAGACATTAGCAGTCCCTATTTGCAATCAACTCTTGCCAACGTGGTCGAAAGTTACACTTTACATATACATGACATAACACAAACCAAAAACATCAAATACGCAAATAGTACAACTAAAATAAACAAGTGTTTTCATCTGTTGAAGCATGCCTCCTATTTAATTTATATATTTAAAAACAGATCTAAGGGTGTATATTAATATACTGTCAATTAATTTAATTTTGTAATATATCTAATGTCAATCGAAGTGTAATACTTTATATTGTAAATTATTACAATAAATCAACTATATGGTCCTTCGAGTTTATTAATTAAATCTTCGCCAAGTCGCCAATCGTCCAGATACGAAGCAGTTGCATATTCGCCTGGTTGCTGATATTTCAGATACCAAGCAAATCAAACATCACCTGATCCGACCTTCAGATTACGTAACGAAATAGTAATACTTACAAATATCCCCAGTAGCGGTATTTTAGAACAACTAACCTAATTTTAGATTTAGTTACTCAAATTCTATGTGATTTCAAACAAAACCAAAAATTATCATATTCAAATTTCACTGAATATTATAAGGAGATAGATCAGGTGAAAGCGCAAGATTTATATTTTATTGAAATCGAAATACTATTTCAAAGAAATAGACCTATTAGATGATTCATTAATTTCGGCAATGGAAATCACAATTAAAATAAATTATGTAGAAGTAGCTGTGGCACATAACCTTTGTCTTTTTTACATAAAACCTTTAACAAAAATTTCAACAAACAAATGGATCAATTTCTTCTCCTCAGTACCAAAGCCATGTTTAATAACTCAAAAATTTAATTTAACAATGATTGAAGGATATTGATCACTGTGACTTAATTTACTTGAATGATGGAACTTCAACGTTCTTAAATTATCTAGGAAACAGGAAAAGCACAATCGACTTTGATATTATGCAGTCCCGATATACACCATTTGTTGATCTTGATCGATGTTAAACGATCCGAGTGGATCAAATCACTTATCAGTTGTAATAAAATGCTTAATATTTCTCCGAATAGTTCCTACATCCACTAACAGTCACAAAATATGACAGACAAACAAAACGAACTGGAGATTATTTGAAATACATATGGAAATAACAAGGTCTGAAAATTGTACCCAACTGTTATCAACATATAAATATGGCGGCAGAAAAAGCGATTTCTGAAAGGAAAACATCTACGAACAAAAATAAAACACATAAGTAAACCAAATGGGTGGAAAAATGGAACTAACTCCATTATGGGTAATTCCAAAAATTGAGGTTAATGAATGGTGGTTGATCTTTTAAAGCCATTTTCAATTATTGAATTGAGTTGAATTTTCAAACAAAACAACAATACGTCACCAAGAAAGGACAACATTTCGTACTCAATGCGTTACAAAACTTACCAGAGAAGAGTAAAAGTAATTTTCGAAAAATATTAAATTCTATATGGACAAATGAATAACCTGTACCCTCAAATTCATATAATTATTTAGTTTTACCTCTTCTAAAGCCAGGGAATCCTCCAGAACAGAAACATTTTTATAGACTCAGAGCTCTAGCGCCATGCATTAATGAAGACGAACAATTCATAAAAAATCGATTGAAACATTGGTTGGAAAACAAAGATTTGGTGCCACAACAACAGTATGGATTCAGACGAGGATGATCGGCACAAAAGGTTCTAACTACTCTAGTGACAGATATGCAAAAAACACATCCAGATACACACAAAATCTTTTGGAACAAAAATAGAATTTATCTATAATAAAACGGACTTAAAACGATGGTGGAAAGAGAATGTGGTTCAACTTATATGTAAATATAAATTGGAAAGTTTTGAACATAGAAACAGCGGTTGCTGAAAAAAGATCGGGTTGCGTGTTAATATTAATAATTATTCACTTATTTTGCCAAAATTTATTATAAATAAAAGCTATGTAGTTAACGTTAAAAATAATGATCATTACTGCATTCTTTGAAGTATAGTCTCTCAAAATTAATTTGCACCGAACGTCATCTTATCTAAATTTCCGTTACGTCCTCAAATTTGATGGTGTAATAAAGTTTCCGATTGCATTAAGGGATATTCCAATATTAGAACGGATCTCTGTATAAACGTGAAATCTTGCCGGTATGTTTTAGCAAAAGTTATAGTGACCGTATTATCTATCTGCTTATGATTCCTGAAAATTCCAAGCCGTTGTACTCTGACGACGACGATGATGATGAATCATCGGTTTATCACTTCGCGTGGATTAAAAATATGTCGCGTGTATTATCCACACAGCTGTCAAAAAAGAAGAATAAAAAATTTATTTGCTATCGCCGTCTTAATAATTTCGGTAAACAAGGCCAAGGCAATACATGCAAAACTGAACTACTGGGTGATGAAGAACAGTTGAAATGTAAAAATTATCGTTTCAAAAAAAGAGTACTATTTGCCGTATACGAATTTTGAGTGTATTTTGGACAAAAATCAAATTTAAATACCCAACAGGTACAAAACCATACGGCCTTTAGCGTGGTATATTACCTTAAATGTTCCTACGATGATAGTTTATCACATTTTAATCTCTATCGAGGTAGTGATTGTCAAAAATGGTTCATTTGGGAACTTGAAGGTATTGCCTATGCGGTGATATTTATCTCATCCTAAACCAATGGAGCCTTTGACACCACACCACACCACACAATTTCTAGAACATTCCAAAGCCGAGGTTTGCCATGTTTGTGAGCAGCCATTTGCCATGTTTGTGAGCAGCCATTTGCCAACTCTGACATAAAAACTTTTGACCAAAACCCACCACCACCTCACCACGTAATTTAAATTATACAGACAGTCGCGTAATCCCAGTGGTATTCCATTGTTTAAGTTCATACGTCGAACATCTCATGATACAAAATTTGGTAAAATTTAACTTTTATCCATAAATAAGGACACATACGTTTTACTTTACTAAAGACGTAAAGACGTAGAGTCAAGCTGATAGCTGATAAAATCGAGAAATGGCCCTCTATGATGATAGCCAGAAACGAATCACAAGATTGGAGGAGGTAATTACGCTGTTGACAGGAAAGGTGTTTTTCCTTAAGACTATTTATAAATTCCTGAGATGAATTAAGTGATACGACTCTTAAAGCCATTGCCAATAAAATTAAGCAAGAGTCTACACCTCAACAAGCATCAACGCCACCTAGCGTCGGTGGTGAAGAAATCCTAAATCCGAACCAAAGAGAATAATCTGTAATTTAAATAGCTCCAGGTGGATGGTACCCATATTGAATGTTTAGTTTAACTTAGTTAAATTTTAAAATTTACTTTGTGCCACACCTTTCATAGGTATGCAAAAAAGTTGTAAAACCAGCCTCAAATCAAAATCTTATAAGATTGAAAAATAAAAGAATAAAAACGCTCTTCCAAAAAACATAATTTTGCAACCATAGGAGTACTCAAATAAAATTGAAGGGAATGAAAAGTGGCATAAGAAAAGTCCCATTGTTTTAGTCCAAAGAATATTTGGTTGACCTACTAATTTGTAACACTGTATATCTGTGTATTACGAAAAACATTCTTGAATTACTTACACGAGGAATTTATTTACGGTCTTACCTTCCACGAAAATTCCAATCTTATACTAATAACTATTTAATACTGCGCTGTTACTTACTTTTCGAAATACATATTAGGCTTTAAAGATAAGACCAACCAATCAAATATTGTTGTTTTAAAATATGCAACCAGATATACAACGAACAAAAGAAGAAGCTGTGAAATATGGGGCCAAATATAAATTAATATTAGACCCTATGAATGAACTAATGTAATTTATATTTAAGGGTCAAAATTAAAACATGTTTCAGAAACTATTTTATCGATTCTTGATTGGGTCTCAGTAGCATAGGATAATATGGTATATGCATACATAGAAAAATCCAAACCAAACACCTGTGTTTAATTTGTCGTTTTTGCGCATTTTGACAATTTGACTCGTTCCGATCTATTATTTGAGTTTGAATATTTGAAAATCGACATTTACGCTCTTTTACCTCTCTTAGGTATATGCTAAATACTGATTATTGTACTGTTTTCAAATACTTCATATTATGAGAAAAACTTGTGAATTGTGAAATTTATTCAGGATGGGAAAGATCCAGATCTGGAATCTGAAAAAGAATAAGTGATTATCATCCAAAACAAAAAATAATAAGTTAGTGCAAAAATGCAGAAATAGGTAAGTACAAAGCTGATTAAATTCAGTAAATGAAATAAGAGTAAGTTTAAATTAGAACTTCCCTTGAAATGGAGTATAAATTTAATTAGATTGTATATTATATTAACATTAATACTGCTAAAGCTAGACCAACTCGTACAAGTTCAATACAACAAAACGCCACTACAAAAATATTTATTGTAATAAATATGTTTGGTTTCTGTTTTTTTTTTTTTAATTTACCTAAATGGTTGGTGGATGAAAAATGCCTAAACAATTTTATTAAATGAATATCTATTGCATTCAATCTCTGTGTATTATTTATGTTACTCGCTTGAGAGTAAAAAGCTATAATAATTATTTATCAAAAAATATGTTATTAAAATGGAAAGCTCTACTATATATTTTTACACATTTGTTAGTCTAATGGATTGGAACAAAAAACAATAAGAAAGTCTTTTATCTCTAATTGCTTAAATAGTAAGAGAAATTCATTAAAAACTGTTAACGTAACAAAGTTATCAGATAACTTAAGTCTTGGTGTATTAAGCATAGTAATGTTATGGTACTCTTTTTATTATTTTCAGATGTTCGAAACTTCATAAAGTTCAGATGTAATATCTGTTAGAAAGAATTCTGTGTTTATCTGAATGCACTCTCAGTGGTGTATATACACTGCACAAGTTGGTCGCGTTCAGCAGAACAAAGTTGATCAGGCGATCTTTAAAACTGATCCATCGCTTGGAGTTCTGCTGAACGTGCTTTTTGCGCATTTACCCATTTGACAGTATCAGTGATCGGTAGCGTAGCGTAATTTTATTTCGCTCGAAAAAATGGCGACCGCTACGGGAGCGCTCCTAACTGATCAATTAACAAAGCAGGCGTTCGACAGAAAATTGATGATCGCTCCGATAGCGCTACGTTCTGCTGAACGCTACCGTTGTTGTAAGTTTGTTAGTCCATTGGTCCGTGCTAAAAATGTATGCATGTGATAAGTACATAAAACAAACAGAAGTAAAATTATCGTACGTTTATTAAATACTGATCAACTCCACTGTGTTTCAAAGTTAAACTCTACAAAAGGTTATGGGCCCACAGGTAGCGTGATTACAGTGAAAAACATACAGTAAATGGAAGGAAGTCTGGAAAAGCAGGTTAGAAACATATGCGAAGAAAGTGGCGGGAAGTTGAAAAGAACAAGCTAGGAACAAGAAAAATAAGATAGGTGCGTGGAAAATATACGTGGAGCGGAAAGTAGTCAGAAATCATGGCTACAGCTAATGTAAACATTAAACCATTTGATGGGAACAATTTCTCGAACTGGCAGTTCAGGGTTAAGTTATTGTTAGAACAAGCGGAGGTTTTGGAAGTTGTTACACAGGATTTCCCTACGACAGATCCTGAATTAACAATGTTTAAAAAGAAGGACTCTAAAGCTAAGAATATAGTGGTGTAATGCTTAGCCGATAACATGTTGGAGACAATAAAAACGAAAGGCACTGCTAAGGAAATTATGGAAACTTTAGAATCCACATATGTTAGAAAGGGCATAAGTACACATGTACAGTTACAGAAGAAATTACGCAGTTTAAAATATAACTAGAAGACAGCTTTGAATGAATTTCTAACAGAATTTGATCAAATAGTGTGTGAGCTTAAAGTTGCTGTAGGAGAAATTAAGGAAGGAGAATTGATCTGTCAACTACTAGCCGCTATGCCTGAGAGCTACAATTTTGTGACAGCTGCAATAGACGTACTATTCTGTCAAGATGAAAGTAAAATTTCAATTGATTTTATTAAGAATAAGCTATTATTAGATGAGTCTAGAAAAACCAAGGCTGGAGAGCAGGAATCTAAACAAGATGTAGCTTTTTCAGGATACAAGAACAGGAACTTTAGAAAACCAGGTGAAACAAGCAATTATACAGGGAGTTTTCCCTACAAATGTCATTTTTGTGGCGAAATTGGACACATGAGAAAGAATTGCCCGAAAAATAAATGTAGGAGAGGAAATCCTTCTGGAAATTCTGGAAAACGAACCAGACAAGTGAATGTGACGCAAGAAAAAGAAGAAGAAACCCCGGAAATAAGTTTTATTACAGGAGAAATAGAAAATGAGAATGAGGAAGTGTTAGCAAGCTATGGAATGTGAGAAATTAGATTTATTGTGGACTCGGGTGCGACACATCATTTGATTAAAAAGGAATATGAAGAAAACTTAATAAATTCGAAGAACTTAAGTCAAGAAATAAATGTGGCTAGAAAGGGAGAAAATTTAAAAGTGATAAAAGAAGGAGACATGAGTTTAAAGAGTGAAACAAGTAGAAAAATAAAAATAAAGAATGTCTGGGTGTGCAAAGACTTATCACATAACTTGTTGTCAGTGAGAAAGTTAGAGGATGCAGGACTTGAAACAATTTTCAAAGGCAAAGAGGAAAGGGAAATAAGTCGGAAGTTTTAGAAAAATTCACAGAGTATATGAAATAAGCAGAAGTAAAATTCAACACAAAAATAGAAAGGTTACGTTGTGACAATAGTGGAGAGTATGTGTCACTGGAATTCAAAAATTTTTGTAAACAGAATGGAATAAAATTGCAATATACTGTACCTCGCAACCCGGAACAAAATGGGGTAGCTGAAAGGCTAAATAGAACATTACTTGAAAAGTCAAGATGCATTTTACGAAATATACCAAAACAAGCCACCAGCTCAACCTATCTTTAAACCAATTCAAAATTCTTTAAATAATAAATTTGTAAACCAACCTTCAAGCTCAAATGCAATTCCACCACAATTTAGAAATAACCAACCTTTTAATTCAAATGCAATTCCACCACAATTTAGACAACCCTTTAACACTCAACCACGCAAATTTAAACAAAATTTTCCTAACAACAACCAAGCTTTCGGTACTCAACCTAACAACAAAAATGTTTGGAAACCAAATCAAAAACAAAATTTATACAAACCTACACCAATGTCAACAACTTCACGACTAACTAATAACAGTTTTACTCCAAAACCAATGTCCGGGGTAAACCAAATGCATAACACAGAGATTGAACAAGAATCACCATACGCAACGGAACAATACCATTATAACTTGACATATCAACAAGAAAGAAACGAAGACGTCACACAATATGTACAAAAAGAGTCAGAATTCAATATCGACCAACATTTTGAAGAAACTGAAGAACCTGAAGATTCAAATTTTACCAATGCCGAGCCAACAGAATACCCGACATAAATGCTATCAATGCATTACCATACAGTAATATTAAATTCAAAAATAGAACTTATAAATTTTTAATTGATACCGGCTGTTCATTTACAATAATTCGACCTATGATAGTAGAAAGAAATTATCCAAATACAATTTATCATGACCCAACTACATTACAGACTTGTGCAGGACAAACCAAAACACTTTACAAAGCAACCATTCCTTTTCAAGAATTTAATTCACAAATACCAATAAATTGCATATTACACGATTTTCATGATTATTTTGATGGACTCATCGGATTACAAGATTTAATTAATGCTAAATTGAACATAAACCTTTCAGATCAAGTTTTAGAAAATGATTCTGTCCGTATTCCATTACATGTTCGCGAAGACTTTTTCTCCAGAAGTTACAATCTAAACCCTTTAGAAATTAGAAAAATAAAAATGCCTGTTGTCGTAGAAAATGGACCTGTACTAATACCCGAATATCACTCAAACTTATACTATATTCCTGAAACTTTATCAACAAGTGAAAATTACTTTGCAGATGTAGAAGTCCATAATTTAACAAATTTAAATAGACTTGTTGATACTGAACCTCAAAAATCAGAACCATTTAATGAACAAAATTATGATATTTACAACTACAAAATTATTCCCCTTGATCAAAAATATTCTCATGTCAATATAAAAGATTCTATTAGAACTGACCATATGAATGAAGAAGAACAATCTGCCATTATACAACTATGCAGAGAATATTCAGACCTTTTCCAAAAACCTGATGAAAAATTGCCATTTACAAATACAATCAAACATGAAATAAAAACCAACGACAAAAATCCTTGCCATACAAAAACCTATAGATATCCACACATCTACAAAGACGAAGTGCAAACTCAGCTATCAAAAATGCTATCCGATCAAATCATCAGACCAAGTATATCCCCGTGGAGCTCACCTATCTGGGTAGTCCCTAAAAAATCTGACGCCTCCGGTAAAAAGAAATGGAGAATTGTAATTGACTACAGGAAGTTGAATGAAAAGACTATAACAGACAGATACCCCATACCAAATATAACAGACATATTGGACAAACTAGGCAGAAGTTGCTATTTAACCACTCTAGACCTTGCTTCAGGGTTCCACCAAATAGAAATGTCACCCGAATCAATTTCGAAAACAGCTTTCAACACAGAGCATGGCCATTATGAATTTCTCAGAATGCCCTTTGGACTAAAGAATGCTCCAAGCACCTTCCAGCGCATGATAGATAACGTCCTTCGAGAACATATCAACAAAACCTGTTTAGTATATTTAGACGACATCATTGTTTTTTCGACTTCATTACAAGAACACATTACTAATTTAAAACAAATTTTCCAAACTCTAAGAAATGCTAACCTCAAAATCCAACTAGATAAATTGGAATTCCTCAGAAAGAATGTTGAATTTTTAGGGCATATTGTCACCCCAGATGGAATCAGACCAAATCCAGCTAAAATAGAAGCAATAAAGAAATTTCCCATACCAAAGACTCACAAAGAAATAAAATCATTCCTCGGACTATTAGGTTACTATAGAAAATTTATTAAAGATTTTGCCAAATTAACAAAACATTTGACTAACTGTCTAAAGAAAGACCAAAAAATTGAATTAACACCAAAATATGTCTCATGTTTCGAACATTGTAAAGCACTATTATCTAACGAACCCATTTTGGCATATCCAGACTTTGAAAAACCTTTTGATTTAACTACAGACGCATCCAATTATGCCGTAGGAGCTGTATTATCGCAAGACAACCATCCAATAGCTTACGCATCTAGGACCTTAAATCCTGCAGAGACCAACTATTCGATAATTGAGAAAGAGCTACTAGCAATAGTATGGAGCTGTAAATATTTTAGACCTTATATCTACGGAAATAGATTTACTATATACACTGACCATAAACCACTCGAATGGTTAGCTAATTTAAAATCACCAAACACCAGATTAATAAGATGGAGACTGCATCTCGAAGAATTCGACTACGAAATAAAATATAAACAAGGAAAATCAAACTATGTTGCAGACGCACTTTCGAGAATCAAAATTAACAAAGAACCATACGAAGTCCATGTAGTAACAAGAAGCAAGAAAACAACTTTAGAAGACGACCTGTCATCAATGTTAAATAACGTAGACGAACTACCAGACGTAGACGAAATAAGTCTAAAAGAAATCCTAGACACACTAACAGAACCCATGCAAGAAGAATCGATAATAGAACCACCAATGACTTTATATTATTTTTTATCAAAGTTCTTTTATTAATTTATATAAAATTTATATTATATATTTTATTATGCATGTTCAGCTAAAAATTATAATTATATAAACGCGCTTGCATTTGCTGTAACCAGTTCAGAGCAATAAACAATCAAGTAAACATCTCCAAGTGCTTCACTGTGTTCGGTTCCAACCTCCCACATCACTAGTATGAAACCGTCTTTGTGGAGTTAGATTCGTGTAAGCGTGAAATGTGTACCATAAATCAGATAAATTTTAATTTGGAAAAAAGGATATCTGATCTGGAAGAAATTATAACCTTACTTAAGAATAATAAAGTTCGGACTAGTGATGCTAAACAAGGGGAGCCATCTATGGCAAATCTATCAAACGCCCCTACCGAAAATAGGAACTCCACGAAAGTAACAAAAACTACATATGCTACAAAAACTTCTTCAAATAAACAAAAACCAGAAGTCGTAGAAGTGAGCAGTGATAAGAACAAAAACAATAAACAGGAAATAATAACAACTGAGCAGGTCAATGACGGGATAGAAAAAGCGTGGAATAATATCCACAGATCAGACGGAAATGTTTATAAACAAAGCAAACGTACAAAATTGGTTATAGGAGCTAACAACAATACTAATAATGTTGTTATAAAATCTGTTGCTAGTAGAGGTTACTTGCATGTTTGTAGATGTGGTCCCGGTAATACGTCTGAGAATCTGCTACAATTTTTAAGGATGACCGCACCAAATATAAATTTTGAATGTGAGGTTCTGAGACAAAACAAAATAACGACGTCATTCAAGGTGGTGTTTCCTATCGATAGACGGCAAGAGGTGTATGATCCTAACATCTGGCCAAGTGGAGTTGCAGTACGAAGGTTTTTCCAATCAAGGATCTCAAATTTTCAACGGGGATTGGCGGAGATAGCAGAAGATCCGACAGGTACAATAGAGATTGCAGTGAGGTAGATTGACAGCTGTTACATCTGAATGTGCAGTGTCTTACAAACAAATTGAACGTCTTAGAATTCTTATTGAATGAAATGAAGCCTCTGTGTTTTTGTATATCTGAACACTGGATCTTAGATCCATGCGATATTAACTTAATAAATTTAACAGGGTATTGTTGTATTGCCAATTATTGCAGACAAACCAGAATCCACGGAGGCACGGCAATTTTTGTAAACAAAGATGTATCTAATGTTAAGTGTATACCACTGCTAACGTTGAACGATCTGTCTGTTGAGATGTCTTTTGAATGTTCGGCGGCCAGTTTTAACGGGAATACTTGTATAGTAGTGCTATATAGATCTCCATCCATGTTTTTTGCTCCGGTGACGACTGGGGAAATAAAGTGCATAATTCGTGGCCTCGCGAGTAAGTAGTCTACTGGATTTGATGAAGTGCCGGTGAACTTGTTAAAGGAATGCTCGGATCAATTTGAATATATCTTGCTTATTAATAAGTCAGTGGAATTGGGTCAATTCCCTACAGTATTGAAAGCCTCTATATTGATACCTATATTCAAGAAGGGTAGGTCTGAGAATGTAGAAAATTACAGGCCCATTTCATTATTAAGCGTCTTTTCCAAGGCGGTGGAGAAGGCGATGGCGGAGCGCATTGTGGGCTTTATTAGTAGGTATGATCTGCTGTCTAGTTCGCAGCATGGCTTTAGAAGGTTTCTCCACTGAAACGGCAGCAACAGATCTCGTTCAATTTGTGTATGATAGTTTAAATAAGAAAAAATATGTCATGGGAATATTTTTCGATCTCACAGCCGCTTTTGACACGCTTCACTTACCATTTGTATCCGAAGAGTTAGATAACGGGTATACGGGGTAGCTTAAATAGTTGGATAATGTTCTATTTAACACACAGATGCATGCAGGTGAAAATTGGAGGACAATTGTCAACACAGAACAATATTTCTTTAGGTACTCCCCAAGGCAGCGTGCTTGGTCCTCTAATATTTTTAATTTATGTTAATGATTTATGCCGCTGACACAGCTTTGGGTCTAGAGACTAAGGCAAATGTTGTTCTGGAACAATTTCATAACTGGTGCTATAAAAATAGACTTATAATAAATTATAATAAAAGTAAATGTGTATTTAATACATTAAATAAGCAAGTATTGGGTGGTAGTATAAATGTATTGATAAATAACATTAAGTTGGAAATTGTAACAAATACTAATTTCTTAGGTGTTACCTTGGATGAAGACTTAATTTGGAAAAAGCACATAGACTTGCTATGCGCTCGACTAAGACAAAGTTGCTTTGCTTGATTAATACTCTGTGATGTAGTCTTGATCGGGAATCTCTGTTAAGTGTTTACTATGCCTTATTTTATGCTAGAGTTGCTTACAATATATTGATGTGGGGACTAAGCTGTGATGTAAACAGAGTTTTCATCTTGCAAAAGCGTGCTGTGAGATCGATATTCCAAGTGGGCAGGTATGAGAGTTGTCGATCTTTATTTAAAAACAATAATTTGATGACTGTTACTGGTATTTATCTGTATAAACTGTTTAATTATACACACATAAAGAAAGGTAGTTTAAGAAAACATGGGGACAGTCACTAATATTCAATGCGTAGTAGGAATGACTTATATAGGGAAAGATGTACCCTAGCTTTATACAGAAGGTCACCATTATACTCTGGGGTTTCTTTATATAAGAGACTGCCTAAATCCATAAAGGATAATTCATTAAACGTGTTTAAAAAAGAGCTGAAAAAATTCCTTATATCAGGCTGCTTTTATTCTGTACAGGAATTTATTGACCATGTTGTAGCGGATTGATGTTGTATTTAGCAATTGTTGCGATTGTGTTGCAATGTTGTATTTTGATTTTATTTCTGTCTATTATTATTATTATTATTATTATTATTATTATTATTATTATTATTATTATTATTATTATTATTATTATTATTATTATTATTATTATTATTATTATTATTATTATTATTATTATTATTATTATTATTATTATTATTATTATTATTATTATTATTATTATCGTTATCGTTATCGTTATCGTTATCGTTATCGCTGTCTCTGTCGCTTTCGCTATCGTTACCATTACCATTACCACTATCACTATCACTATCACTATCAGTATCAGTATCAGTATTGTTATCGTTATCGTTATCGTTATCGTTATCGTTATCGTTATCGTTATCGTTATCGTTATCGTTATCGTTATCGTTATCGTTATCGTTATCGTTATCGTTATCGTTATCGTTATCGTTATCGTTATCGTTATCGTTATCGTTATCGTTATCGCTATCGCTATCGCTATCGCTATCGCTATCGCTATCGCTATCGCTATCGCTATCGCTATCGCTATCGCTATCGCTATCGCTATCGCTAACGCTAACGCTAACGCTAACGCTAACGCTAACGCTAACGCTAACGCTAACGCTAACGCTAACGCTAACGCTATCGCTATCGCTATCGCTATCGCTATCGCTAACGCTAACGCTAACGCTAACGCTATCGCTATCGCTATCCCTATCACTATCACTATCACTATCACTATCACTATCACTATCACTATCACTATCACTATCACTATCACTATCACTATCACTATCACTATCACTATCACTATCACTATCACTATCACTATCACTATCACTATCACTATCACTATCACTATCACTATCACTATCACTATCACTATCACTATCACTATCACTATCACTATCACTATCACTATCACTATCACTATCACTATCACTATCACTATCACTATCACTATCACTATCACTATCACTATCACTATCACTATCACTATCACTATCACTATCACTATCACTATCACTATCACTATCACTATCACTATCACTATCACTATCACTATCACTATCACTATCACTATCACTATCACTATCACTATCACTATCACTATCACTATCACTATCTGTTTTGAATTTTAGTAGACTGTATGAATGATAAACAAAAAAATTATTAAATAAAAACAAATAAAGACGAGGGGTTGCAAAACGACTTACCAATGCAACTCTGTTGGTGCAATCGATGGTGGTAAACGTTCTTAACTCATCCGTCTTCTTTCTTGATTGTTAGTATAACGAAAATTTACAAGTGATCTGTACCGTCGCGAATCGGTTTTCAAAGTGTCGCTCGCAACCCTTCCTCGCGAACAAAAACTTGTAGAAAAAGTAATACAAGAAACCGCGACAACAAAAAAAAAGAACTGCCGACACAACAAATTTCTCAATAAAACACATCTATAACATTAATTACTTATACAAACATACCTACTTAATTTTACATAATAATACTTAAAAAAAATAAATTTTGTTTTATGCGGACGCAACATACCGCCCACCATAAAATACAGAGTTTTGTATTTTATTGTTCTTGATTAGGCAACGGACAGAGTTTGACAAGAGGTCTTTGTGTGATGCCTTTGCCAACACGAAGAGTTGCCACGCGAAAAATCCCATCTTTTCCGGGATGAAGTTTGACGATGCGACCAAGTCGCCAATTTAACGGTGAAACAGTATCCTCTTTAATTAAGACTAAAGTACCAGGCACAGTCAATGAATTATGTTTGTTCCATTTGTTTCTCTGTATTAATGTATGAAGGTATTCTTGGTGCCATCGATTCCAAAAATCCTGATGTAACCGTTGTAAAAGCTGCCATCTGCTTAAAGTGTTTAATTTTAGATGAGTGAGATCTTTGTCAGGTAATACGGTTAATGGTTCTAAGGTAAGAAAATGTCCGGGAGTTAAGGCACGAAGGTCATTAGGATCAGAACTTACGGAACATATGGGTCGCGAATTAAGGAGGGCTTCAATTTGGGTGAGAAGTGTGGAAAATTCTTCAAATGTCAGAATTTGTTGACCAATGGTACGGAAGAGGTGAGATTTCACTGATTTAATGCCAGCCTCCCACAAACCACCAAAGTGAGGGGCTGACGGAGGATTGAAACTCCATGAAATTTTTTCTGTTTCGACAGCAGTTTTCATTAAATCAGCAATATATTTGTTGGCTGCAGTGAAATTAGTTCCGCAATCACTAAATATATATGAACATCGCCCTCGTCTAGCGATGAATCTTCGAAAGGCAGCTAAAAAAGCGTCAGAACTAAGGTCAGAAACTAACTCCAAATGAAGAGCTTTTGTAGAAAAGCAAACGAAAAGACATATATACGCTTTATGTGTTTTAGCTCCTCGATATTTTCCAAGGGTAATAGTAAATGGGCCGCCGAAATCTACCCCCACACATGAGAAGGGTTTCAACTGAGAGACACGAGAAGTTGGTAAATTACCCATAAAGGGCTCCAATGGCTTAGGATTGTGACGAAAGCATCTATAACAATTAGATACGACTGATCGAATGGCACGTTTAGGAGACAAAATCCAATAATTTTGAGATAATAAATATTGAAGTGTTTGAACACCTGGGTGACAGTGTTCGCGATGAGTTTCTTCTATAATAAGAGTGGTTAAACGACAATTTCTCGATAATAATATTGGATGTTTTTGATCCAGCGATAAAGTAGAATTTACTAAACGACCTGCTACTCTGAGAATTCCACATTCATCAAGAAAAGGACTTAATTTGCGAAGAACTTTAGAAGCCTGTTTATTTTTAAAAAGCTTGTCAATGTCATTTTGAAAGGTTTTACATTGCGAATATTTAATTAAAACAACCAAAGCTTGCTGAAGATCAAAGATATCTATTATACCTGATTTCTTATCATTGGGGTTTTTTAAATTATGAAAAAACCGAAGGCAATATGCTATGATACGTTTAATTTTAGACAAAGATGAATATTTTTTCAAGAGGTTAAAAAATGTTTCATGATCAATAATTGTAGTCGCAAATGTCAATTTTCGTTCCTCATCAAAAACAGGGGATGTTCTATCATCTACCTCACTCACTGGCCAAAGATCAGAACTATGTTTGAGCCAAGAAGGTCCCGCCCACCATAACGGATGATCTACTAATTCTTTGGGCATAAGACCTCGCGATGCACAATCTGCAGGATTATCAGCGGAACGAACATGGTGCCAAACGGTAGGAGCTAATCTTTCTTGGATGTGACTGACTCGATTGCTAACGAAAGTTTTCCAACGGTGTGGAGATGATTTGACCCAAGACAATACAATTGATGAATCTGACCAAGCGAAAATGTTATGAAATTGAAGTTTTCCAGAATATGTTTTTAGTAGAAATTCAATCAAATTCGACAAAAGAACTGCTGCACACAGCTCAAGACGAGGAAGGGAAATACGTTTCAAAGGAGCTACTTTAGATTTAGCACATACAAATGAAACTGTAATATTATCATCACCATTATTAAATCTAAGATAAATAACAGCAGCATATCCTTTCTCGGAACTGTCACAAAATCCATGAAGGTCGCAAGATTTAACTTGCAACGGTTTGATACAACGAGGTATGCGCAACGAGGAAAGATGGTGAAGCTCCCGTTTGTACTGGTTCCAGCATTTTAGTATGTCACTAGGAGGGGACTGATCCCATTGCAGGCCTAAAGTCCATAAAAGCTGGATGAGATATTTGGCAAAAAAAGACACTGGAGCTAAAAAACCAAGAGGGTCAAAGATACGGGCCAATTCAGATAAGATTGTACGTTTAGTACACGATCTTTCTAACGGTTCTACAATGTATGAAAATTGGTCAGCTAATGGAATCCATTTTAATCCTAAAATTTTTAAACCGACACTATTAGAATCATCAAATGAAATATCCTGTTCATAGCGACAATCAAGGGGAATCGATTCTACAAGTAATGGATTATTGCTTGTCCATTTACGAAGCAAGAAACCGCCTTTAGCCAATAATGAAATGAGTTCTTTTTGAAGATGTGAAGCTTCTTCTAGTGAATCAGAACCAGTCACTAAGTCATCAACGTAGATGTCTGACAAAAGAACTTTTGATGCATGAGGAAATCGCTTTGCTTCATCGTTGGCTAATTGAATAAGGGTACGAAGAGCAAGAAAAGGAGCCGAGGTTATCCCATAAGTAACAGTTTTTAACCAAAATTCTTTGATAGGATCTGTTGGAGTGAATCTCCATAATATTCTTTGATAATCCCAATGACGGCGGTGTATTAGGATCTGACGATACATTTGCTTGATGTCAGCAGTGAAGACGAACTGATGTAGTCGAAAATTTAACAAGATAGAGATAATGTCCTTTTGCAACTTAGGGCCTACTAGAAGAGTTTCATTAAGAGAGATTCCATCCGAAGATTTACATGAAGCATCAAACACAACTCTTAACTTAGTTGTGGTACTGTCAGGTTTGAATACACAATGGTGAGGAATATAATAGTTTGGTTCCGAACTAAGATGAGAAGTTGGTATTTCTACCATGTGTCCACTATCTAAGTAATCTTTCATGAATTCCGAATAGAACATATGTAAAGATGGATCACGAAGCAAACGATTTTCCAAAGCAAAGAAACGACGAAGAGCTATAGATCGAGAATCTGAAAATGAAGGTTCTGTGTCTTTAAATGGAAGAGCAACAATGTAGCGACCAGATTGATCACGAGAATGATTTTCTACAAACGATTTTTCACAAAGAAGATCTGAAGAAGAAGCCTTAAGATCTGGTACTTCTTCTAGTTCCCAAAATTTTTTTATAGATTGATCAAGTGAATAGTCTAAGGCACTATGAAACGAATTAAGAAAATTTTGAGAAGAGCAGGAAATTTTACCCATAAGGATCCAACCAAAAATTGTGTTAACAGCAGTTGGCTGAGTTTCATTACCCATTAAGTGACCAGGGGTTAATAACAATGGGAATATGTCAGCACCTAGAAGAAGATCGACATCACTTGGAATATTAAATTTAGGATCTGCTAATTTAATATTTGACAATTTCGAAAAGTTGTAATTAGGAATGCACTGGGGTGGCATGGTGCCACATATTTTGGGTAAGATTAACGCATCAACTGGTAATTGTGGGAAAAATTTGTTTACTGGACGAACAGTGCTAGTTACATATCCTAAAGCTTGTGATGACATTTCTCCTAACCCGTGAATCGATAACGATGAACGAGAACGTGGCAGTCCTAAACGATTTGCACATCGTTCTGTTATAAAGCTTGCCTGACTGGCACTGTCTAATAGTGCTCTAACTTTGTGAAAATGCCCGTGAACGTCACAGATCTCTATAACAGCAGTTGATAGAAGAACTGTCGAATTTTGAAGGAAGAATATTAGTTAAGGAACTCACGTGACTGGTTGGAGTTGGATCTGTTTTAGCGGTTGAGATGGAAGGAGATGTAACTGAAGAGGCGATTGGACGAGCTGCAATACTTGAAGATGGTGCTTCAGGAGTATTACCGACAAAATGTAATAATGTATGGTGCTTAGCTTGACAGGTTCGACAACTAAATTTTGAATGACAAGCTGCAGAATGATGAGATGAGTTGAGACAATTTAAGCACAAATTATTTTGTTTAGCAAAGTTATATCTATCAAAAGGTACTTTTTCGAGAAACAATGAACATTTATATAAAGGATGATAAGAATTACAAAGTATACATTGATGGTTGTATAGCATTAACAAAACAAGACGAATTAGGTTTATGAGAAACAGATGGTTTAATTTTATTAAAATTAACTGGTTTCGATTTGTCTATTCCACCATTCAAAGTAAGCGATACTGTTTCATAAGCAGTACATTGTTTTTGCAAAAAATTAACCAATTCCACGTAAGATGGGATATTAGTTGAGCTACATTCCAGTTCAAAACGCGTAACTGTCGCTTCATCTAATTTTGAAACTAAAATATTAAACATTACAAAGTCCCAATGCTCGACTGGTAATTTCAATATTTTTAATGCTTCCAAATTTTCAGAAAAACGATCTAATAAATCTCTTAAATCAGTTGATGACTTAGATTTTAATTTTGGAGCATGAATTATTTGTTTCCAATAGGAATTAGCAAGAATACGAGTGTTTTGGTAACGAGCAGTTAAAGCGTTATATGCAACTGGATAGTTTTCGTCAGTTAATGGAATAGATTTGATAATGGAAAGAGGATTCTTTGACAAAGACATCAACAAAAATTGAAATTTTTCAGAATTTGATAAAGTGCTATTGTTATGTACCAAAGAGCGGTATAAATTGATAAATGTGGGCCAGTCGTTAAAGTTGCCATCAAATTTAGGGACATCTATTTTTGGTAAGCGCACATTAGGCTGTTTTGCGCTAGTTTCAGAAACTTGAGTTTCATTTTTCAACAAAGAATGATAAATCGATTTAATTGTATAGTATGAATTGTCAAAACTAGTTACTACAGCCTTTTCTGTTTCAAAATCTGGATTTTCAGTGACAGCTAAAGTGGATAATAATAAATTATGTTGATGGGTAAATTCTTGTTTAATATTATCTACATCAGAATATCGAATTTTAAACATATCAACAACAGCTTCCTCAGCTGATGCACGTCTAGCAAATCCTTCAAGTTCAATAAGGCGATCGTACCACAGATCTCTCTGTGCTCTAAATTGTTTAAGTTTATTTGCCATTTCCTTTTTTGTTTACAAAAAAAAAGAAAACGAAGTAGACTATTAAAGGTTAAATACAAAAGTAAATCGATTTATCACTAACTGGCAAAATTATTGAAAATAATGTGTTAACAACAACAATAAAATACTATGTGTACTTTTAAAGAAGTTCACTCTGTATAAAATTTAATCAAAAATAACAGCGGTATGAACGCAAACTCCAATATATAATCGCCCGTACTATGAAATTCTAACAAATATGTATCTAAATTGACGCGATAACAACCGTACTAATACTGTATGGCTCAGCGGTCTGTAAAAAAGCGAAGAAAAAGAACTAAGCGAACGCGAAAAAGAGTTTAGCATGTATCAAATTACGATTAATAAATGCTAAATTGTTTAAAAATATTCAAATAAACTAATATATTATGAACGAATCCAATCAATTCGATCGAAAAGAATATACGAAAATGGCACGCAATTGCCGAATGAAATGAAATCAAAATGTATAATTCTAATTAGATAACTGAAGTTGAGAAATTTGTTATGATTAGAAAAACAATCACGAAAACTAATTTTGAAAGTATCCTAGGCTCGATAGGACCAAAAAATGTTTTGAATTTTAGTAGACTGTATGAATGATAAACAAAAAAATTATTAAATAAAAACAAATAAAGACGAGGGGTTGCAAAACGACTTACCAATGCAACTCTGTTGGTGCAATCGATGGTGGTAAACGTTCTTAACTCATCCGTCTTCTTTCTTGATTGTTAGTATAACGAAAATTTACAAGTGATCTGTACCGTCGCGAATCGGTTTTCAAAGTGTCGCTCGCAACCCTTCCTCGCGAACAAAAACTTGTAGAAAAAGTAATACAAGAAACCGCGACAACAAAAAAAAAGAACTGCCGACACAACAAATTTCTCAATAAAACACATCTATAACATTAATTACTTATACAAACATACCTACTTAATTTTACATAATAATACTTAAAAAAAATAAATTTTGTTTTATGCGGACGCAACACTATCACTATCACTATCACTATCACTATCACTATCACTATCACTATCACTATCACTATCACTATCACTATCACTATCACTATCACTATCACTATCACTATCACTATCACTATCACTATCACTATCACTATCACTATCACTATCACTATCACTATCACTATCACTATCACTATCACTATCACTATCACTATCACTATCACTATCATTATCATTATCATTATTATTATGATTATTATTATTATTATTGCCATCTCTACGCCAGATAAGAATTCTAAAATTGGAACCTATTCTAGTGCTCTTTCTAAAAATAAAAATTCTTCAAAACCTCTTGGCAAAGGTAAACCCAGTGGACCTCCTAATCAAATTAGCTCTGCTGCTGTGTCCCACGCAATTCATGTTGCGCAATCTTCTGAAATTTGTCGTGATATTATTCACCTTGATCAGTCTGATCCTGCTTCTGTTTTGCCAGTCTCGAAAGCAGAGCCATCGTCGGGCCCGAAGAAAAGGTCCAGAAATATCTTGGTTGGTGATGCCAAGGATTTAGCCAACTGTACTTCCCTGAAGTCGGCCAATGAATCAGCTCGTAGGGATTTTCACACCACGAATTGGGAACCTAATACGAGTGAGGAGGTACTCCTTAATCATTTGAAGGGATTTTCACAAAGCTAAATTCTCGTGATGATGAGAGGTATGCATCCTTTAAGGTGTCTGTGCCGATATCGGATGTTTCAAACATTACTAAGCCTGAAATTTGGCCTGACGGAGTGCGTGTGAATCAGTTTTTTCGAGCACGAAATCTTGTACCAGCCTCTTAAAAGTAACCTACTTAACTGTAATTTATCTGTATTGCATGTCAATGTACAAAGTATTACCAATAAAGTATGTGATTTGAATACGTCTTTGAGTACTCATAAGCACGACATATTATGTGCTTCTGAGCATTGGCTGCAGAATGAGTTCCTGGAGACTATATGTATACTTAATTTTCATTTAATAACAAGTTATTGCCGAAAAGGCTCAAACAAGCATGGTGGTGTTGCCATATTTTCTAGATCTAATGTTTGTCTAAAAGCTATTGATGTCTCTACATTCTGCAGTTAAGTTAATGCGGAATTTTGTGCGGCCGAAATTATTAGTATAAACTGTGACTCTTAACAGTTTATCGTTCGTCTTCCCATGGTGATCTCTCTATTTTTAAAACTTGTTTTAGTAATATTATACGCTATTGTTTTTGCAAATTTATATATATCATAATTATGGGTGACTTTAACTTAGACCTTGATATGCAATCAGAGTATGTTAGTGATTTAAGAAATATTCTTACTATGTATGGTTTACGGTACTTCATTAGAGAACCTACAAGGATTACGATTGATAATAAATCATGTCTTGACAATATTATTACCAAACTAGGTCCTGACATTATATGTACAAATGTTATTGAAATGCACATTGCCGATCATCTTGCACTATCTCTACGTGTTAATGGTCAGTGCACTCGGAAAGATGAACCAGTTTCCTACTGTACACGTATAATTAACGATTCCACTTGTCATAAATTTGTTCTAGATTTGCAGTTGGGTTACCTCCATGATTTTTGCTGCGATTTTTTTAATTCAAATGATTCTGCTGACCTATTTTTAAAAACTTTTGTTAACATTGTAAATTGCAACTTTCCTGTTAAGTCAAAAACTCGTTCTGATTCTGGTATCAGATGGTTTAACAGTGAACTTAAGTCGATGCGACGCAGGCTCAGTCAAGCTAGAACGAAGTTTAATGCGTCTAATCTTGAATCCGATTCGATTTCCTATTGTGTGTTGCGCAAATCCTATATATCACTATCACTATCACTATCACTATCACTATCACTATCACTATCACTATCACTATCACTATCACTATCACTATCACTATCACTATCACTATCACTATCACTATCACTATCACTATCATTATCATTATCATTATTATTATGATTATTATTATTATTATTGCCATCTCTACGCCAGATAAGAATTCTAAAATTGGAACCTATTCTAGTGCTCTTTCTAAAAATAAAAATTCTTCAAAACCTCTTGGCAAAGGTAAACCCAGTGGACCTCCTAATCAAATTAGCTCTGCTGCTGTGTCCCACGCAATTCATGTTGCGCAATCTTCTGAAATTTGTCGTGATATTATTCACCTTGATCAGTCTGATCCTGCTTCTGTTTTGCCAGTCTCGAAAGCAGAGCCATCGTCGGGCCCGAAGAAAAGGTCCAGAAATATCTTGGTTGGTGATGCCAAGAAGTTTAATGCGTCTAATCTTGAATCCGATTCGATTTCCTATTGTGTGTTGCGCAAATCCTATAGAAAAGCATAAAAAAACTACAAAGCGTACTTGCTATAATAATTTTATCTGCAATTCTAATAACAAGTCTAGAGCAGTTTGGCAAATTGTTAATACTGAGAAATCTTCCTGCAGTAAAAATAAGTCCTCTTTATCTCCGGAGGAAATTAATAACTTTTTCGTTAACGTAGCTGATGTCATCATAAACTCAATTGGCAACTCCGATAATTTGAATCCTGCTGTTTTTTTAAATAAAGTCCCTAAACCAGTTTCATCGCGAGGCTATTTTAAGCTTGAAAAATTCTAGTTGTTTCGATTATTATGGCCTGAATAGTAAATTGCTAAAAGTCGCTATTGAACCCATCGTTAAGCCCCTGTCAATTCTTTTCAATAAATGTATAGAGGATTCTATTTGGCCGGACTTCCTTAAAGTTACGAGGGTTCTTCCTCTTCACAACAAAGGGGACAATAATATATTAGACAACTTCAGGCCAATTGCAATTGTATCTGTGATCTCAAAAGTTTTTGAAATTTTTCTAAAAGATAAATTATTGAAAGCAAGTCTATTTTGTCGCCCTGTCAATTTGGCTTTCGCAATGGTCGTTCCACAGACGGAGCTCTGCTAGCAGTTCTAGACAACATTGTAGAGGGTTTGGACTGTGGGATGAACATTCACGCCACATTATGTGATCTGTCTAAGGCATTCGAGTGTGTTGATGTCAATGTCCTTTTATTTAAGTTGGAATATTATGGTATTCGCTCCAAAGAGCTAAACCTTTTCCACTCCTATCTATCAGATCGCATGCAGTATGTTTCCATTGGTGATTCTGACTCCGAAATTCTACCTGTATCGGCCGGTGTACCGCAGGAATCAGTTCTTGGTCCGATTTTATTTTTAATTTACATTAATGATCTGCTTGTCAACATTCAACGGTCGACTAGTATTTTATTTGGATACGCGTCTTGGGCTACTCATATAGATCGCCTCTGCTCTAAACTGGCACGGCAGGTTTTCTTTCTGAGGCAGCTTCGCTCATGCGTCCATACTTCTACTTTAAAAATGCTGTATTTTTCTTTGGTTCACTGCCATCTATCTTATAGTGTAGCTCTTTGGGGCAATGCTACTAGTGTCTTTAGAGCATTTGTTATTCAGAAAGCAGCTATTCGCCTCATTGGTAATGCCACTAGCAGAGTCCATTGTCGAGAATTGTTTATTCACCACAAAATTTTGCCCTTACCCTTCTTATATGTAGTAGTAGTAGTAAGTGTGGACGGCCTCAGCTTGGCAAGTAGGCCACACATGGGCCCAGGATCCTAGTCCATGGTAGGCCCCTCATCTCTTCCCTTTGCAGCTCCTCGGTGCCAAAGATCCTATATCTTAGTCTTCCAAGAGCCGCACAATATCCTAAGAAATGGATAGGGGTCTCCTCTCCCTCTCCGCATTCCGGACATAAGGTACTTTCCTCTATGCCTATTGTGACTCGCTGTTTCGAGTTCGTTTGCAAATTTTAAAATATCGGGTGAATTTTGGACTAGGATTCGACTGAGAGATATGCAATTTATTTTAAGAGAGCCAGGGCGCCATCTATTCCGAGTTAAACTCGTTTAATAGAACTAGGGGTGATTTTATGTTTATTTGATCTAGTCCTTCCCTAAATATTTCCAAAATTTTACAATATTGTTGACCGGCGTTGAGATTCTTATCTCTGGGAAGTAAAGTTAATTTTATTTCTATAACGCGTATTGACAGGGGGTTGTTTAGCTGAATGTGAGCTCAATGGGGTGGTTTTCACTAAGGGCGACAGGTTAATTAGAATGTAATTGTACATAAACATGCATTTAGTTACGATATTTACTACAAAAGAGTGAAGTTTGATAGTTAATTGACTGGATTTAATATTTTTAATTTTATAGAATTTCCTAACGGGTTTTGACTTGTTTAATTTATAACACTTTTAACTCCTTACTATGCTGAAGGCTTAATTAATGACTTAGGATGGAGAACAGCACTCTAATCTTGGTCCTGGTTAGAGTCGCGAGAGAAGAACAGTTTGCTTACATTTTTAGGGCTCGACTGCTTCTTCCTGGCCGTTGATTAGGACTTTCTCTAAAGCACTGCACTAGGAGTGGGTGTGGGTTTGTTACTGATTTTGAGTAGAACAATATTTACTTAATAGGCAAGTCTGACACACTAAGTAATACTCTAATTTTGGCGATAAAACACTCGCTTAGTAAGACGATTAGCGGGTCTGGATGTAAACAGGGTATTACATACGATTATGTTGAAGGGAGACCGCGACGGCTAATTTGTAGAGAAGTGGATTGACTATTTTCTTTTTATTTTTGCAAAGAAGTTTGATAGGTTTGAATGAGAATAAATGAATATTACGTTTGACGTTGCAATTAACAGAATGGAGTGATTGAGTTGAAATTGATAAGGACATTAGATGTCTGTATATGTTGAGGTGAATGGCTTTGACAGTGGATTAATCGTGACAAGGAGTGTCACGTACACACACTGAACTAGGTCTGGTGCTCGATGCTTGAATTCATCGGTATTTATATGTTCGGCTCCACCTCTCTCGCTCGTGATTGGTCGGATGCGTTTATATAAATATAAAACGTTGGATTTCCACTTCATTTACATCCAGGCATGCTAGAGGAGTCTTATGTTACCACTATAAAATTCAAATGCCTTCTGAGTCTGCAGTGGCCTGTCAGGACCCCCACCATTTGGTTCAGGGATCCTCGACTAAGGCTCAGCAGCCACTTCGTCCTAGATTTATTAGGCTCATTGAAGAAGTCGTGGGCCTGTCTACATCCCCCGTTCCTTCTCCAATTCCCTTCTAGTGTTTGATAGGCCCATTTATTAAGGGCACTATTCATACTACCTCGCGTAACTCCCAAAAAGGGTTCGGGTCCCTGGCAAGGTGCCCTAGATCCGAGACGAGCTAGCAAGTCAGCCGTCTCATTACCGGGGATTCCCTTATAGCCAGGAACCCAGACCAACTCCACCTCCCGTTGTCTGGCCAGGGACTCCAGGGCATCTCCACACTCTTGAACAATACTAGATCTCGTCACCGGCGAGCTAAGTGCCCTGAGTGCAGCCTGACTATCAGAGCAGATGAAGATTTTCTCCTCTACACAATTCCTTACTTCTTCCTTGCCTGCTACCATCAAAATAGCAAAAACCTCCGCCTGAAAAACCGTGAAGTGTGTGCTCAGCGAAAAGATCTGCCGGATGTTCAGGTTTTCCAGATATATTCTTGCCCCAGAAAACTCATCCCCTACCCGAGATCCATCTGTATAGCATATTAGAGATCCCGGGGGATACATGTTTTCTGCCCTCTCCCACTGCTCTCTCGAGGGGAAAACAGTGGTATACCTCCTTCCCAACCTTAGTTTATCCTTTGCTTTAATAACCCTTAGAGCAGATACTGGAATCTCATTCTCCGCCCTTAAGGCTATAGCAGCGTGACCCTCCACACGACCTTCTGCCTTCCAACAGCCTGCATCCCTTGTTCTCAGGTAGGTTGCCATCGCCTCCTTTACAATCCATGTTGGGAGGGGTGGTAATCCCAGCAAAACTTCCAGGGCGGCCGTTGGGGTTGTCCTCATCGCCCCTGTAATACTTAAGCAAGCCAGCCTTTGGATCCTTGACAACACTTTGGCCACAGTCACCCGGCCCACACTCGGCCACCAGACCAAGGCCCCATATTGTAGCCTCGGCCTGATCACCGCCGTGTACACCCAGTGAAGTACCCTTGGGTTAAGTCCCCAATTTTTGCCTACTACTTTCCTTAGTTGCCAAAAGGTTGCCATTGATTTCCGGGTAACCCGTTCAATCTGTGGCCCCCAACACAACTTACTGTCCAAGGTTACACCCAAGTATTTTAACTCCTTACCTACAGTAAGGGTTTTCCCATACATAATTGGGGCCCTGAAATCTTCTATCTTCCTCCTTTTTGTGAAGAGAATCAACTCAGTCTTGCTTGCATTGACCGAGAGACCCGTCTCATCACACCATCTCTCTACAATCCTACAAGCCCCCTGCATTATGTCACATACTACGCCCAGAAACCGACTTACCACTAAAACCACGCCGTCGTCGGCGTAGGCTTGAGTGTCCCTGTATCCCTCTTGAGTAAGGCGATTTAGGAGACCATCCATCACCAGGCACCATAGGTGGGGCGAAAGGCAGCTACCTTGCGGGCAGCCACCCCTCACTCCCAGGTCCCTGTGGCAGTCTCCCATAGTTGCACTGACTCTTCTCTCCTCCAATGCGGATCTCACCCATCTGACCATAGCAGGCGGTGTGCCTCGGTCCTGAAGTGAGTCGCATATAGTTTTTGTTCTTGCCTTATCGAAGGCACCTTCAATGTCAAAGAACATGGCCAATGCGACCTCCTTGTACTGAAGGCCCTTCTCTACCTTATGTAGCGCTGTCTCCGTGGACCTGCCTCGCCTATAGGCGTGCTGGTTTACATGGATCGGGTGTCTGATCAACACCCTATCCACGAGGTACCTGTCCACAATCCTTTCCATCGTTTTGAATAGGAAGGATGTGAGACTGATTGCTCTAAACGCCTTTGCCGTTGTGTAGTCTTCCTTCCCAGCTTTTGGGATGAAGACTACCTTGGCCGCCCTCCATGCCAGTGGAACATATCCCATCGCCAGACTGGCCCGAAAAACCCTCACCATGCTTGGTGAGAGAATATCCTGGCCCTTCTGTAACAGCGACGGAAAAACGCCGTCTGGCCCTGCAGCCTTGTAAGGTTCGAACTCGTTCACTGCCCAGGTTACTGCCTCGCCGCTGAATATTTCCCCAGCAAGGGGCCAATCTATGCTTAGCATTGGCTCCGCCATGGTAGTCACAGAGACGCGCCCTTCACCCGCAAAGTGAGTCTCCAGCAAGAGATCTAAACATTCTTCGCTGGAGGTGGTCCACGTCCCATCCCCCCTTTTTAATGAGCCTATCTTCTCCCTTTTATCATAACTTAAGATTTTCATCAGTCTAGCCGTTTCCGGCAGTGACTCTATCTCGCTACAGTATGCCTTCCAGCCAGACCGTTTACTACGTCTTAATTCCTTCTTAAAATCTCTCCTTACCACCTTGTAGTCTTCCCAGGGGGTTCCATCCTCTCCCCTGACGGCTCGGTTGAATGTGCGCCTGGCCGACCGGCGGAGGTCTTCTAGTGACCTATTCCACCAGCGGACCTTGCGCTCTCCAACTGCCTTGAGAGGGCAGGCAACTACTTAGGTGATCTACTTCATCATCTAACTGCCTATGAGAGATAATCCGTTCGTCCTGGTTGCTCTGTCTCACAGAACTCCCCAGACTATTACGATATATCTCCCAATTAGTTGCTCTCGGATTTCTTCGGAGGGTTGCTGTCTTTAGATCAGACCTCATCTCGAATCCAATCATCCTGTGATCGGACATCGAGATATAGTCCGTCACCCTCCATCCAGAGATACATTCACTCAAATTCTGTGAAACCAACGTAACGTCAATCACCTCCTTACGGATACGATTCACAAACGTCGGTTCCCTTCCTCTATTCATAACTTGTAGATCCGTTGTTGCTATATATTCCAGTAACGCCTCCCCTCGGGAGTTAATATCCCCGCTACCCCATATTGTGTGGTGTGAGTTTGCGTCACACTCAATCACTACAGACAGACCTATATCCCTAACAAAATCGACTATACTTTCTAACTCTCTGGTAGGTGGTAGTCTTTCATTATCATATGGGAGGTATATGCTGCTAACCACAACCTTACATCTAATTCCACTCACCTTATACTCGAGGATGGCCGCCGTAGCATCCCTGGTCCCCAGTTATGGTAGTGGCACCATCTGGAGTTCCTTGGACGCCATTATGCATGTCCGCGGTGCCTCGGTTCCACCTTCCTCGCCAACTATCAGCTGATAGTCCGTACCTTCCAGCCCCACTACTCTATTCCTGTAAACATAAGGCTCCTGAATTAAAATCAATACTCCAGTCTTACCAGTCAGTAACTTTACCAGTTCCCCAGTAGCCGACTGACTGTGCTGAAGATTAATTTGTCTTACCTGCAATGTATCCATTTTGAGGCCTAATGGTGCAGGGGGGGGGGTATTCACTTTTCCCTCCCGGCGCCTTGGGTGCCTGGCGTGCCACTCCACTCCAAGCCGGTACTCAGCGAACCGCCAACGTAACCAGCTCAAAGTAGAGCACCCACCCGGCCTCTTCTAGGCGCCTGGATATGTCCTGGCCTATCATAAAGGTCAAGTGCCACCCTCCAGGTCCTCCTGTTGTCTCTAAATGTTTCCACCTTGTGACCTCCAAAGAGCGGTTCTGGAGATCCAACATAGCTTTCACCTTGGGGAGGTCCACCTCTGGGCTCCTCAATCAGAACCCAATCTTCTCCGGCCATGGCGCGTCACTCGCTCGGGTCGCCCTGAACGTGACGCCTTCCTCGACCAGAGGTTTCCAACTCTCGAGGAGCCAGCCCATGGAGATCTCGTCTTGAGTCGTCACCAGAAACCAGCCCGGGTCAACCAGGCCAGAGTTTCTGAAACGAAGTTCCGGTCCTCGGGGGCCCCCTTCAGGACCCACCATGGCCCGGAACATTTCAGAGACTAGATACTCCCGCAGCCTCCCTCCTTCAGCAGGGGTTGTCGCACCATCCTCACGGTTGGACAGTATGACCACCTGGTTCTCCCTTTTAGTTGGCGTTTTCTCCTCCGCCCTCCGCCGGGGACTGTCCCCTCTCTACCCCTGAGCAGAGGAGAGACATGGGAAGGCCCCCCCCCCCGCAGAAGACGAAGGGTCAGCCCACCTTACTCTCTTCTTTTGCCGCTCAGGCGGCGTAGCCTTATCCGTCTTGACCCTCTTACGTTCAGTCTGAGATGAGGGACCTGGCTGTCCTTCTGGACCTCCTGGCCTCCCATCCCTAACCGCAGCAGGAGCAGTGCGTAGGACAAAGGATCGCCTTTTGACTTCCCTCTTGTCCTCCCTCCGGCCCCGCCTTGCAAGAGAGCCACGAGGGGCCGCCGGCCTTTGGTTGCCTTTTCCCGGGATCGCTTCCGTGGTGGTGCTTGTCTCTGGCTGGCAGTGTATCGACGACTTCGGCGCAGAGGAACAGACTCCAGGTGTGGCTGCTGGAGCACTTTGCGGTGCCTCCTGCAGTCCTGGCCCCCTTCTGGCCTCTCTTTCCTCTTTCCTACTCCTCGTTCTTGCCCTTCTTTTCTTTTCTTGTCTCTTTTCTTTCCTCCGGGCCTCCCTGGTGGCTAAATCCATGGGAGCACATTCCTGTGCCTCCTCGGTTTCGCCCCCTGAGGATCTCAGAGGTTCCTCCTCTCTTGACGAGGCAAAGTTAGCTCCACCCATCTCCATTGCATCTTCCTTCGTAGAGTTAGGGTTCTCTGTATTTATTTCTGTCTTTTGTGGTACGTTTACGTTTTCTATTACTTTGTCTTCCTTTTGGGATGTTTGTAATGTGTTTTATCTGTGGTGATGTCTTTGCTCGTTACCATAAACTTCGCAGTACTTCAAGTCTCCGCTTCCACTATTAACCTATGGCCGAACGTTTGCTCCCAGTGAGAAGGTCTGGCAACCGCAGGTGAAGCCCCCCGGAGCATGCAGCAGGGCCCTATCCAGGCGCCACCTGGCACTACTACACGCTCCGAGATTATACACTCGATGATAGGGCAGCCCCCTACACCGGCTAAGCAAGGGTGGGCCCCTGTACTGTCGAGCGACCCAGGTGTACCATCCCTGGCTTTTTTCACCGCTACCCCTCCAGGTTCCTCCTCATGTGGGGTCCAGCCTCGGAATTGCAAGCGGAAGAGTAGGGGAGTCAGAATGACCGCGCCCGAGCGTGTTAAAAGTATGTGTCCTATATGTGTGTATGTATAAGTGTACGTGTTTATGAAGTGTTGTGTTGTGAGTGTAGCAGTGTAGTAGTAGTGTGTGTGCAGTATCAGTTTGTCTGGTATCTCCTCCGAGACCCGTCCGACATGGGAGACCCTACCGGTAGAAACTACCGTCGGCATGGCTCTCAGACTCATTGATACTCGCAAGCCCCTTCACCACGACAAGGTTGATACATGAAGGGGCTGCTTATATGTATATGAGACTTTATCATTAGTTCATAAGAGTGCAGCTCATCTGCAAACCCATTCTGATGTACATAGCTATAATACCAGACACGCTGGAAATCTGTTATTACCTTATTCCCGACTTAATGTCACCAAATCCAATAAGCCAGATATTAACTTGTACAATAGATTTGATAACTTCTGTAGAGTAAAATATATTACTCAATTATCATATTGAGCTTTTCGTAGATTTATCAAATACTTCCTATTACTGCATTGCTTTTACAGTGTTGACGAATTTACTGAATATTGTTCTACTAACACTTATTCGTCTTAGATTTTGAGTTTAAATATACTTTCTTTATGCATATACATTTTTTAATTCTAATCAGTGAGTAAAATGTTCCACTCTACATTCTTTTTTGTGGTTAGTTTCATACTTTAAGTGGTGTTTTATATACCTTTTGTTTGTTATTTTTTATCATTGACTATACTACTATACTACTCCTACTGCTACTGCTACTGCTACTGCTACTGCTCCTGCTCCTGCTCCTGCTCCTGCTCCTGCTCCTGCTCCTGCTCCTGCTCCTGCTCCTGCTCCTGCTCCTGCTCCTGCTCCTGCTCCTGCTCCTGCTCCTGCTCCTGCTCCTGCTCCTGCTCCTGCTCCTGCTCCTGCTCCTGCTCCTGCTCCTGCTCCTGCTCCTGCTCCTGCTCCTGCTCCTGCTCCTGCTCCTGCTCCTGCTCCTGCTCCTGCTCCTGCTCCTGCTCCTGCTCCTGCTCCTGCTCCTGCTCCTGCTCCTGCTCCTGCTCCTGCTCCTGCTCCTGCTCCTGCTCCTGCTCCTGCTCCTGCTCCTGCTCCTGCTCCTGCTCCTGCTCCTCCTCCTCCTCCTCCTCCTCCTCCTCCTCCTCCTCCTCCTCCTCCTCCTCCTCCTCCTCCTCCTCCTCCTCCTCCTCCTCCTCCTCCTCCTCCTCCTCCTCCTCCTACTCCTACTCCTACTCCTACTCCTACTCCTACTCCTACTCCTACTCCTACTCCTACTCCTACTCCTACTCCTACTCCTACTCCTACTCCTACTCCTACTCCTACTCCTACTCCTACTCCTACTCCTACTCCTACTCCTACTCCTACTCCTACTCCTACTCCTACTCCTACTCCTACTCCTACTCCTACTCCTACTCCTACTCCTACTCCTACTCCTACTCCTACTCCTACTCCTACTCCTACTCCTACTCCTACTCCTACTCCTACTCCTACTCCTACTCCTACTCCTACTCCTACTCCTACTCCTACTCCTACTCCTACTCCTACTCCTACTCCTACTCCTACTCCTACTCCTACTCCTACTCCTACTCCTACTCCTACTCCTACTCCTACTCCTACTCCTACTCCTACTCCTACTCCTACTCCTACTCCTACTCCTACTCCTACTCCTACTCCTACTCCTACTCCTACTCCTACTCCTACTCCTACTCCTACTCCTACTCCTACTCCTACTCCTACTCCTACTCCTACTCCTACTCCTACTCCTACTCCTACTCCTACTCCTACTCCTACTCCTACTCCTACTCCTACTCCTACTCCTACTCCTACTCCTACTCCTACTCCTACTCCTACTCCTACTCCTACTCCTACTCCTACTCCTACTCCTACTCCTACTCCTACTCCTACTCCTACTCCTACTCCTACTCCTACTCCTACTCCTACTCCTACTCCTACTCCTACTCCTACTCCTACTCCTACTCCTACTCCTACTCCTACTCCTACTCCTACTCCTACTCCTACTCCTACTCCTACTCCTACTCCTACTCCTACTCCTACTCCTACTCCTACTCCTACTCCTACTCCTACTCCTACTCCTACTCCTACTCCTACTCCTACTCCTACTCCTACTCCTACTCCTACTCCTACTCCTACTCCTACTCCTACTCCTACTCCTACTCCTACTCCTACTCCTACTCCTACTCCTACTCCTACTCCTACTCCTACTCCTACTCCTACTCCTACTCCTACTCCTACTCCTACTCCTACTCCTACTCCTACTCCTACTCCTACTCCTACTCCTACTCCTACTCCTACTCCTACTCCTACTCCTACTCCTACTCCTACTCCTACTCCTACTCCTACTCCTACTCCTACTACTACTACTACTACTACTACTACTACTACTACTACTACTACTACTACTACTACTACTACTACTACTACTACTACTACTACTACTACTACTACTACTACTACTACTACTACTACTACTACTACTACTACTACTACTACTACTACTACTACTACTACTACTACTACTACTACTACTACTACTACTACTACTACTACTACTACTACTACTACTACTACTACTACTACTACTACTACTACTACTACTACTACTACTACTACTACTACTACTACTACTACTACTACTACTACTACTACTACTACTACTACTACTACTACTACTACTACTACTACTACTACTACTACTACTACTACTACTACTACTACTACTACTACTACTACTACTACTACTACTACTACTACTACTACTACTACTACTACTACTACTACTACTACTACTACTACTACTACTACTACTACTACTACTACTACTACTACTACTACTACTACTACTACTACTACTACTACTACTACTACTACTACTACTACTACTACTACTACTACTACTACTACTACTACTACTACTACTACTACTACTACTACTACTACTACTACTACTACTACTACTACTACTACTACTACTACTACTACTACTACTACTACTACTACTACTACTACTACTACTACTACTACTACTACTACTACTACTACTACTACTACTACTACTACTACTACTACTACTACTACTACTACTACTACTACTACTACTACTACTACTACTACTACTACTACTACTACTACTACTACTACTACTACTACTACTACTACTACTACTACTACTACTACTACTACTACTACTACTACTACTACTACTACTACTACTACTACTACTACTACTACTACTACTACTACTACTACTACTACTACTACTACTACTACTACTACTACTACTACTACTACTACTACTACTACTACTACTACTACTACTACTACTACTACTACTACTACTACTACTACTACTACTACTACTACTACTACTACTACTACTACTACTACTACTACTACTACTACTACTACTACTACTACTACTACTACTACTACTACTACTACTACTACTACTACTACTACTACTACTACTACTACTACTACTACTACTACTACTACTACTACTACTACTACTACTACTACTACTACTACTACTACTACTACTACTACTACTACTACTACTACTACTACTACTACTACTACTACTACTACTACTACTACTACTACTACTACTACTACTACTACTACTACTACTACTACTACTACTACTACTACTACTACTACTACTACTACTACTACTACTACTACTACTACTACTACTACTACTACTACTACTACTACTACTACTACTACTACTACTACTACTACTACTACTACTACTACTACTACTACTACTACTACTACTACTACTACTACTACTACTACTACTACTACTACTACTACTACTACTACTACTACTACTACTACTACTACTATGTACTCTATGTAATATTTTACTTGACTACAAACGAAAATCAACCGTAAAAGCCAGTATTCGCCACTATTTATGATTAAGTGTTGACAAAACAACTACTGCTTGTGCTGCTACCTGTTATAACAGGTGCATTGGTAGAAAATTTTGCCACAAGATCTCATCTGATCGCATCAAAAGTACTACAACACGCAAATGCAGAAGCTATAACAAAAATTGTGACATAGTTTGACATAATTGTGAGGCCGTGAAATGTGAAAGTGAGGATTTTTTTTAGTCAGGTCATGTGAATGCAGAAGACAGTAGGCTGGATATGCAAAACTACAGCTTCCAATTTATTGTGATGAGATTTCGGCGATGCGAGGATGCGAAGCACTAGAAATAACATAACACCAATTCAATGTAAATACCTATGTTTAACATATTTTTGCATGTATACACCTCAGTCTAATGTTAAGTAACGAAGATACAAAAAAACAAAAAAGAAAAAACTGCATGAATAATCTTTTAAATATGCTTTTTTATAACATTGCGACTCATTATACTTTTCTGTCAATCCTAAAACTATTTTCGAGTCTTGTAAAAAAGTACGTAATGTAAAAGTAAGTAAAAAATACAATTTTTTACTGATCTATTAAATAATTATTATTAAATAATAGTATTGGTAGGTGGATTTTAATACGTTACCTACTAATTATTGACAGTAAAATTTAATGTTTTAAAATAATTGTTGCTGTTTTATAAAATGTACGTAATTAAAAATTAGCAAATTATTAGTCTGATCACAGACGTCTGATAGCTTTAAAATGTTTTAAGAAAACAGTTTCAGTACAAAGGATTTGATACTATTTTTAAGGGTTTTATCAATGTCCCTTCAATAACCGTGACATTGACCTAGTTTATAAAATAAAAATATCGCATAAATACTGCACACAATACATAAAACCAGGCTATTATAGGTCGTTTTATATAAAAAAATATACAAATATGAGAGAGAGAAAGTAAGTTATCTGCGTGATTTTTTACTGAAATCGAATTAGAATCTGTTTAATGCAGGGTTGTATTTTGCTAAGTTTAATTTCGTAATAATTTAAAGTGGTATTTTTTGTGGAATGTGTTATTCTGTGCAAGTCTATAATAACCTTATAAAGGTCAGTTTCATTACCAAGTGTGTGTGGTATTATGAAAAAAATTTGTATACAAATTAAGAAAGAGCTAATATGAGAGCTTAATATGTGTAATGCTTCGTTTTTTTTTATAAAAATTAGACAGCGGCTGCAAGAAAACGATATCAGATGGATTACCGCGATAGACACGTACCGCATAAGAAAATGTCTGTAAGATTAGTTCAACATTTAAGAGATTATGGGAGTTATGAACACCAATACTCTAATGTTGAGCAAAAACAAACTCGGAAAGTAATAATCTTGGACCAAATATTTTAAATGCCGTAGAAGAAGACTCTAAGTAAGTGTATGTGTCAAAAAGCAGGGCCTCACGAGTGGCGTGGGCCTTTTGCTTTCTAATAGAACTTTTATCCCATCTTCCACTTCAATAATTAAATATGGCAACAATGCTGGTGACGCTCTAACTAGATATGCTCAGCGCTTGTCTGCCCAGTGGCGTACTATGAAAATTGCGAAAAAAGGCAACAAAAAAAAATCAGTTTTTGTGACAGAATTTTAGAAAACAAACTTATGATATGTGTTTGTAAAGGTCACGGGTACCCCCCCCCTCCAAACCGGACCCCCCTTCAAAGTAACACCCTGTATGTACCAACCCGAAGGATTAGAAGGTATCGAGAAAAATATAGTATGCAAATTAATCAAATCTTTGTATGGCTTAAAACAAGCGCCCAAGTGTTGGAATTCATTATTTATTTATATAAAAGGTTGATATTTTTAGGGCTTGAAATTAAAAAAAAATAAATGATAATGAACTCTTTGTAAGTCAAACTAGTCTGATTAAAAATGTTTTAGAAAAGTTCTGTATGAATGAATGCAAAGTTTCAGATATACCATTACAACCAAAAATTCAAGGAATTTTACATAATACTAAAGAAAACAAAAACAATAATTTGCCTTACAAAGAGTTAATCGGATGTTTAATGTATACGAGCCCCTTCCCATTTCAGTTGGCCCACCATAGGATTTGGCAGAAATTTTGTTTTTATGAAGCAAAAATAAAAGTACAACATTAACCTGTAAATTTATTTATCTCTTAAACAGTATTTTAAACATAATAAATAAATATGAAGCAACGAAAACCAATATCTAACAGAAAATAAAGACAAATAGAGAAAATAAGAACAAGTAGCGTAAAACTAACAAAACAATTTTAAAATTCACCACTGGGTAACATCGCCTTTATTTTTTATTACAGCCGCAATTCGTTGGGGCATAGTATTAACCAAGCCTTGACATAATTCCGGTGTAAAAGAATCCCATATTTCCTGAAGTCTTTGCTTCAGCTCAGGGATATTTCTAGCAGGATGTTTTCGTAGCACCTTTTTCATCTCATGCCACAAAGTTTCTATTGGTGATAGATCCGGACTGCTAGAAACCCATTCTAAAAGTGCAATACCATTATCCTTTATCCACTTTAATGCTTTCTTTGAGGTGTGACATGCTGCACCATCTTGCTGAAACACAAATTCTTGGCGGGATGTCAAGCATTCTTCCATGATCGGTAAGAGCGATTCTTCCAAAATGGCTAAATATTTGTCCGTATTCACAATGCCGTCAATAAAATGAAGTTTTCCCACTCCTTTAGCTGACATGCTACCCCAGATCATGACTGATGCAGGAAATTTTACCTTTCGTTTGAGCCAGTCCGGATGAAACGCCTCATTTTTTTTTTTTCGAATAACTCGACTGCGACTGTCTCCAACACACACTTCAAATCTGGCCTCATCACTCCATTGTATTGCACGCCATTGCTGAGTTGTCCAATCCTTATGTTGTCTTGCCCACCTTACTCTATTTTTCTTCTACTGCAGTGTTAAAAGCGGCTTTTCTTTGGCCTAAAGCAAAATATTGTCATTTCTTATTTTCCTACCGCAATTTTGCTTATTAAAAAATTTACCTTATAAGTGCCAAAACCCATTTTATGAGCCTCCCTGTGCGTTGTGGATCTCGAAATTCGTCTCCCAACAGCGTCACTCCATAGAGCACTTAGCTCTAAGTAATTAGCTCGCCTATTTTTCTGGATAATCCTCTTCAACGAACGTCTATCCACATTTGTAATTTTGCTTTTTTTAATATATTGGGGCCTTGCAGCAACTGAGCCGGTATTTTTATACAGTCTAACTATGTTTCTTACACTATACCGCGATAACTCTAATAAATTTGCAATTTCCGAATTTGATTTGCCGGAATTGAAAAATTTAATAATAAGTGAACGAATTTTCTCATCAATAACCTTTCCTCTACCCATTTTAAAAAAACACAACTACTTAAGTACTTGAAGCTATACTAAATGCGTACTGACAGCTATATGAATATTAGCAACTGTCACGGTGTCAGTTTTCCACAGCAATCTTTGAATTATAGGCATCCTTTGTACCAGAACAAACATAGGTTGATTTGCTGTATTTACAAAATTTTTGCTTTTCCTTGCAAATTTAAATAGAGAGCAAGGACTTTGGTATTTTTTACTGGACATTATTTAATATACTCTGCTAATTACTTTGGGGCCTGAAAACAACCTGTAGTATTTGTTATGTTTTGGTGCTGGCCAAAAAACTAATATTTCAGTAGGTGGGCCAACTGAAATGGGAAGGGGCTCGTATAATGTTAGGAAGCAGACCAGATTTGAGTTTTAGTATTTCATTCTTTAGTCAATTTCAAAACTGTTACAGTGAAACTCATTGGAATTACTTAAAAAATGTTTTAAGATACTTAAAGAAAACTCAAAGAGTGAGGGCTCAAGCTTAAATTTAGTGTCTTATGTAGATTCTGATTTTGCAAATGACCCAAAGGATAGAAAGTGTTACAGGGTTTTTAACTAAATTAAATAGCAACATTATTTATTTGAAATCAAGGAAACAAAACATAGAAACACTTTCAAGTGCTGAAAGCGAATATGTAGCTTTATCAAGTTGTGTTACAGAAAATCTATTTTTATCTCAAATGATTACTGAAGTTACAAAGAAAAACATTTACCCTATAACAATCTTTAAAGATAATCAGTCATGTATAAGAATGGCTTCGACCTTAGAAAATAAAAGAAGTAAGCATATAGACATTAAACATTATTTTATAAGGGACTGTTTAAAAGATGGTAAAATAGTTTTAAAATATGTAAGTTCTGATGAACAACAGGCAGATATTTTAACGAAGCCTTTAGCAAGTAAAAAATATAAATATTTCAGAGAACTTATGAATGTTTTAGATATTTTAGAAGTAAAAGAATAATAGAAGTGTCGTTGTATCAAAAATGTAAAATCACGGAATTGCAAGGGGGTGTGGTTAAACTCTAAATGTCTCCATAGAAATGTAAGTACATAATATATTTTTGTCTCGTATAGCGTCATACAAAAGGCGAATGTTGTGTAAACAATGATTCAAACTTTTTTTATATTGCTTTGATTATTTTTTGTTAGGTATTTGCATAAAAAATTATTAATATTTTCAGATGTAAAATTTTTCTCCATAATTTTCACTATTTCTATAGGACCTGTATACCTTATTATATATATAGTGATGTTTTATTTGGTTCCAAATGTTTAATACACAGCAATATTTTATACTATATAGAAAACAACCATGAACTGTTATCAAATGAAAAATGATGGAAACGTAGGTACTAGATATATCGATGTGTAAATTAGATACTGGAAAGGAAATTCTATGCGTGTAGAAATGTGAACTTTATTTTTTACTCGGAGCCTGTAATACTTATCAAAATATTATTAGAAATAAAACACATTCGAAATTCAACAGGCTTTAAAAAAAATTGTTTTAGATTGAAAAAATTAACCTAAAAAAATCTAATGACAAATATACAAAGGATACTTTATTTCAACACCTTAGGACAAACAGGACAAAGATAATAAAAAATACCCATCCAGAAAAAGTTGTTTTTTCAGGTATATGCCTTGCCAAATTTCACTTCGTAATTTTAACGTGTTTGGAAGAAATGAAATAAAATTTTAAATTTATCACCCTCATTTATGGGGTCATAACTCCTCAAGAAAATCGAGTTTATTTAACCCACGTGAATGTTTAAAGTTGTTTTTCTCAAGAACGGCTAATTTTATCGTGGTAGAACAAACGGATCTTTTTTAAAGAATTAAAACTTATAAAAATGTTCAAACAAAAAAGTATTAAGTCACTATTTTAAGACCAAGACCAGTTTAGGCCTTTTGATGTTGAAGGGTATGTGTCAATTAAGAACAGGTATAAAAGCAACACTAGTGATTACATGTACGAAATTAGAAAAAAATCGGTACACTCACAAAAATATAAAAAAAGTTACTTCTACTATGCTTCTAATATTAATCTTTGTGATCTTTATTATAATCATATAACCTTCCTCATCTCCTCTCATAAAAATTATTTGTAAAACTACAACTCATTTATACATTTCACACAATCAAGCTCAGACATGATCAGATATGGTGGAAATGAAAACATGATAGAAGACAAAGTTGTGGTGGAATTGTTACAATAACAAAAGACGAGGTTGGATATGTTGGAACTGAATAGATGACGGAAAACGAGTAAGTATACTATAGTATTGACTAGGAAATACCTATGCCATCAGTGCCATAAAAGAGATTTTTCTAAAAAGTAAAGTGGATAACTAGTTATGTTAGATTGATTTTGAATATATAAAAATGACATTCAAATCAGTTTTTTTTCAAATATATTTTCTAATTTATACTTCTCCTTTTTGTAGATTTATCGTAGAAGTAAAGTTTTATACCAGAATGACCTTGTTGAAACAGAAAATATTTGCAGTGGACGAGTATGTACTTCTAAAAATTATTACTAAGCAAACATTTTATTATTTATTTTTAATTATTATAGGTCACTGCCAGAATTACAAGTAGAAGTAACAGTTCAAAATCAGGTATCTTCGGCAAGACGAATTGTCAGGGAATGTCAAAGAGCAGTTGACAACTCATTTATTAAAGAAATTGGCAAACATTGGAAACATATACTTAATCAAGGAAAAACACACAGGACTGAATTCTGCAATATCATTTAAATGCAGAATGTGTAATATTACAAAGTTGATCAACCTATGTGTACAAATTATGTAGATGTAAATAAAGCATTTGTTTTGGATAACATAGCTATTGGTTCTGGATATTTGGCCTTTCGTACTGTAGCTTGGAAGACCAAAGATGCTGGAAAAGAGAAAGCAGATATGACAAAGAATCTGGGTGAAGTAAACAAAGATGGTTATACCTCTTATTATTACAGTTGTTGCCGATAGTGGTTGAGGTAAAGGTTTCTATTCAGTAAATTATGATGCCAAATCTGGAATGGCAACAAATGTTCAAATTATTTAATACCCTAGCAACACATTTGCATTTAATTAACGTTAATAATTCGACCAAATTAGTGGTACGCAGAGCCTCTGAAGGTGGTATGGGTAGAATAGGAATGCAACATTGTGCGACATCGTTGATACACGATAAGACAATGAAACATGATTTTGGTTGTTAATATGATTTTGTTGATTGTTTGGTATGTACCGTTGCCTTTTTTATAACTTTCGAGAGGCAATAAAAATTTTCCCAAAATCCACCGCACGTGGCCTTAATTGCTACAGGTAGGTACGAGACTGAGTAATAGTTACACATCAGTGGTCTAATGTCTATTTAGTTTTAATACTTAGATTGAAATTAAACGTACACAACAGTTATCAAAATGATGAATAGGGACAATTCATTTTATATAAATATATATTTATCTCGGGCACTTTTATATACTATCTATAGACTTTACATTTAGTTGTATTATTAACGTTAATCAAATGCAACTATGTTACCTGGCACTACTGCATTTGTTCATGTGCAGAATCAAGAGATATGAGCATACCGGTTCACAAATGTTATAAGAACTATCGGTCTATGGCATCAACTAAGAGGGTTTTAAAAAAAGCATGGTGCGATTTTTAAACGATGAGCAGATGGAGACAGCAGTTTATTATTAATTATTATTATTTCAAAATTTAAAGTTTTTATCTTGTCAATTACCCAAGGTCGAAAATAATAGAAAGTGACTAACTCACAATACAGAGATGAGTACGGAAAGTACGGGTGGTATGATTACCTAAGCGTGCCACTTGAGAAGAGTTAAAGCACACAAAATTATCAAAAATAAGTTGACGTCGGCTGAACCTAGCACATTAACAATTTACTTTAAATGTGTCCCTGTTCTTATGGAAGGCGATTGCCCACTACCACCCACTTACACCTACCTGATGCGCACTCCGCAGATAACACACTTAAACCTTGTCCTCATGGACGCGAAATTCACGGATTTTTGCACGAATTTTGCAACTTCTGTTTTAATTATTTATGGCGGGAAAATTCCAACTTTTCACAATTGCAAGGCTATCATGGGCGGGTATATCGTTTGGGTGGGCAAAATTTCGGGTATATCTTTTCATTAGTCACTTTCTATTATTTTCGACCTTGGGTAATTGACAAGATAAAAACTTTAAATTTTGATATGATTCTTATAATTTTTATTATCTAACGCCTCGAAATTGGTAAAAACTGCTATATCACTGTTTCTACTCTAAAAATAATGGATGTTATGTAATGTAATAACTATTTTTGTCATTTTTATATATTTCTTATATCTGATCGCATTCAAATTTAGTACGCCTATAAAATCTTGCTCCCCGCACGCTTCGCCCGTCGCGCTGGTCAACAAGCTAGCGATTAGTCACTGTCCACAATTTCGACCGCTGGTAAAATATCATAATGTTGGAGTTGCACAAGTAGCGACATCTTTTGCAAAAGCGAAAGGCAAAGATGGTGATTGGTCGCTGAGATATAAGTGGGAGTGGGAGTGGGAGGAGTTTTTATTTGTTGAATGACGAAATAGGCGGTGACTATTTAGATTTTAAAATGTCGTCAATATAGTCATCCTTGTCTATCGCACGGATTTCTATACTTTACTTTGTCGCTCTCGTGTAAACTCAGATAGACATCAGCGTTTTCCGACCCTGTATACAAAAATGCCCTTACCACTTTATTTATCAAACTTTTCATTTCAGATAACTATGGGATGATGGTGCTTTCTAGTGTTACCGCTGGAGTGAATATACTGTTCTACTTTGATACTCTAGTAACTGTAAATTTAATAAGTATAATTTTTAAATAAAATTTATAAAAACATGCTTTTATTTCTTTTTACGATGTAAATTCACAATAATTATTGAACAACTTTAGTTGTATGGTGCACTATATATTTTTTCCTGAGTCGTTGTAGTAAAATTATACATTATCAATTTACAATAACTTTATAGTTTTTCAAAACCATAATTTACTATGAATGGAGTTTTGGAGGACGGCAATTTTTAGCAAAAAATTAATATAAATGTGTATAAAATATTATACATATTTTATTCACATATTTCTGTTTCGAGGAAAATGACAATTCAAAACAGAAATTGTTATATTTGAAACAAGACAGTCATTCTATTCTGTAATTTAGTTTTCCAACACGTAAACTGCCTAATTAATGTAGTTAATTCTAAAACTGACAAAAATAAGTTAATTTTGCATATTTCTGAAAAAAATACCTATTTCAATAGATTACATACATAATTTGAAAGGAAAAAACATATAGGCGAGAGGAACATTCCGGTGGAGACGTAAGGGACGAGGAATTTCAGCGCAGACTTGATTAGCTGGTAGAGAACGCCCTTAAAATTAAAATAAAGCACTAAAAACTGAAGAACAAAACTACAACGTAAACACAGGAATTGAATCATGACGTGACAGCGACAGCGACCATTGCTTATTGGATGTCTACTCTGAAACGATTTCAAAATTGCAACTTTAGGGTCGTATAGCGCCTAAACGGGACAACTTTGAAATAGGGTAAGTTTAGCTAATCGACTTATTTTGAGCCGCATTGTATCTGGTGGAGCATTGTAAAGACCTTTTAGGGACACCCTGTATGTATACAAGTGGTCAATAAGTTATTTCTCATACAAATCAGTAAATTATACAAATATTGCACCAATCTCCCAATCAATTTTGACTCGCCCATATCATGTAAATATCTTATGCTATGGCTATAAGGGAATAAAGAACGCCATATAAGTACCATAAATAAGGCTGTAATTTATTTTATTACTTTTAACATGATGCGGACGCCTATGGCCCGCGTCTGTCTGGAACATCCTTAACCATAAATCAGAGAAGCCTGCGGTTCTAATTCTCCTTGTCTATTTACTTATTGTCTCTGTCTTGGCATTAGGAATTTGGGAACAACGTACTATCGTTTGCAATAATAATGACACTACCTCAATCAGTTTTTAAACAACTGGAAGTTCTGAGTAGAAATTTCATTGGATCCCTATTGATAAATGGAACAACTAAGTACTAATTTTGAATGTTGAAAGTAGATTTCATTATCAATACGTCAGCAGTTTGAAATAAATAGCCAAATTCGTTTTAAAGTGTGTCATTAATATTGAAACCGTTATACGTCTAAGATACGTACGATACAATACTGGACAATAATTGCATTTTTGATTTATTGACGGCCAGTTCATAAAGAATTCAATGGGACACGTGCGCTGCTACACCGTTATCGTATTCAACCAATCACGGTAGTGCGAGGCGGAGCGTAGATAATATATAAAAATAAAAACCTGTAAAGTGCCCAAACTTTAAGGCTGTCTAACTTTTTTATTTTAAGAGATAGAGGAAACTTATTGGTAATAAATTTTTATTGCAAAATTGATACCTTCCACCTGATATAAACAGATTTTTGAAATATCGTATGTGGTTCATTTTTTTCAATTTTAGTTAATAAATACGAAAGATAAGGGAACATGTAGTATATTGCATGAAAGACGAAAAATTAGGCAATTTTTTGTGGCTATGGCCTGCTTCAATAAAAAAAAATTTTATCCGCCTAGAGGGCGCAGCGAACCACACTCCGGTTTGGAGGAGTAGTAGTCCGTGTTCCCTAGATTGCTAATCTGAAATTAGTTTTTTTAAAATCAAATAAATAGCCGAGTTATAATTAAATTTTTAAACTACAACCAAATTGCTATCCACGCCGCCCTGTACAGCGTCCGAATTCCACTGCAGAACCATGTCTACGGTGTTGCCAGTTAGTTGTTACCAGTCTAGACGTCGGAACTTGTGCCGTCATTTCAGAGTCGTATTTCAGGCAGCCACGACCGAAGCAGATATTTTAGAATTCAGTACATACGTAGCTTTGACGGTGTGCACTACGTGTTATTTATTTACATTATGTACATGAGTACAAGTTAACTGTACACAATGTCATGACGGATACCGTACAGAAAAACCATTGAAAAATGGATTCACGATTTGCAGAAGCTATAACAAAAATAGTGACATAGTTTGACAGAATTATGGGGTCGTAAAATGAGAAAGTGAAAATTTTTTTAGTGAGGTAATATGAATGCAGAAGGCAATAGTCTGGATATACAAAACTACAACTTCCAATTTATTGTGATGATTTTTTATTACATACGCATGAGATTCCGACGATGCGAGTCACAATAACCGTGGCATTGACCTAGTTTATAAAATAAAAATATCGCATAAATACTGCACGCAATACGTGAAACTAGGCTAGGATGGATACGATATGTAGGGAATCTCCTAAAAGGTTCCACAGTTACGTTCGATCAAAATACAGCTTGCTGTAAGTTTTCCGTGTTATTTTGTGTATACTTGAATAGTTCATGAACATGCGTGTAATTATATTAAACAAAATATGTGTTGTTTTATATAAAAAATATACAGATATAAGAGAGAGAGCAAGTTTTCTGCGTTTTACTGCAATCGAATTAGAATTTGTTTAGTGCAGTGTTGTATTTTGCCAAGTTTAATTTCGTAATAATTTAAAAGTGGTATTTTGTGGAATGTGTTATTCTGTATATAAGTGTATAATAACTTTATAAAGGTCAGTTTTCTTTACCAAATGTATGTGATATTATGAAAAAAAACATGTATACAAATTATGAAAGAGCTAATATGTTTAAAGCTTCTTTTTTATCAAAAGAAGACGACGGCTGCAAGAAGACGATATCGGATGAATTACCGCGATAGACACGTTCTCAGATTCTTCAGATTAGTTCAACATTTAAGAGGTTATGGGAGTTATGAACGCCAGTACTCTAATGTTGAGCAAAAACAAACTTGCAAAGTAAGAATCTTGAACCAAATATTTAAAATGCCGTAGAAGACTCTAGTCACGTAAGTAAAAAGAATAAATATGTATTTATTAATTATTGAGTTCTCTGTTAGTTGATTTGTTGCTGTTTTATAGTGTTTATATGGGATAACAAAGAGAACATCCACTACAAACAAATGTATGTCTCAAAAAGTAGTATCTCACGAGTGGCTTGGGCATTTTGCTTTCTAATAGAACTCCTTTTCCCATCTTCCACTTCAATAATTAAATATGGCAACAATGCTGGTGACGCTGTAACTAGATATGCTCAGCGCTGTTCTGCCCAGTGGCGTACTATGAAAATTGCGAAAAAAGGCAAAAAAAAAAATCAGTTTTTGTGACAGAATTTAAGAAAACAAACTTGTGATATGTGTTTGTAAAGGTCACAGGCACCCCCTCTCCAAACCGGACCCCCCTTCAAAGTTACACCCGGTATATATATATATATATATATATATATATATATATATATATATAGGGTGAACCTTAAATAAGTACAAATATTTTAACCAGCAATATAGTTCTGTGTGTAGAACACATACACATAATTAATAGTTTTTTTTTACAAAAAAATGAGAAATAAAAAAGTGAAATTTTAAATAAATTTCGTAATTTTTCAGCAGTAAACTTGTTGAGGACCGCTGGCCTAGACAGACCCTTTCATACTTTTATGAGTCATACTGCAGACTGAACGTGTGGTTCACAGTGTTGCCAGTGTTACACAAATGTCTTTGCTACAGGGAAGTTTTAAAACCTTGTCCTCATGGACGCAAAATTTGCGAATATTCCCTCGAATTATTTGATGGTGAGAAAAAATCTGAACTTTTAGCGAATTTCGTCAACTGTAACATTTTATATTATTTTTATTATCAAACTGTCATTGACTGTCATGACAGATTATCGGAAGCCCAAGTCAAACCTGCTAACCCCACATAATGATGAAAATAGCAATAATATTGTTTTGCAAAATTTGCTAAAAGTGGACACTTTTTCATTTTAAATAAAAAACGCGTGCATTTTCGCGAATTTCGTATCCATGAAGCTTAACTAGAATTTTTAGACATGTCAAAGAATGACTGTTTATAAAAAATGTGTATGGCCACCTCCTCTCCTCATTGCCATACCTCGCCAATAAAGTACGTCTATGTACAAACATGAAACTGAAAACAAAAAACAGATTTTCTACTCATAGTTATCCAGAATTTGATCAATAATCATTTTTTCTACACTCCAACTGATTTCCCACAAGACTAATATCATTATCACTGAACTCATCACTACAGTCTCACTATCACTGCACTCCACCGTCACTGCATTCCACTATTACTGCACTGCACTCCACTGTCACTACACTCCACTGTCACTATCACTGCACTTAACTAAGAATGCACATCACTGTCACTGCACTGTCAGTATCACCGGTATCATAGCAGATGTTCGAAACGACCACCATTGCTTTATAAGCATGCTCGTGCTCTTCTTATCATCGACTCACGTACATTTTGAAAAATTGTAATATTTTTTCTTATCATATCTCCTGCGGTTATCTATACGAAGTCATGCTTCATCTGTCCATAAAATATATCTCAAAAAGTCGTCCTCTACCTCACACTTCCTCAGAATCCATTCACAAAATTCTCTTCGCCTGGGTAAATCCTCTGGTAGTAAGGCACCTTTTGTACATGATATGGATGAAGTCCTTGCATGTGCAAAGTTCTTAGTACCGTTGTCTGGGATATATGAAATTCATTAGATAATCTTCTAGATGATGTGCCTGGATTCTCCTCTACTGCATTTAAAATTTGTGGCTCAACGTTTCTCACTCTTCTTGTTTGTGGACGACCCCGATCTTGGGTTTGAGGTTTAAAAGATCCATGGTCCCGTAATCCTTGAACAATATTAACAAATGTACGTTCATTTGGTATATTTCTTTCTCCACCATACCAATCTGTATACAATCTTTTTGCAGCAAGTACATTTTCGTTGCTTAAAAAATATGCTTTTAGCATGCCAACCTTTTCACTGTTTGAATAATGCGCCATATTCTACTTAATTACACTGTATTTCACTAAAAATATGAATTAAATACACAAGACACTCAATAGAAAAACACTGCCTGAGAAAATACTAAAAAGACTTAAATATGTTTTATACGTTATAGTGCCGCAACTCTCTAAACAGGTGCGTATGCTATAAGCATAGCATACATTTCAAGTTAAAAAAAAACACTTTTATTCGGTCTCAGAAAATGCAAAAGCATCTCATAATAATTTTGAATACATTTAAACAAATTTTGTGCACATTTAAAATATTTTTAATTAATAATAATAATAATAATAATAATAAAATCATGTCATGTTGGTTGCGGTTATATTTAATTAAGGAATTATACAAATAGCTCTATACAGGTGTCCTGTTTTCACAATGAAAAACACAATTATTGTTGGGTATATCTTTAATAGTGGTCAATGAGTTCTTACAATAATACAATACAAGTTGTTCTTAAATTAGCTAAGTCCTGTTCCAGAAAAAAGTGCTTCCATGTTGGTGCATGCGCCCTTACTAATCCTTAAATTTTACAACTAATTTTTAATTTGAAGTCTATTAGGTTTCTTAACAGTACAATTACTTGTTCTTAATCTATCTATTATGTCACTATCTACAATAATTACATTTTCATCTTTTTTATTACTACTACTTACAAATATTTCCGTTAATTTGTTCAAATGGTTTATTTACATTTTCAATTTCCATATTGATTTTAGTGTCAAACATATGATCTATGATTTGATCATTGATTTGAGTGACATTTCCAGATTTTTTGCAGTTTTGGCACTAATACCAAGTATGTTCTAGGTTCTAACATTACGTAAAATATTAATGGTTGTACGAGTTTTAGTGTTAGTTGGTTAGTCACAAATGCTGCTATCCATTTACTACAGGCATCAACTATAATTAGCATAAACTTACTATGAAATAGTCCAAGTTAATTGATATGTAAAGGTTCCCAAGCAATCTTAGGAAATTTTCATAGTTTTAATGGAGCTTTTGGTGGGCTATTTTTGTGAAAAAGACAATCTTTACAAGTATTAGCAATATTATAAATTATTTTTGTACAAAACAAAAGATTTGAAAGCTAAAAAAACTCTTCGGCCATCCATCATTTACAAATTTCATTACTTGCCTTAACAAAACATCTATTTTTTGTTCAGTTTTAATTTGTTTTACATCAATATCTCATTAAAACAGTCTTTAATGGGTAAAATAAGTCATATATTTAATATCATAATTTTAATAGGATAAAAATAGTCATCAAAGGTTTATGATTCCAAAAATAATAGCGAAAGTATCTCCAATTTGTGATTATTGATGCTATGTTTTATTAAATGTCTGAGACGCATAGACAATCGGCCTTTCTGAGTTATCACTTAACACGTGAAATTACAGCCTCGAGGTAAATTAGGGTTACCTATGATGTACTAATACTTGAAATGAAAGCTGTCTGATTTTTCTTACAAATTAAAAAGAAATATATTTTTTTAACAAATTTTATAGGTTGCAAAATAATTAAAGTATTTGGTATAAATTTATGATAATACCTCGGATAATACTTAACCAAAAGCTATAAGTTGTGTTTGATCAATCGGTACCTATTGGAGCATTACTACCGATTCTTTAAAAAATTCAGTTTTACTTAATAAAGTAGTTAATCAGACAATCTGCATACATTTTTTTCTACATTAAAACCATGTTCATCTCTACTGGTTTCCGTAATAAGTATATCTAAAAATACTAATACTCTTATTAGACAGAAATTTAGAAAGAATACACGATAAACCATAAGAAAGTCTGGTGTACTTAAACAGACCTTTGTGTTTGTCTTATTATAGTTAGTTTACATGAATCGCTATTTAATAAAATTAGTTGATAGACCTAAGATAGTTTGGTGAATTCCAACCCATCTTGTAACTGACTAAATAGATCTTCTATTTTAGTTAGCAAATAAGAATCAATTTTTAAAATAGTATTTACTGTTACCTTGCAGTCACCCAAAATTCTTATAGTTTCATCACATTTAATAATTGGTACTACAGACGTACACCATTCGTTATAGCCTGGGATTTGAATAATATTAACTCCCTCTAATCTCTCTATTCCATATCTGCTTGAACCTTAATTCTGTAAGGAAACGGTTGTGCTTTAAAAAAATTGGGTACAATTGTATCCTCAGTTGCCAGATGTACAGTATCTCTACAAAACACCTAATTTAGTCGAAAATTCATTTTTATATTGACTGATTACATTTTAAATAATACATCACTTCACTTAATCTTACCTCAGATTTTACCAACATCTGGTATATCGTCGTCAGTATTGTAACTAATTTGAAGTGAATGAATACTTAAAACTATAATAAAAATTTCTTCCAAATAACGGTAGTCCACCACCACTTTTCAGCACATTAACATTGATCATCCTGGTAAGTCACTCCACAGTAGATTATTGGAATTTTAGTGTATCCTAGTGGATAACTAGTTAAGCTAGTAAATCCAATGTCTTCTCAGTGCTCTGTAAAATATATTTATATAAATATTGCTTCCAATATTCTTATATTTACATGTATCGGAATTATGAAATCCCTTACCATAAATATTAGATGTCGTTCTGTTTCTTTTACTGGTACCAACATAACCTCATTGCAATCTCACTGACTGTCAATCCACTGAAATGTAATTTTATATTATGATGACTGGAATGCGCTAGAAGCTGCGCGAATAGATTATTCATGATCAGCGCCTTATTTTGTTTTGTGCCTCTAGCAATGGCGGAGCAGTAGGGGCTTAGCTGATTGTGAATTGAAATAAAAATGAATTCTGGATATGGAGAATTATTCCGTGCTATATGCTGGTTAATTTTACAATCCCTTATAAAACATGACTTGTTCCAACAATAACACCCACAAAAATACACGAAGAATAACACTAACGAGATACAAGATAAAATAAGAAACCGCACTGTACGCCAATGACCTGTTTACAAACAAAATAATGGAAAATTAAGAACACAGTTCATATCGTACGTGCAGATGCAGTTGTCTCTCTCGCACCCACATACATAACCAATGAAGTATGTCTTTGATGAGTTTCATGTGCCTCCTTTGTCTGCTCCTAGGGTTGGTACGTTTATTTGGATGCGCAAATGGACTAAACGCATTCCATATCGTACATTTCAGTGAATAGGACGGAAATTCGTTGCAGTAATTTCGTTCCGTCTTCCGTGTCATGAGAACGCGCCCTTAGGCCTAGATTTTGCTTGCTGGACGTTTCCGCCTACTGCCCGTGATACCTACCTGTCGTAGGCATAGCGCACCATTACTGAAAACTTACCTTGGTTTTTCTGACCAACTTTTTTTTATATGCGATAAACACACCTTATTTAAACATTTGTGTCATCTTCATGAAATTTGTCTCGAGCTGCGCCTTTTCAAAAGCCCATAATAAATCGATCTCTTAATAATTCGTCCAGCATATTTCCCTTTCGCATTTGTACCGGCAACCCACAACACATTTCATTAGAGAACTATTTGCTGGATCTGCCGTCTAAATGTATGCATTTTATAGACATTTTTTTCTTAATATTAAACGCATAGGTCAAGCTGCTTATTTTGTTATTTAACATTGTGTGTACCTTTATTTTTTAAATTTGTTTCACTGATTAAAGTGGGAAGTCACTTCATGGTTCTGAATTCGAAATGGTTAATACTGACTCATTTGGGTTTGTTATGGGTGAAAATTAAATTTAATGCGTGGAAATCATAGTTTTTCGTTATTCTTCATAAAATAAGGAAATTGTGTCTTGTGTCCCTTTCTAACAGTGTACAATGACATTTAACTTGTGAAATGTGGATTACTGACTAAATAGTTAATTTTTTAAGAAACAGGTAAGCTTGTGTGCACGTTTATGTATAATTTTTTAACATTGGACATAGTAATATCACGTAATATCTTCCCAAATATTTTACAGTAGTATTGAACTTGCGGAAATTCATTTTTAATCGTTTAAGTATAGTTAGTTAAGAAGTTAAAATTGATGTTAATATTGCTGCGTATCATACTACATACCTAATTTTACTGTACTTATGCTTAAAACAAGTATTTTTAAAATTGAATTAACCGTATTACTTCACTATTACGTTAAAGGAAATGTAATATTTATATTGGAGGAGATATGGCAACCTCGCAACAAATCGTATGTTTCATTAGGTTCGTTATGAGAAATCTGCCAGTGGTCCTCAAAATGTGGGTATTTTTAAAAAAAATTATATCTCCGTAAATATTAGAAGTTTTTAAAAATGGCTTTGACTAGACTGATCTATATGACGAACCACACCAGCAGTTAAAATATTTGTACTTATTTAAGGTTCACCCTGTATATATATTGTTATGAATTTTAATTTGTGGGTGTGTGTGATCTTTATTATGTAATATGTGTGAATGTGTATGTGAGTCTTTATGATTAAAATTTTTACGGCGCTTTCAAATTCTTTTCTTACCTTTATTTTTTTTATCTTCTACCCTGGCTAGCTTTGACTCTGCTCAGTAGTAGATTCTTTATAGAGAAAACTTCCTTTTTTTATTTATTTTAAATATTTTTTTTAAATATGTTATTTAATTATTGTCTAAACTACAGCTTATACAAAACACAGAATAAAAATTTTATATTTGTTTTTTATCTTTTATTTTATTTTTAGAAAGAAACCAATTTTTTTCTAATTATAATCAATCATATTTCACATTAAATACAACTCTAAAAAGAAATATGGGCTTTTCTTTATCTAAATTTTTTTTAAACTACACAAATAATGGTATATCCAAATTTTTATAATGGTTTGTCTTTATTAATTAATCTATTCACATTTTCTAATTTCAAGCTTAGACAACCCACATTTTCTTTGCTATTAAAACAAATTTCGCTCATTTATAATTTCTGTTTTACCGGTCGAATCTACAGAAAACTAAGGTTATTAATTAAAATGGAAACTTGTGAATTGCATTGTAGTAATTTTGGAAAGTTTTTAAATAATTATGGGACTTTTAGTGGCCTTTATTTTAATTCAATTATATAAGTCCTGCAATGTATACTGAATTCCTAGGTTCAGTTTCTATATTTTTCATTAGTTTGAATTTTTCTAGCTAGCTTATTTAATGTGCACAAATTAAGAATTGTACCTGGTACTTTTTATTATTGGTTCAAACTTCCTGGGAACATAGAAATACCTGCTGTGGATTCCAATAAAATTCCAAACTTGGCCTGGTAAAACTGGGACTGTTGGAAAAATTTTTCTGGAACGTCTTACGAGATAGAAATGATGTAACTTTGTTCTTTTTCTGGTAAGTACTGCTTTGGATGATTTTCTAGCAAAATTTCTTTATTTTTTTCTTAAATTTTAAGGACGCTGAAAAAACGATGCTGCCCCTTTTCTATTTTCTTTCGTAACTAATCAACAAATTATTTCTTTTCCAGTCTATACGGATTCTAGATTTTTAGTTTTTGTATTAAGTCACCTTCACAATATTTTTACATATCGTTTTTGAGTTTTATTCACACATTTCACTGCACTTCTTATTACTAATTACACATTTACATATTGGCCATGTTTTGTTATTAACAAATTTCTTTATTTTTAATGGGAAATATTAATTAATTATCTTTTTTAAGGTATGGCTGTCTTGTCCATGTGTATACATCTTTATTTTTGACATGTGTCAATTAATAAATTTTATTTATGAGAAATTTTAAAATCTGACATTTGGATTCTATTTATTTTATTGATTTCTTTTTATATTATAAATTTAATTTTATTACAAATTGATTTTAATTTTTTTTTTGTATAAGACAATTTCGTAAATCAATTTCTATTTTTTTTATATTACCTGATGATGTTATTTTCAATTTATTCTACATTACTTTTTTCGTCAAAGTAAGGGTGTAATTGTGTTATGTGGTAAATTCCTTTTATTTTGTCTCTGTCAATGTATTTCAATTCAAAACTGTTTGTAAGCCCACTATTATTAATTAGCTACAGCTTTAAAAAATATTACAGTGTATTTGATATTAAGGATGGCTTTTATCATATAAAATTAGATGAGGAATCTAATCGATTATGTGCTTTTAGTACAATATTTGGTACTTATAGATTTCTAAGAGCCCCATTTGGCCTATGCAATTTACCAGAAATTTTCCATAAGTTAGTATTCAAATACTTTGAAGATATACCAGGAGTAACGATTTACTTTGATGATATATGTATTGCTACAGACACCATAGAAGAACATAATATAACTATACGAGAAGTACTTAAAAGAGCTAAACAGTATAATATAAAATTTAATTTTGAGAAATTTCAATATTGCATAAAAGAAATTAAATACTTAGGTGTAATTTTTTCAGAAAATGGGATTCATCCAGATTCTGCTAAAATAGATGTAATTAAAAACTTGCCGAAACCAACTTGCAAAATTTAATTACGAAGAATGTTAGGTATGATAAATTACCTCAGACACTTTTTACCAAATTTATCAGAAATTATTTCTCCCTTAAGAGAATTACTTAAGAAAGATATAATATGGAATTGGTCTATAAGACAAAGTAATGCTTTCAATAAGTTAAAGAATATTATCTGTAGTAATCAAGTACTAGCTAATTTCGATATAAATCTACCTATAACTATTCAATGCGATACTTCTAAAGATGCTATAGGTTGCTGCCTTCTGCAAAATAATAAACCAGTATACTTTGCATCTAGATCCTTAAATACTGCTGAAATTGAATATGCTCAAATTGAGAAAGAACTCTTAGCGATTTGCTTTTCATGCCAAAAATTTCATAATTATATTTATGGGCATCAGGATGTAACAATTTATACTGATCACATGCCTTTAGATTCGATATTGTCTAAAGATATTGGAAAAATACAAAACAATAGGATCAGGCGATTAAGATTAAAACTACTTTTATATACTTTTCAGATAAAATATTTATCAGGTAAAGAAATGTATATTGCAGATTTACTTTCAAGGTGTGGTGTGCAAACACATACAGAAAATGATATCTTAATGAAAGACATTGTACACGCCGTTACAGAAACAGAATTAAGTATCTCTGATTGCAGATTAAAACAAATTCAACAAGAAACTTGTAAAGATGACATTTTATTAAAAATAATAAACTATTGTAAATTTGATTGGCCTAAAAAATGTAATGAAATAGGTGAGTTAAATCATTTTTATAAATTAAAAAATGATATCGAATTGTCTGACAATTTGCTTTATTATAATAATCGATTAATAATACCTAAATCTCTGAGAAAATTTATGTTAAATTTATTACATGAAGGGCATCTTGGAATAACCAAAATAAATGGTATTGTAAAAAATTTTTTTTATTGGCCAGGGATATCAACTGATATAAGAAACACAATTTCCACTTGTATTGTATGTGAGAAATATTCCAAATCCAAAATCAAAGAACCTTTGATTAATCATGACATACCTAATATACCATTTTATAAAATAGGAGCAGATATAGCTCAATATGCAGGAAAAAGTTACCTAATAATTGTTGATTATTTTTCTAGATGGATTGAAATTTGTCAAATAAATAATAAATCAAGTTCATGTGTAATAAAAGAACTCAAAACTATTTTCAGTAGATTAGGAATTCCTGCTTTATTAATTGCTGATAATATACCGTTTTCTTCTTATGAATTTAGAAAATTTGCAAAGGATTGGAATTTTACTATTCAAACTTGTAGTCCGCATTATCATCAATCTAATGGTTTAGCTGAAAAAGCTGTAGGTATTGCAAAAACTATGTTAAAGAAATCCCATGAATCAGGCACTGATATTGAACTAACCTTATTGAATTATCGTAATTCTCCAGCAGCAGGGCTAAATTTTTCTCCAGTACAATTACTATGTAGTAGAACATTGAGAACTAAGCTTCCAATGTCTCCAGAAAAATTAAAACCCAACTTGGTACCAAGTGATGTAGTTGCTAGGATGCAGGATATCCAGAAATCGCAGAAAATCCATTATGATAGTAATAGTAGCATTAGAGAAGATTTTCGGAAAGGGGAAAGGATGTTTATACAAGATATTATAACCAAATACTGGTATCCAGGGGTTGTACTTGACAAATGTGAAACACCGCGATCCTATTTAGTTAAGATGGATAATCATAATAACATACTTAGGAGAAATTCTAAATTTATTAAGAAAAATAAGGGTTCCAATTAGAAGAGGGAGATGTTTATAAAATAATTATTTTATAATGTTTTGTAAGCCCACTATTATTTTTAATATTGTAATAGTTGCTAAGATATGTTATTGATAGTCATAATTATTATTAATAATAATATATAAATTAATAATAGATTTTGAAATATAAATACAATTTTTAAATATATATTAATAACTAAACAGTCCCGTCTGTCGTGTTAATTTCGTAAGGTCCGTCATAAGGTAACATTAACTTTGCACATCTTTGTTCGTGTCGGTTTGGAACTCTCAATGTTTGTACAATAACCAGATCACCTTTTTTTAATTTTATTGTATTTCTTTTTTAATCAATGTGTCATATGAATTCGATTCGATGTTTCATATGGTGTAGACAGTTTTAGCAGTGCTCCGATTAAATTGAATTTTCTAATAACCCTGAAGGCGCAAAATTATAACTGTGACTGTAATAGTTAGATAAAACGTAGTGCAACCTGTGCAATAACCTTTGATTTCCTGATTCGCACACTTTGGTGTGCATTTTTGCTTAATACGGCAATCTATTATACATAGTCTTACCATAGTGTTAAAGTCGTGTGAATATGGCCACCAGGAATAAAACTAAGGTACATGGTGATCTTTCTACTGAAGATCTAATTTATAAAGTGTGCAACGAATTTATGGAAAAAATTGATAGTACAATGGACAAAAAGTTTGCTGTCTTCCATGATAAATTAAATGATCTGACAAATTCCGTTTCTAACTTAAATACTATAGTGGTTAATAATGATAAGGTTATTTCTCAATTGAACAAGATTGATGCTTTAGAGCAAGCTAATAAAAATAACAGCTTGAGAATATGTGGATTAATCGAAGAAGGTGATCGATGCTCCGTCGTTGAACATGTTATAAATTTCTTTATGAAAAAACTGGGTGTTAATTGTTCTGCAGACGACTTTATTAGTATTTATCGTATTAACAGACACGATAGTAAAGAGGCCAAACCCCGTATAGTTTTAGTGAAGTTTGCAAGTTTAGTTAAACGCAAAGAAATATTTTTAGCGAGGAAATTATTGAAGGGTGGCTCAGTATTTATCTTTGAGGACCTCACTAAAATTCGTTTCAATCTGCTTAACGTGGCGAAGAAGAAGATGGGAATTAAAAATGCTTGGTCCATTGATGATAATATCTATGCCTGGACCGTGGAAAAGCGGAAGAAGTTTGTTGTGACATGTGAAGAGGACCTACTGGTTTAACGATGCGGTAGAGGTTAATAGTGGTTCGCATATCTTGCTGTATTCTACTTATTGGTTTTTGTATTGTAATTATCTATGTTGTTTTTTTTTCAATTATCACTTCTTTTTTTTGGGTTTTGGCTATATGGTTTCAAACAATACATATTTTTATCATTGCATTTTATAAAATATATAGTTAATTAATTTGATATTAAGATTATTAACCTATTTTGTATACATTTTTTTTTATCTCTGTTTTTTACTGTATAATGAAATGCGTAAAATTATTTTTAGGAGCTCTGTTTTAGCGTTTAAGTACTTCTGCTATATGCCTAGTAATGCATATGTTAATTTCTCACATTTTAATGTTGGATCTATTTTTACGGGCTTTGATTTGCTTTCAGATTTTATTGCAGATAACTCTTTAGACATCATTGGACTTTCTGAGACCTGGTTGAATTCCTCATTTCCTAATTATGGAGTCAATATACATAACTATAAGTTAATTCGCAATGATCGTCCCTCACGTGCTGGGGGAGTAGCTTTTTACATTAAGAATGGTATTAAATATAAAGTGTTGGAATGTCCTGATTTTACTGATAGCGCTTTGGAATGTCTTTGGATAAGTGTAAAAATATCTGGAAGAAATTGTTGTTTGGGTATGTTGTACAGACCACCTTCTTCAAATGCTTCAATTTGTTTAGAACATTTGGAGAATATATTAATTCACTTTTTTCCTAATTTTGATTGTATTGTATTTGGAGGCGATCTTAATATTAATGTGTTGGATGTCGGTAATATTTATAGGACTAGATTGTTCGGGTTGTTGGAGAGGTATGGATTACACCAATTAATTACATCACCAACACATAACACAAGTCGGTAATTCAGAGACCCTTATAGATTTGATAATTGTTTCTGATACTAACTTGGTAAGTGACTCGGTTGTGATTTTTTTAATAAAATGTGACTTAAAAATTAAGAAAATTTGTCAAAAACCAAAAATGGTGAGAATTAGAGACTTTTCTAATTTTGATTTTGATAATTTTAAGTTGGATCTAGCCCTTGTTAATTGGGATGATATATATTCACTGGCCTCTGTTAATGAAATGCTACATTTTTGAAATACATCTTTACTTTCAGTTTTTGATATTCATGCTCCAATCAGAACCTTTAAAGTTACCAAAAAACCGGCACCTTGGCTTACTCCCAATCTCAAGCTCATGATTAGTCTTAAAAAGCGCGCGTTTGCTAAATATAAAAAATTGAAAACGGATTCATCTCATGACGAGTATAAAGACTTACGCAATTTGGTAAACAGATATGTCAGGGCGGAGAAAAAAGCATTTTTACTTTTTCAGTTTAAAAATAATCCTAAAAGCATTTGGAAAACCTTAAAATATCTAAATGTCACTGAATCTAATGATAGTGCCTTTGAAATCAATCCCGATATGTATAATAACTTTCTGTGTGATGAGTTGCCTCAGCCTCCTAATATTTTGGATTTAGGTTTATTAGATAAATACATGGGCAGATTTCCAGGAACGAGAGGAGAATTTAAGTTTAATACTGTTACTGCTGACCAAGTGCAAAAAATTATTTACAACATAAAAACTCAAGCTAGAGGTTGTGACAACATTAACCAAAAGATGTTACTATATGTTTTCCCTTTTCTTAGTAATCATTTTACATTTATTATTAATGAGTGTTTAACCTCAGGTATATTTCCTGCGGTCTGGAAAGGTGCTCATGTCTTACCGTGTCCGAAAAAGAATAATCCGGAGGCTTATTCTGAATTCCGTCCCATCAGTATTTTGCCTGCATTATCCAAGGTGCTAGAGAGAATTGTTGCTGGACAACTTAATACATTTTTGTCTGAAAACCATGTATTACCTCTTGTCCAATCTGGTTTTAGGGAGTTTCATAGTACAACTACAGCTCTATTACATATCACAGATGACATTTTCAAGGCTAATGACCTAAATCATAATACTTGCTTAATCTTGGTAGATTTTAGTAAAGCCTTTGATACTATTGATCACACAATTTTGCTTAACAAAATGAAATATTTCGGATTTGGTAACAACGCACTCATTTTCATCATTTTTTTCTAGTTATCTATCTAACCGTCGTCAAAAAGCTTGTTCAGGGAACATCTGCTCGTCTTATAGATTTATTAAGCAAAGGATTCCACAAGGGAGTATATTGGGGCCTACACTTTTTTCAATTTATTCTGCAGACTTTCACTCATTTTTCACTCACTGTAAAATTCATCAATTTGCGGATGACACACAACTTTACTTTTCATTTGATTCGACGGATGCTTCAGTCGCTGCTAACTATATTAATAGGGATTTAGAAACTTTAGTGCATGTTGCTAGTTTACATTGTTTGGTATTAAATGAGAAAAAGACTGAAATGTTAATTTTTGGCAAAAATAGGCTACGGTTGGTGGATAACCCTGATTTTGAGGTAAAAATTAATGATGTACTTTTAAAGCCAGCTGATCATTGTAGAAGTTTAGGTCTTATTATTGATGGTAGTCTTACATTTAACAATCATATAAACAGTCTAGTTCAAAAATCGTACAATAAATTAAAAGTTCTTTATATGCAGAGAGATTTTCTTAATACTGACACAAAGCTACTGTTGTGTGACTCTCTAATTCTATCGCAATTAGCTTACTGTGATGTTATATATTGGCCTGCGTTAACTGTTAAAAATAAAAATACGCTCCAAGAGATACAAAATTCTTGCTTACGATGTTGTTTTAATTTGCGGAAATTTGATCACGTATCGGCTGATTTTGTACGCTCCAAGTGGCTTAATCTAAGTGAAAGATTTTGTTATCATTTATCCTGTCTTGTCTTTAAAATAAATTATTTTCACTTACCTACTTATCTTTACGAGAAGTTGATACGTGGTTGTGATACGCATCAATTGCCTACTCGTGGAAGGGATCTGTATACCGTACCTAAACATAACACTGCGCAATTTGAAAAATGTTTTACTTATAACGCTGGTAAAATTTTCAATGACATTCCTATTTCTGTTAAGTCCTCGTCTAATATTCATTTGTTCCGGAAGCGAATCAAGGCCTGGATTTGTTCTAATCGATAACTGTTACGTTATTTTTATGTATGTTAGGTTAAGTACAATATGTATACATTGTTTCTATGGTTTGTCTACTACTTTTTTTATGGCTGGTTGGTTACGTGGAAGAGCGGTATGTTGCCGAACGGCGCCAACCTTATATCAACTATATTTTGTATGTACTCTTGTGTATGAATAATAAAGGCAATATTATTAATATTATTATTATTATTATTATTATTATTATTATTATTATTATTATTATTATTATTATTATTATTATTATTATTATTATTATTATTATTATTATTATATTGTATTGTAGTCGCTGTCGTCCAAGGTCTGTCAGGTCATTTTTAAAAATCGTGATGGGACTTTGTTCAGTAACGTTGTTAGGTATATGATTTAAGTATCGTTCTACGTCATTCAAGTATTGCTCCCACAGTGGTTGTACGTCGTATACTAACATACGCAAATATTTAGATACTTTTTTTACATATCGTTCAGCCGGATTTGCTTGTGGATGTCGTATGCTAGTATATTTTGGTCTGTATTTGTTTAAAATAATTTTGAATGCGTGTATTTCTGAAATAGGTCGCGTTGTCAAGTATAGTCGTCAAATTGTCCTTCTTCCTGTGTGTATTTGTTCAGCAAGTGTATTACAGTGTTTGTATTCGTCTTTCTACAAGGGTATATTCTTATATATTTGGAAAATATATCCACTATTATAAAAATATGTTTACTACCCTTGTAGCTTGTGATTAGATTACTGATAAAGTCTATTGCTATTATTTGTCTGGGTCTTGTTGCTCGTATAGATCTTAGTCGTTCTACATAGTGTTTGTTTTTGTCTTTTGCCAATTGACAAATGTGGCATGTCCGTAACGTCTGTTTTGCTATTTGTTTGTCGCATTTGTTGTAGTATGTCTCCCTAAATAGTCTCCACGTCCTGTCAATACCAATATGTCCATAGTCATTATGTAATTGTCTCATTATCTTCAGTTCCTCATCAACGAAGAGCTCCTCTGGTACTAGAGTAGTGGACAGACACGACTGCTCTCGACGACGACGGGCCAGGAACTGAATCGTCTACTTGCTGTTTAGAAGTCTTCGGTGCTATAGACAAATCGGCGGCGGCGCACTGGTCTCCCTTTTGAACTTGTCAAAATTCTTACCTCCGCGCCAATATCCTTGGTTGGATATATGACCTCGGATGAGCGGGGTCGAGAGGGATTATCTCTCTTTACCCACTTCATCGCTGTAGGCCCGGACGCCTCGTAGAGGTGGGTTCCTTATCTCCGGCCAGCCTCGACCGCAATCGCGGCCGATGCCGGCGGCTCGAGGAACCTCTTCCTGTCCTGGCAAGTCCCGTCGGCAAGGGCTTATCTTCTGGCGCTCTTCTGTCTTCTCTTCTTTCTTCGCCGACTCGTTAACCCCCGGGGGTAGTCATGTTTTGGTCGCGGCGCGAACGCCTCCGACCAGGTAGGGGTTTGGGTTTAGTCAGGATTAGCACTGTGGCTCTAGGGAGACGCTAGGTCGAAGAACCGTAAAGTCCCTATCGTCCAGTGTCGCGGAAAGGATAGGGTAACGGCACCCGCCTGGGCGGGCGCCGGGGTAGGTTAGGGAAAAGTCAAGTCAGGTTAGGGAAAAGTCAATGTCTCTTCGTGGTCCTATTCTTGATCCTGGCGGTCCTGAAACAGAAGAAACGTCTCAACTTACCCCGCGTCCAGGAGTTGAAACCTTGGCCGCCTGTACCTGGCGGCCGCGTCGGGTCGGTAGTCCACCGCCGCCTGGATCAGCTGGTTGCTGTGGACTTCTGCGCGTGCGAAGGCAGCCTCCGCTCGCGCTTTCATCGCTTCCAGGGCTGACGTGAATCGCCGATCCCGGCGAATATCGCTGTTGCGGACGAACCAAGGGGCCCCCGTCGCGCAACGCAGGGCGATATTCTCGACGGCCTGCTCTCTGTTCAAGTGCGTCTTCGCTGCGTATCCCCATGCTGCTCCGGCATACGTCAACTGTGGCTGCAAAACAGACTTGATTAACCTTACCTTGTTGCCAAGGCTCAGTCGGCTGTCCCTACGGAGTAACGGGTAGAGTTTCGCCCTCTCAAATTTGCCTTTGCGAACCACTTCGTTGACGTGTGGCTTCCAGGTCAGCTTTCTATCTAGGGTCACCCCTAGATATCTGGCTTCGTCGGTCCACTGGATGTCCTCGTCGTTGAACGTCACGCTGCCTCTCGGCTGCGCTCTGTACCTACGAGAGAACATCATACCTTTGCTTTTCTCCGCGTTGATCGCCACCTTCCAGCGGTTACACCAGTCCTCCAGTCTGCCAAGCGCTCTCTGGAGTCGCCTCGTCGCCATTTCCGGGTTAAGGGAATGGGCAAGTATGGCGGAGTCATCGGCGTAGAGGCACACGGAAGTGTCCTCCCTCCTGGGTAGGTCCGCTGTGAAGATATTGAACAGGTGCGGAGACAGCACGGCGCCTTGGGGGACGCCGGCTTCCATGGGTCGATAGGTGGACAGGGCCCCGTCCACCTTCGCACGCAGCTCTCTGCCACTTAGGAAGGACGTCACCAGCTTCACTAGGCCGACAGGGTAGCCAAAGTCGAGCATCTTTACGATTAGCCCATCGTGTCAGACCCTGTCGAAGGCCTTGGCGACGTCCAAGAAGACTGCTCCGGTCGATTCTCTGGTGTTGAAACCTGCGGAAACAAGTTCTACTAACCTGAGAATCTGTTGCTCCGTCGAGTGGCCACGGCGGTACGCGAACTGCTCGTCCGGGAGGATTTGCAGTTCTTCCGTGGTCTCGTGCAGTCTGGCCAGGATAACCCTCTCGGCTACTTTGCTCATCATGGGCAGGAGACTGATGGGCCTGTAACTAGAGGGGAACGTTAGGTTCTACCTGGCTTAGGGATGAGAATCACGTCGGCCTTTTTCCATCTCCTAGGAAACCTGCGCAGTCTCAGGATGGCGTTGCAGATGTTCAGCAGCGCCATCACTCCTCGGTGGGGGAGCTTTCTGAGCAACCTGTTCCCGATTCCGTCGTGTCCTGGTGCTTTGCGGGGGTTCAGGTGGCGCAGGATATCCTTCACCTCCTCCGGAGTAGCGGGTCTGATGGGTTCTGCATCGGGTAGGGGCCTTAGACGCCGCACACGGCGCTCCACCTCGTCGGTGTGGTCCTCGTCCTCGTCGTCGAGAAGGTTTTCCCTACACTGCAGTTTAAGGCTGTCCGCGAACGTTTCTGCCTTGTCCCGCTTGGTGTAGACGATCCCGTTCTCGCCGTGAATTGGAGGTATCGGACGGCGGGGAGCCCTCAGCGCCTTCTGCATCTTCCACAGACCTACGTCTCCAGGATTCAGCGACTCCAGGTGTCTATGCCACCGCTCCTGGTAGAGTTCGTCCAGGGCGGCTTTGACTCTCCTGTTGAGCTGGTTGGCGACTTGCCTATAGCGCGGGTGGCCGGTTCTCATGGCCCTTCACTTGGCCGCGCGTCTCTCCCTGATCTGCTCCTGCAAGTCAAAAGGTAACTCACCTGCGTAGTCCGCGCGTCTCCTTTCCGTCCTCTCGGTGGTGCTGCTTTCCAGGGCGGTGCGGATATCCGTCTCAAGGCTCACGACTGCTGCCTCGAGGTCCGTTTCGTCCTGGATGACAGGGACTGGTCGACAGATCCGTTGCATTTCTGCACGAAACCGCTCCCAGTCGGTCTGTCTCCTAACGAGGGTTGCCTCGTCGCGACGCTCCTGCCCTAGCTCGAGCAGGATAGGCGAGTGGTTCGTGGAACCCTCGTGGTGCGTCGTCAGAGCGGCCTCCATCGGTATTGCCTTGAGCAAAGCGATATCCAGCACGTCCGGCCTAGCTGCTCCTATCTGGAAAGTTGGCTCATCGGGTCCGTACGCAAGCACGTCGTCGTGGTTCCGCAAGAATTGCAGAAGCTCCCTGCCTCGTGTTGAGGTGGTCGTGCTGTTCCACTCCGGCGATTTTGCGTTAAAGTCGCCGATGGCAACCGTACGCGGCCATGCCCCCATGACCGCCTCCAGGTCGTCGTCCAAGAGCGGGAGAGATGCTGACTGGTAACAGGACACCACGGCGATGTCTCCATGGCGGGTGCTCACAGAGACTGCCACGGCTTCCATGTTCACCAGCTGCGGGACCTGCAACATATGATGTTCTATACCTTTTCTGACTAGCAGGGCGACTCCTCCTCCTCGTCTGGCCGGCCGGTCCCTCCGATACGTCGCGTATCCGAGCATCCTGGCGGCCTGTGCGTCCCTCAGCTTGGTCTCTTGGATGGCGGCCACGTCTACGTCTAGACGCGGCAAGAGCTCAAGCAGGTCGTTCTTCCTTTGCTGGAACCCGTCGACGTTCCAGGAGGCGACTCTCAGGGACTGCACTCTCGGAGGATCTGCCATTACTCCTGTAAAAGAGATGGCATTTTCGTAAAGAAGGCGCGCATGGCGGAGTACATCTCCTCCATTTTCGCCAGCGCGCTGACGAAGTCGGAGGGCGTACTCCACGCCTTCAGTGGCTGCTGGGGTTTGGGGGCCCCCCTAGGCGCCGCGGCGGGAGCCTGCTTTTGCCTCGCGGCGTCGGCGAAGCTCTTCGCCCCCGTCACCTTAGGGGGTGGCGTAGACTTAGCTGGTTCGATGTCTGCTGTTGGCTTGGCTACTGCCGCAGTTCTCCTCTTCCCAGCGGTCTTCTCGGGGGCCTGGGGGCAGCCCCTGTAGCTGGCGGGGTGGGGTCCGCCGCAGTTGGCGCACTTGGCCGGCGCCTCCCTAGCCTTCTTACATTCGGCCGAGTGATGGCCCTCGCCGCACTTCACGCACCTCGCTAGCGCGGTGCAGCGGCTCTGGCCATGGCCGAACTTCTGGCAGCGGTGGCATTGGGAAGCCACCGCTGCTGCCTTCTGGGGCTCCACCCGGACTACAAGCTGACAGCACCGCCGTCGTGGCGGCCGCGACGGCGGTGGTCGCGGCGCTGGTGGAGGGTCCAGGGGATGGCGCGGCCTTTTTCACCACCTTGGGCTCCTCGTCTGAAGAGCCCGCGTCCCCTGAAACAGAAGAAGTCGTCACCTTCTTCCTTTTGCCGCCCTTACCTTTGCCGCTGCTGGTGGGTGCGGCTGCGGTGGGGGTGGCTGCTGTCGGGGCTGGCGACTCGTCCATCGCCTCGGGGGTTGACTGGCCGGGGGCTCGAGAGCTGCTCGACAGGCTCTTTATGAGCTCCTCCAGAGCTCTGTGACGGGCTTCTGCCGCTTCCTCGCGGGCTTTCGCGGCCTCCTCCTGGTCGCGGAGTCTTCTGGTAAGCTCGGCGATGCTTCGCCGAAGCTGTTCATTCTCGGCCCTGAGCCTATCCATCTCCTCGTCACGGCGAGGGAGAATTCGCCCAGCGTCGGATTGCGGGCTGGGGCTCCTACTGGTGCAGGAGCTCTCCTCGCTACCTTCGCTGGGGGTGGGCGTTGGCGACCTCAATCGCATCGCGTCGTCCTCCTCGACGCTGTTCACACTTCTTACTTGACGCACACCTGAAACACAAATGTTTGGGATCTGTCTGCCTAGGCTGAAAGACCTCAAACGGTTAGGCACGCTGAATTTCTTTTAAGAAGCCTTTAAAAAGACTTAGAATTTGTCTTATAAAGACAGAGTTTTTGTGGGGCCTCCACTTCACTGTGCGCACACACTGGTTTGCACTATTCACCACTAACGTACACTAAGTAGGGCAGTACCTACTCGCGTCGCTGCTGCTCGTGGACTGTTCTCACAATTCTTACCTTAGCTCGAAGTCTTCACGAAATTATTCTAAGTTATCTAAAAATTCCAGGCTCTCGCGTGGCAGCGGGTGGGCCACGCGGCAGGTCTGTTCGCTTGAGTGGTTGTGGCAGGACTTGTCGGTCAGTGTCGGCTTTGTTTCGATGAGGACGGCAGCGGGTGTGCGCGCTAGCGTTCGGTAATTTAAACACATTTCGGCGGTCGGTGATAATTTATTAATACTATTTAGAAATGAAAATTTACTTCATTACATTGTCCACGTCCATCGTATGTTTTTCTTAAGTATGTGTATCAATGGTAGCTCAAAATTTGTTAAGTCTGGTATAAGTCCTTTAAAATAGTTTATCATGCCAAGAAATCCGCGTAGTGTTTTTAAATTGTTAGATCGTTTAAATTCTCGTATTATCCGTATCCTGTCTTCGTTCATTTGTATGCCTGTCTGATTAATTTGGTATCCTAGGTATGTCACTTGTTGTCTGTAAAATTTGCATTTCTCAATGTTCAGTTTAAATCCGTTTTTGTCAAATTCATAAAGTACTGTTTCTAAATGTTTTCTGTGGTTGTCAATTGTGTCAAATTAAATAAGTATGTCGTCAATGTAATGTAGGACAAACTTGTCATACTTATTTAGTATGTTATGCAAAGCACGTACAAGAGCCGGACATGAGCTTTGCAAGCCAAACGGTGTGACGCAAAACTGATATATATCTCCATGTATCGTGAATCCCGTGTATTTTCTTGATTCAGGTTCAAGTGGTATTAACCAAAAACTGTATTTGAGATCTAATTTTGAAAAAACGTTTGCATTTGTAATTCGGTCTAAAATAGCATCTATCATTAAGGGTGCTTCATATTGGGGAACAGTATATTTGTTTATTGTTCTTGCATCTAGACATTTTCTAATTTTAAAAGTTTATCAATTCCCTCTCTGACTTTCTCCTTGTGCATGTACGGTATAGGGTATGTTTTTGCTTTAAAATTTTTTGTATCTATCACTTCTAATTTATGAACATAACTTTCAGCCACTCGCATTTCATTCGACACTAACTTTTCATACTTAGTAAAACTTCTCTTATCTCACCTTTATAAATACTATTAGCATTTATTTTAACTTTATTTATATAATAATTAAATAATTCTTCTTCTATCTCATCATCATAATATTCATTTTCCCTACTAAAATTCCCTCCTTTTACACTCCTTTCATACTCATAAACTACCTTTCTCTGTTCACTTTTACCTATGTTCACTAATTCATTTTTTTCCTCTTTAAATTCTACCCATATATCATAAATACACAATCTTTGTTGTTTATAGTCAATTTCAGCTTTATACTTTCGCAAATAATCAGAACCTAATACAATATCCATTGACATATTTGATACTATTAAATTTGGAATAAGATTTTATTCTTGTCGAATTCTAAAGTAATATTAACTAGTTTATTTACATCATATGCGACCCACAAATCGTACCCTTGTGTACAGGATGGTCCACCACTGCTGTCAGTGGACAGTAGGGTGACTGGCTAAACTCAGTGGAAATGGGGTGGTTTTTAAAATGTGGTTCAAAATATATATTAATATATATATATATATATATATATATATATATATATATATATATATATATATATATATATATATATATATATATAAATAGAAAAAACAGTTGGAAAAGGGCGCCAGACAAATTTAATTCACTCGCCAATCAACCCAAGTGTCGGTATAATCACGAAAATTTGTCAAACGAAATTATCAAAAAAAAAAGACTAATATACAACTAAGGGCTATTTATTTAATTTAATGAAATTTTATTTATACAAAATTCTGAGTAAATTGAAGAAATTGTCAAACTCGAGGTATTAAACGTGAAATATTGAAAAGTTAAGCTGAGCTAAGTTTTAAAGCAATACAGACCACAGCCTTTTTACGATTAGAAGGATTGAGTATACTATAAAAAAATATATCTAGTTAAATTCCGTAAAATTAAGGGCGATAAAAAAATGCAAGCGCATATTTAGCAGTATAAGCAGGAAGTAAATAATCTATAGTAGCGTCGCTCAGGTGCAACCGCTTAACGTTGGAAATATATATATTGTAATGTGATGTTTTTTTTATTAATTTAGCTGTTAAATAAAAAGGTAAGACAAATTTGCTTTATGTTATAGATAGATTTCAATTTATTCAATATTTTTTTTTAATTTTCTTAAAAATTACCCTACTTAACCTGCTATATGTTAATAATTATAATTAACATTATCAATCAAATTTCAACAATTTTCCTTTTTTATATACCCCTGTTTTATGTCCCTTCAATGAATTGAAAAACACTTTAAAAGGTCTATTAGTTTACCTTCTTAACCCAGTTTTCTTTCTATTCAGTGGTTGTCCTTATCAGCTCGTCTTCTTCTTCTCTGGATATCGCGTTAAACTCAGTGTTTATAAAAGTATGGCAGCATATGTACTATTTTCAAGATATTTGTCTCAAGGGTTGTCCGAAGTTGACATTTAAACCAAATTTAATATGTTTGGATATTTAGTTCACTTAATTTAACATAGATGCCAAGGATAATTTATGAATGAACGTTGAGCTATTTTTCGCCAACAAACAACACTATTATGGTTAGTTTCACATACTAATTTGGTTACGAATCATCATACATAACTTGAATTACAAACATACTTCTTAGGATTAAGCCAGAAGTAAAAAATTTAAGTTAAGAGTTCAGTCGTATTTGTTACAATTATACAACACCAAGTTACAAACTTGTACAATATAATTTTTAGCAAACACTAGCTGAGTACCTATGTATATTGATTTTGATATGTAAAAAATATTAATAGTTTTAATTAAAGGAAATGATTTAGTTGAAAGAAAAAACATATCAATAAACTAACCATTAATAATAATTTTGGTAAAATAATATTTAATAGTTTATAATTACCTATGTATATAGCAAACAGATAATTCAGTTCTGGAGATAAAACGACGATAAACGATAAATTATTAATGAAAACTTTTGAATACCTAAGTTTTTAAGTTCACAAACAATGGAATATTACATATACGAAAATTCATACTTACTTAAATCTATATAAAAGCTCTTAAATCAAATCAATTAGCATGTTCATCGACTAGTGTTGTATTATTAGATCTTCTGTAAATTATTGCATTGACGACGGTCAACTTTGTTAGCATGCTCTATTAATTTTCACATTTTTGCATAGCTCTATGTTTTATTTAAAAAATATACAAATAAGTAACGTAACCACCCCTAACGGAGCTATAGCTCCTTAAAATGAGACCCTAAAATTTATTTACTTTTTTAAATATTTTCAAAACGAATCCAGGTAAACAAATTTGAAATAATATTGCTCTAACTTTCTCAAGATTTTGGCTGTTAGATAAAAAAATAATTAATTTTTATAACTCCTACTCTTCTTTCTTTCGATCAGTTTTCAAGTAATATTAATTTAAAAATTTTGTGACAGTACAAAAATATTAGATCCTACGCAAGCGGTCAAATTTTCCCTATCAGGATTTGAGAAGGCATTTGTTAGTTTATATAAATATATTTATATAAAACATACGTAATATTTTTAAGATTATTTGACAATTTTTACTGTTTAAGAAAGGTATTTTAAGCTAATATATGAAAAATTATTTGACATATTAATAGGCTATATAAAAATTTACAAATAATCACCTACCATTATACTGATATACAATTTTATAGTATTTAATACTTCAAAACGTTTGAATATCATCTTTATATGTGTCAAATAAAGCGACAGAATTGTTTTACAGTCTACTAGAGATATTTTGATTATTTTTAATATTCATCTTAAACTTTCATATTATGTCACAATATTTATAAATTAATAAATTTAAATGGCTATTTGTGCAAAATTATTATTAGAACACTAGATTTATTGTTTAATGATGATACTTAGTACAAAACTATTGTTTTATTTTAGGCGGTTTTGAAATATTTAGAAAAAATCACATTCTGCTCCCTTAAGCAGCGTTTTCTGATTTATCTTTACTTCTTTTTTGTCCCCTGTATAAAGTTATCGAGCCACCTCATTTGTATTTTAAAATATAAGCCAAAAAAAAAAAATTGTTTGCTCTAGTCTTTTACGACAAAACTACGGCCAAATTGTGACACAATCAAAATATCATTCAAGTTTAAAAATATACATACAGGGTGAATCTTAAATAAGTACAAATATTTTAACTGCTGGTGTAGTTCGTCATTTAAATCAGTCTAGTGAAAGCCATTTTTAAAAATTTCTAATATTTACGGAGATATTAATTTTTTAAAAAAATACCCACATTTTGAGGACCGCTGGCTGATTTTTCATCCAACAACGTAATGAAACATATGATTTGTTGCGAGGTTGCCATATCTCCTCCAATATAAATATTACGTTTCCTTTAACGTAATAGTTCTATTTTAAAGATACTTGTTTTAAGCATAAGTACAGTAAAATTGGGTATGTAGTATGATACGCAGCATTATTAACATAAATTTTAACATCTGAACTAACCTTAAAATACTTAAACGATTAAAAATGAATTTCCGCAAGTTCAATACTACCGTAAAATATTTAGGAAGATATTACGTGATATTACTATGTCCAATGTTCAAAAATTATACATAAACGTGCACACAAGCTTACCTGTTTGTTAAAAAATTAACTATTTAATCAGTAATACACATTTTACAAGTTAAATGTCATTGTACACTGTTAGAAAGGGACATAAAACACAATTTCCTTAAGTTATTTTATGAAGAATAACGAAAAACTATGCACGCGTTTTTTATTTAAAATGGAAAAAAAGTCAACTTTTAGCAAATTTTATTGCTATTTTCATGCATTATGTGGGGTTAACAAGTTTGACTTGGGCTTCCGATAATCTGTCATGACAGTCAATGACAGTTTGATAATAAAAAATAATATAAAATGTTACACTTGACAAAATTCGCTAAAAGTTGAGATTTTTTCTTCCTTGAAGCAAAGACATTTGTGTAATACTGGCAACACTGTGAACCACACGTTCAGTCTGCAGCACTATGCCTCATAAAAGAATGAAGGGTCGGTCTAGGCCAGCGGTCCTCAACAAGTTTTCTACTGAAAAATTACGAAATTTATTTAAAATTTCACTTTTTTATTTCTGATTTTTTTGTAAAAAAAACTATTAATTATGTGTTCTACACACAAAACTATACTGCTGGTTAAAATATTTGTACTTATTTAAGATTCACCCTGTATATAATATGTTTTCTGGCATAATAAAAGTCGGAATTTCTAATCTGGCCTATTTTTAATCACATTTGAACAAATAATACTATAACCAAAAATTCTAATACAGCAATTCGATATCATGAAAATTAATTTACGCAATATACCTCCAATTTTTAAATAAAGTTACTAATATTTAAAGCTACAAAATTAAAAAATAGAAAAATATTGGAATTTAGTCATATGAGACATATGAAAGTTGTAATTAGGCATACATATCATTAAAAAGTGCTTAGTGTCTGCGTACCTATCTTCTGTTTATAATTTTTAATTCTTTTTGAATAAATTGTAAGATTTTTATATCGAGAATCCTTAAGCAAATCGCCCTGTACATTAGATTAATTTGAATATTATAATGAAGTATTTTTAATTAATTCCTAACCTATATTTTTAATATTCAGCACCAACTAAATTTTAAAACACTTAAAGCGCCTTATTAATTACAAACTTGACCGAAACATCTCTACAACTTTTCGTATATGCTGCAATTTAATCTGATTAATTTATGTATTTTATCAGACAGCAAAAACTTGTAACCTATTTAATACTTCTAAATTCTGTGGAATTTATATTCGTTGTTTCCTTTTTGCATCGTGCCTTCCCAGCTCACATATGGATATAATTGGAATGTTGTGTAAACAGCCATAGCCTTGAGCTTTTTTTGCACGTGTCTCGTATAATAAAAATTTTTTGTCGAATATTTTAAAATTTTGTACAGTAATACCTAGATAAAATATGTGGTACTTTGTTAAAGGAATGAATATTAGATAAAGATTCCGACAAAGATTTCATAAAGAAAGCCAATACAAAAACCTCATGCTGGTCCAGCTTGTATAGGGCTGTCCAAATTATTTTGCACACATTGTGGTCCTCGCCATCTAACCGACATGGTCCACAACTAAGGCAGGTTGACTAACTATACTTTTATAAACACTGGTTAAACTGCTTATTTTCGTGTTTATATTTAGCGCCTTCTTATCTGTCAGATTTGATGTCAACCTGGTTTGTAAAGTCCAGTTTGTGGTTTTTTAGACTTTGGAATAATTTATTATTAAATAAATACCTTGTTCTGGAGTTATTTGTTTCCTGTGATGTGCCAAATATTTGTTATATTGCTCACTATGGCTATGCTCTGTGACCCTGGATTTCAGCACTGCAATGTTTATTCTTCTTGCAGGTTAACTTTATGAATTCAGGTAATGTTTTTCTTAATATATTCTGATAAATTTTCTCCTCTTCACAAATTCTGCTTCTATTTGTTTATATTCAAAATTTTTTTTTTCGTTCCTATGCAACGTTTAGACTATCTCCCAGAGAGTTTTAATACACTTCACTAACTATATTTACTAATTATAAACTAAGTTGAACATAATTTTCTTTTTTTACATTTTATTATTTTATTTTGATATCTATCTATATTGCTTTATAAACTTCAAACTTGTATTAACTAAATACTTATGTTTTTTTATCATACACTGCCCACTCTCAAAATTGTCATGTAAAAATTTTTTTTTTATAAATATACTAAATATGCTTTTTAAATTCCTCCTCTTTTTTACTAACTGAAACTTTTATTTCTATTTCCTGTTATTTTAACCTTTGTGTTCATTACAAAATATATATATATATATATATATATATATATATATATATATATATGTTAATTCGTAGGCTTCCGCGGGTGTTATATGTGGTTGTAAAATTTCTCCGGGTTCCTCTCCGCGATGAATCTGCATGGTCTTCAAAAGAACCATTTGTTTGACAACGTTTCGGTAAAATCTCATTTACCATCTTCAGGTCTTCTTACTTCTGCTTCTCGTTACTACGTTCGGCTTACTGGAAGATGTTTGTCCACTTGGTGAGTTATATACTGTGCTTTCGTTCCGGTGTGTGGTTTTCTTCGCATGGCTGCGCGTCACGGGTCTTGCGTTTAATGGTGCTGTGGGTTCTTGTGTTCTGCTTGGCCTACTCTCACCGTTGCGTGTTACTGGTTTATTGATCTTCTTGATTCCCAGGACAGGTTTCCAAGCTGTTGGTAATCTTTGGGTATCGTCACGTGTATTGAGATTTTGAGGATGTTTTTCAATTTCGATGGCTTCTCTAATTATTCTTTTTCCCTTATGCTCCATTCTTGCTAATACCTTGGTATTATCGAAATCAATCTCGTGGCCGGTGTCTTTTACATGTTGAGCTAATGACGAAGTTTTTTCATTTTTCTGGACAGCATTCCGATGTTCTTCTTTCCGGGTTTGGATTCTTCTCCTCCGCAAGGAACTTCATATACTCCTTGGTCTTCTAGAGGAATGTTTGTTTTGGCTGATGGTAGCATATTACCAATCTTCCTGTCCGTGTTGAAGACGGTTTCTATTTTGTATTTCTTTAAAACCCTGCTTATTTTGTCTGTAGTTCCCTTGACATATGGCAGGAGAGCTTTGCCTATTGGTTTATCTTCTTCCTTCTGTTTTTTGTTTCGCCTAGGTCTTAAAGCCCTCTTGATATTGTTGCCGGAGAAACCATTTTGTTGTAAGGCTAATTTAACGTTTTTAATTTCCTCTTCTTTGTGGTCGTCGTCAGAGAGTCGTTCTGACCTTGTCATTAGTGTTTTGATCACTGATTGTAGCTGCGATGGGTGGTGGTGAGATTCTGCATGTAGGTACCTATTCGTGTGTGTTGGTTTCCGATATACCGTATAGCTTAGACCTCCATCTTCTTTTTTCTTTATACATACATCGAGGAAAGGTAGCTGTTGGTCCTTTTCCAGTTCCATAGTGAACTTGATTTTTGGATGTCTGCTGTTCAGATGAATTAAGAACTCTCGTAATTTCTCCTCGCCATGTGTCCATATGACAAAGGTGTCGTCGACATATCTCAGCCACATGGATGGTTTATATTCTGCTGTTTCTATTGCTTGTTCTTCTAATTCCTCCATGAACAGATTGGCTATGACTGGTGACAAAGGCGATCCCATGGGTGCTCCCTCTATTTGCCTATACTTTTGGTTTTTGTAGACAAAGTAAGTGTTCTTTAGGCAATGTTTCGTCAATTCCATTAGATCCTCCCTTACATGGTATTTCCTCTGGATCATGTCGAGTGCTTGTTCCACTGGAATGTTTGTAAATAGGGACACTACATCAAAACTTACTAGCAGATGTTCTGGATCCACTTTTACGTTTCTAATACGCTCGATGAAGTGGCTTGCGTTCTTGACGTAAGATTTCGCTTCTTCGGCGTATGGTTGTAACTGTTTAGCCAGGAATCTTGCCAGATGTTGTAATGGTGATCCAATGGAACTTACAATGGGTCTCAAAGGCACTCCTTCTTTGTGGATTTTAGGTAATCCATAGAGTTTTGGGCACCTCGATGACTTCTCTCTTGGGATAAGTTGCAGCTGTTGTTCTTGTCTGATGTTTGACGCTTTAATTTTAGCTTTTGTGGTCTTCTCAAGGTATGTAGTAGGGTCTGTGGAGATAGGTTCGTATGCTGGGTCGGTAAGTAAAGCCATGATCTTCCTGTCGTATTCTTGAGTGTCCATTATGACGGTTGCATTTCCTTTATCAGCTGGAAGGATAAGCACCTCGGTGTTCTTTTGGAGATTACGTAGGGCTTGAGTCTCTTCTCTCGTAAGATTCTTTTTTGGCGGCTTAGATCTTCTCAGTATTTGAGACACATCCTGTCGGATAGTTTCTGCGATGTTGGTGTCCATATTCTCAATAGACGCTTCCACTCCGCATATGATGTTTTCCACCAACACAGATTCCAGTGGAAAACATCATATGCGGAGTGGAAGCGTCTATTGAGAATATGGACACCAACATCGCAGAAACTATCCGACAGGATGTGTCTCAAATACTGAGAAGATCTAAGCCGCCAAAAAAGAATCTTACGAGAGAAGAGACTCAAGCCCTACGTAATCTCCAAAAGAACACCGAGGTGCTTATCCTTCCAGCTGATAAAGGAAATGCAACCGTCATAATGGACACTCAAGAATACGACAGGAAGATCATGGCTTTACTTACCGACCCAGCATACGAACCTATCTCCACAGACCCTACTACATACCTTGAGAAGACCACAAAAGCTAAAATTAAAGCGTCAAACATCAGACAAGAACAACAGCTGCAACTTATCCCAAGAGAGAAGTCATCGAGGTGCCCAAAACTCTATGGATTACCTAAAATCCACAAAGAAGGAGTGCCTTTGAGACCCATTGTAAGTTCCATTGGATCACCATTACAACATCTGGCAAGATTCCTGGCTAAACAGTTACAACCATACGCCGAAGAAGCGAAATCTTACGTCAAGAACGCAAGCCACTTCATCGAGCGTATTAGAAACGTAAAAGTGGATCCAGAACATCTGCTAGTAAGTTTTGATGTAGTGTCCCTATTTACAAACATTCCAGTGGAACAAGCACTCGACATGATCCAGAGGAAATACCATGTAAGGGAGGATCTAATGGAATTGACGAAACATTGCCTAAAGAACACTTACTTTGTCTACAAAAACCAAAAGTATAGGCAAATAGAGGGAGCACCCATGGGATCGCCTTTGTCACCAGTCATAGCCAATCTGTTCATGGAGGAATTAGAAGAACAAGCAATAGAAACAGCAGAATATAAACCATCCATGTGGCTGAGATATGTCGACGACACCTTTGTCATATGGACACATGGCGAGGAGAAATTACGAGAGTTCTTAATTCATCTGAACAGCAGACATCCAAAAATCAAGTTCACTATGGAACTGGAAAAGGACCAACAGCTACCTTTCCTCGATGTATGTATAAAGAAAAAAGAAGATGGAGGTCTAAGCTATACGGTATATCGGAAACCAACACACACGAATAGGTACCTACATGCAGAATCTCACCACCACCCATCGCAGCTACAATCAGTGATCAAAACACTAATGACAAGGTCAGAACGACTCTCTGACGACGACCACAAAGAAGAAGAAATTAAAAACGTTAAATTAGCCTTACAACAAAATGGTTTCTCCGGCAACAATATCAAGAGGGCTTTAAGACCTAGGCGAAACAAAGAACAGAAGGAAGAAGATAAACCAATAGGCAAAGCTCTCCTGCCATATGTCAAGGGAACTACAGACAAAATAAGCAGGGTTTTAAAGAAATACAAAATAGAAACCGTCTTCAACACGGACAGGAAGATTGGTAATATGCTACCATCAGCCAAAACAAACATTCCTCTAGAAGACCAAGGAGTATATGAAGTTCCTTGCGGAGGCTGTGAGAAGACGTACATTGGACAAACTAACAGAAGAATCCAAACCCGGAAAGAAGAACATCGGAATGCTGTCCAGAAAAATGAAAAAACTTCGTCATTAGCTCAACATGTAAAAGACACCGGCCACGAGATTGATTTCGATAATACCAAGGTATTAGCAAGAATGGAGCATAAGGGAAAAAGAATAATTAGAGAAGCCATCGAAATTGAAAAACATCCTCAAAATCTCAATACACGTGACGATACCCAAAGATTACCAACAGCTTGGAAACCTGTCCTGGGAATCAAGAAGATCAATAAACCAGTGACACGCAACGGTGAGAGTAGGCCAAGCAGAACACAAGAACCCACAGCACCATTAAACGCAAGACCCGTGACGCGCAGCCATGCGAAGAAAACCACACACCGGAACGAAAGCACAGTATATAACTCACCAAGTGGACAAACATCTTCCAGTAAGCCGAACGTAGTAACGCGAAGCAGAAGTAAGAAGACCTGAAGATGGTAAATGAGATTTTACCGAAACGTTGTCAAACAAATGGTTCTTTTGAAGACCATGCAGATTCATCGCGGAGAGGAACCCGGAGAAATTTTACAACCATATATATATATATATATATATATATATATATATATATATATATATATATATATATATATATATATATATATATATGTATATATATATATATATATATATATATATATATATATGTATATATATATATATGTATATATATATATACATCTTCTTATCTTTTCTGCGTCTTTTCATATTACAACGATTCTACGTCCGTTAAAGTATAGTGAAATATTTTTAGACATAGGTGGCGTCTTAAATGTTTTATAATTGAAAATACAGAGTATATAACAGAAATCTTTTTGCTGCCTTCAATAATAGAAGATTTCTACTTTGCAATGATTTTGCGTCCTTACATTTTGCTATTATTTCCGCGTCCGATATACTTTTATATGTTTGTATCTTTTCTGCGTCCAATAGTATATTATAATACTTAGTAACAATGTTTCAGCGTCCGACATAGTTGCCACTTCCTTGAACTTCGAGCTTTAATATTTACATAGTATATTCTTTCCTGGGTCTGACACGACGCGATATAGAAATGTTTGACATAATTAATTTGCTCACTAACCAATTATTGGTAACATTGAACTTTTCAATTTTATTTGATACAGGACAGACTAGATAATCTTTAATTATGTTAAACGTGATATTAAAAAAATATTTATACATTTAAAACATAAAAAATAGTTTATTTATAAAATCGTTGTTTATTTATCGTCGCGCTGCGTAGTAGAAAAACAAAAAACAAGTTTCTTATCCACGCAAAAATAAACAATATAAGTCACACCTACTGAAACACATTTGAGAAAAATGCAAACAACTAAAGATTATCTAATTACTGCATAATAAATACGTTTCTTTAAAACTGTATAAGCATAATCATTTGTTAAAGTACACGTGTCACGTTGATCTAAATTCAAATTTGAAGAAGATGGCATTTTGTTGTGTAATAGTATTCACTTTTTAATCCATTACATGGATAAGAAGGAGGAAAGTAATTTTAGGAACAAACTGAGGGAAAAAGATGGAAAAAACACAGGTAGACAGAGGGAAGAAGAAATCAGGAAGAAAGACAAGAGCACTGTATTGGAACGTAGCAGGTGTAACAAATAAGGAGGCAGGGAATACGTGGAAGGGTTTGACACAGTGGGAATGATGGAAACATTTTATTAATTAAGTACAGAATACCAAAATGCTTCAAATGGGAACTCCAAGGGGCCGAAAGGGTAAAGACTAAAGGCAGAGCGAAGGGTGGGTTGATATTGGGGATACGCGAGGGAATAGAAGTAATAAGGAAATGAAAAACACAAGAGCATGATAAGTAGCAGAGTAAACATAGGAAAGAATATATGGAGAATAATAACGGTATATAGTACAGGGATGAAAGATTTGAAGTCGCAAATTAAGGAAAAAGTAAATGACCGCTCCAAGGACAAAATGCAGGAGATTTTAATGGTCGAATGGTATAAATGGCAAAAAGAAGAGAAGAGTCGGAAAAGGGAGAAAAGATAAAATAGATAATAAAATGGGGAGATTAATAGAGGAAATAATAAAAGATAATGGATGGAATGTACTGAATGGAAATAAGGAGGGAGACGAGAAAGGAAACTGGACATATCTGGGACCAAGAGGAGAGTCGGTAATTGATTATGCAATAGTCTATGAAGATGCTTGGGAGGAACTGGAAAGTTTAAAATAGCAGACAGGGTGGAGTCGGATCATATGCCTTTGGAACTTTAAGGGGACCGGAAAACGTAATAGAAGCAACAGAGAGACAAGCAAAAATAAGAGAGGAACTAGAAATAACGAAATGGGGAAAAGAGGAAATAGTAAAGTACAGAGGAAGAACGCAGATGATGAGCTTTAAGGAAAAGGCAGTCGATGAGAAGATGAGGGAATTGACAGAATGAATAGGGGGAGCAACAGAGAAAAAGAAAATACTTAAAAGGGATAAAAGAAACAGCTGGTGGGATAAAGAATGCAGAGAACTGAATCGACAAGCCAGAGGACAACTGAGAAAATGTAGACAGAACAAAACTACAAAAGAGGAATATATGCAAGCGAAAAACAACTATAGAGTTGTAAGGAAAAGAAACAGAGTTAGGAGAAAGAGGAAGAGAAGAATATTAAGAAAATAAAAACGGAAACAGAAGCGTGGAAATATATTAATAATGAGAGAAAGAAGCGGAAAAAGTGAGCGAGCAGATAAAAATGGAAGAATGGAAAAGTTGTCTGTAGAATTATTAAATGGAAACGAATATGAAGAAAAAAATAGTGTGCAAATAGAAGATGGAAACCAGAGAATAGATAGGGAAGAGATAGTGGAACAGAATAAAAATTTATGGAAAGGAAAAAATGCTAGAAAGGACACAATACAAAATGAGGCCAGGATTTACGGCACAGACGCTGTAGTAAAAAGTCTCTGTGAAATTATCAATGAGGGAAGAGTAAACCAAAAAGCTGGAGGGAAGGAATAATCTCCCATATTTATAAAAAAAGGGATAAACTAGGAAACAAAACGTTACAGAGCTGCTATACAAAAAACTAAAGGCGGAATGGAGGGAAAAGAAATTATACCAGACGGGCAGGCAGCGTACAGAAAGGGTGCAATTGACAATGTATACATATTGCATCATCTAATTAACAAAGAAGCGCAGACGAAAAATGGAAAGTTGTATGCGTTATTCATAGATCTAAAAGCGGCTTTTGATAATGTAGAAAGACTAAAATTGTAGGAACACCTAAAGGACAGAGGAGTGGATAAACACCTGATAAGAAAACTTAAGGATATATATAAAACAACGTTGAATAGAGTGAAAGTGAACGGGATGGAAAGTACAGAATTTTATACAAACAAAGGAGTGAGACAGGGGTGCCCACTAAGCTCTTCCTTATTTGCAGCATTTATTGGCGACATTGAGGAGAGATTGAGGATGGCTCAGGCAGAAGGAGCAGTAGTGGGTCAGAGAAAGGTTTGGGTACTCTATAATATGCAGATGACATCATTATAGTAGCAAATCAAGAGAACGAAATGAAACAGATGATAAAACAAGTGAATGTGGAGAACACAAAACTGATGATTTTTGGAATACATTTGCAGCACATATAAATATAAGGAAGGTAAATCAAGCAATGGGGATAGCTTGGGGGACAGAGAGATAGAAAATTCAGACATAAGAGACAACTAATATTATTCGACAGTTTAGTGGGGAACATACTCCTGTATGGGGCTGATGTGTGAGGATGGATAGAATTTGAAGAAATAGAAAAAGTACAGGAGAAGTATCTAAGGTGGATACTAGGAACAGACAGAGAAACTCCGGGCTACATTGTCAGAGAAGAAAGCAAAAGAGATAAAATGAGGGTGAAAGCAAGAAACCTAACAGTAAAATACGAAGAAAAGATAATGAGAAGGAAATACTGCAAGATACTACAACAGTGCGGGTTCGAAAAGAAGAAGGAAGGAGGAGAGAATATAGGGACATATAGAGAAATATACTTCTGACGAAATGGGTATGCAATCACAGAAATAGAACGCTTGAGAACTGGAGGCAGACAGATGAGGAAAGAATTACAGCTAAGAGACACAGATATAGAAAGGCAAGAAAGAAGAACAAAATTAAACAGGGAGAGTAAGAAGGCAAGGATAATGTTAGCAAGATTCATTTGAGGAAAAAAATAATAACTGGCGGACAGATGAAAGTGAGAGAAGATGTAGGGCCTGTTGGGAAGAGAGAGAAGTGATAGAACATCTACTGCGTGATTGTGAAGAAATGAGGGGAAGACATGCAAGCAGAGCAAATTTTAAACGAGGCCTGTGGAGCAAAATAAAACTTATTATTACTATTACTCCATTACAAGTATTGTTTATTATAACTAGGTATTCGGATATTACGTAAGGTAGAAACTGAGACTTAATATAATTATTTGTATACTGAATATTAGGAGTTTAATAACGCTAATTGTGGTGATACAAATTTTGATTTAAATACGAATATCACAAAATAGTGACGGAAATAAATTAATATTAGCTTTCTTAAGAAAACAATTGCTCAACAAAACAAGGAACATATAGTTCTAATTAAAAATCATGAAAAAATAACCAACAAAAATTGCAATTACTAATAAAAATTGCTTGTATTTGCTTCATTATTTTTTCTACTAAAACATAGCAAATATGAGTAAGGGAATTTTCTAAGAAATTCACAAATTTTATATAAATCTGTGTACAAAAGTTAACGTTGACTGTTTAGAAGGCAATTATGTCCCATATAAATTTTGTCTTGGTCTTAACTCTCGCGAATTAATGTGGAGTTCAAACATAAACAAACCTGTCCAAAAAATAAAAATTCAGTAGTTCACAAAATATTTTACTCCCAACATGAAACGTTTATTCCGAAATAGGAACAAAAGTATTTTGAGACTGATCTAGTAGTATCTTCTATCGCAAAAAAGATGCCATCATTTGTGCGTTAGGGGCAAGGTGTTTTAATATACAGGGTGATTTCACTTTAAATACAGAAAAAGCAGAAACATATTAATTGCCAAAAAATAAGTAGAGTTTGCTCTATAAACTTCTTTCTTGGGGAAGACGTTGAATGAAATTTACTACATCGTATTCAAATAAGTTTACCTTTTACTGAATGTAATATTAACCTCGTGGTTTTAACCAGTGGCATGGTACTTATTTTTTGGCAAGTTATCTATTCCTGCAATTTCTGTATTTAAAGTTAAATCTCTGTGTATATAGAGAACAACAGCATATTGATATTTGCTCCAGGGAACTGACTAAAGTCTATTGAAATTGAATTTCAAAAAATTTACTCAATGTTTCAAAATTGATCGTTGTTTGTTGTGATAATTAGTATAAAATTAATAGCCAAATATGAATTGGCCGCAACTCTTAAATTTATGAAAAATTTTCAGAATCCATCAGAAAAAAATGTTGTTAAAACAGCGTTAAATTAGTTATGCGCGGTAAAAGAGGAAAGAAAGTACTAGTTCAATTTGGTGAAGACATGCAGGAAATAAACTAAATACACTGTTGCCAAGATGTGGACGCACAATCATCTAAAAATGTTTTAGATAATTAAAATGGTTCTACGGTCGGGATATATACGCCACTCTATTCAACGCCAACTGGTGTTAAACTGCTGAACCTTAAAATGTATATTATTTTACATATTACTAATATTTCTGCGTCCGACCAGAAATTGTATACAGCTACACAAAATAACTTACAGAAATCTTTTTCGGTAGATATTAAATTAGGTATAAAACTGCATCATTTCTGTTATACCACATCATCCAGCGATGATTGCCGATTGCAATAAAGACGAATGTTTTTTCTGCGTCCGTATATGGACGTAGAAAGGTGGTGGACGCTGAATGATATGTAAATTTAAAATGTACGGACGCAGAATACATAGTAAGATATATATATATATATATATATATATATATATATATATATATATATATATATATATACATATGTAAAAAAATAACCAAACGCTCCTTAATTCTTGGCAGTATGTAGCTTGGCAAATCAATTAGTAATAAGTTAATTGCTTAAAAAATTACCTAGCAAACAAAAATACTAAATTTAGACATATGTATTACGTCTATAAGTTTCTTCTTTAAACTATATGCCAAAAAAAAAAAATGTAAGCTAAATTAAGATACTAAGTTATAATCTTAGTTAACTATTAAATAACAATTAAGTTTAACTAAATCAATTACAACCTTATTAATAATAACACGATAACAGTATGTTAACTAATGGTAACTAAGAGTGTACTTACAGTATACTAAGCAAATCATATTAATAATTGAATATTTAGAAACATGTAACAAACAACAAGTACGATAAACATGGCAACAATGTAAAATACGTAAACGGCTATATTCAGTCATATTTCCCTTTCTAATAATTCTTTGTTGTTCTGTCACTTCTGTTATAGAAAATATACTTCCGTGCTCTGTTTCTAACCTATGATTCTAACCTAGGGAGATTTTTGTTAACCTGTTTTACAGAAAAATTTATCTACTGTTGGGTGAATATAGTTTGTGCCTTTGTGGTGCAATTGTCACTATGGATACGGTCAAAGTAAGTCCCATTTGGTCGCTATTGTCATGGATAAAATTCTTACTAATTTTAATTTTATCACAAAAACGTCCAAGATCTGTAAATAGGGAAGAAAAAGAAAAGCTTATACTGCTAGACGGAGTTAAAGAGAACATAAAAGTATTGGAATATAAAAGGAAATTAACAACAGCTAATAGAGACAAAGTAGCAGCGTGGAATATCATAAAAAGAAAATTAGAAGTCAAGGTAATATTAACTAAAAATTATATGTGACTCTTTATTAATTGTTTCATTGCCGCTAGGCTACTTCAGAGATATCCCCAAAATCAAACAAGAGTGGCAACGATTAAAGGTACAAGCAAAGAAAAATATTTGTTCTTATAAAAAAGATAAACTTAAAACTGGTGGTGGTCCACCTCCTAATGAACCAACAGAAATGGATTGGATTATATATGACCTAATCCCATATGAATTTCGAGAAGATACAAGTGCTTACGATTGTGACCAAAATAAAACAGAGGTAGGTATGGTGTATAGTACTTATTATGGCACCACAACACCTTTAACAAAAAGGTAGAACCGTTAAAAGAAGGGTATTGTTTTTTTAATATTTATCATGTACCAAAAAGAGAAACTATATAAATATATCGAAACTATAGCTTACAAAGAAAATGTTTTGTTCTTGCTACGTTATAAACCATCAAAATTATAATTAAGTATGTTTTAGGAAAGTGTGTCTCAATTTTAAGATGAGCAAAGCACATACGAAATTTTAATTGTGGAGGTATGTATGCAATTAATATTTATGTTTTAGGAAAGTGTCTCTCAATTACAAGATGAGCAAAGCAGGTCCGAAAGTTTATTTGTAGAGGTATGTATGCAATTAATATTTATGTTTAATTATAATTTGGTATGTTTTAGGAAATTGTCTCTCAATTTCAAGATGAGCAAAGCAGATCCGAAAGTTTAATTAGGTATGTATGCAATTAATATTTATGTTCTTTAGTAAGAACTGTCTTTTTAGAAAACCGTAGAAAAAAGTAGCATCGATATTGATAAAAGTGCAGCAGCAGCATCAACACCATCAAATGTATATTTTATGTAACTATATATATCATATTTACTATTTATGAGTTTCATAATGATAATTAATAATTTTAAACAGCCCACGAAGACAAAAAAAACAAAAATCGAACCATATTATGACTCATTATGAATGTAAATTATATGAACTGAATAAAAAAAGAATAGAGCTGCAAATGCGACACTCTCAGGAAATGCACAATTTAAGAATGGAAAACGAAAAAAAATATCACGAGAGGCGTTTGCAGCTACTGGAAGGAAACAAGTATTACTGCTTTTTTTAAACAGTTTTAAAAAATAATTTAACTATTTTTCTTGTTGTAGGTAGGTCTGGAAAACGAATTTCAATGTTAATAAATACTTATTATTTACATTTTTTCTTTTATTTTCCTGGAAGTTGCAGTTTAAGTGGAAACAATAATTTGTCTTCGTCTAGCACTGCAAAAATGCTAGACATTTTCATATTCAGTGGGTCAATATAAAAATGTTTATTCCTAGTTATATGTTCTGAAACTTTTTTTGATAATAAGGAATAAAAATTTATCGACAAACAAAAACCAAAAAATTGATATACACTTAAAAATGTAAATTTAGAAAATAATATAATTTTCTCACAGTTCTACAGAAGCAGTAGTAGAGTAAGCATTGAATTTGTTACACTGGACTGCTCAGTATAAAAAGCAGAAATGACTTCAGAAAGTGATGGTAGTTACAGTGAAATGGAGCTGGATGATAATGGCCAATGGAAAAAAGTAAGAACAAAAAGGAAAAAAACACCTGTAAGTCCCTCAGGCCAGACAAAGAAGAAAAATAAATTAACACAACAGGACATAAATAGAATTATACTTGGATCAGATATATCAACTACAGAAAAGAAAGAAGCAAAAACCACAGACAAAAAAACACCCACAAAAAGTCAAGAAAATAAAACCACAACACAAGCTGATATCAGACACAAAAACTACTCAGCAAAAATGAATGAGATGATTCATTTAAAATATAAATATTTATTCTATATGACAACAGAGGAAATTACAAGAAAGCGAATCTCAGAGATATGGGACACGGTGCAACCTCAATCAAATGAGGTAATAATACAAACCAAAAAAGAATTTCTTATGAAAACAAATAACTACAAAAAATTGATTATAGAAAAGCTTAACCAATTAGTAAATAATAAACAAATCAAAAACTTCCAAGAAACATCTGACTCCACTACACCTAAAAATAAAACGATAACAACAACAAATTCATATTCGGTCGTAATTGGATCAGTAGAACAAGATATCACAGATCCAGAAGTGAGTGAGCACCTCAAAAAGAATTCTATTAATCACCGCTATTGTAAAAGAATTATAGCGAAAGCAAACAATAAACCAACACTAACCCAGTAAACATGTAACATTCATGAAACGTTTCAATTAGTACATTTTAATGAAAATTTGAAACATTTCACGATATATTTCAGAAACATATATTTTTCATACCATCACATATGAAACAAATATTAAACGTTTTAGAAACCCAGTACATGTATTTATATCCAGTAAACATGTCAAATACGTTTTGAAAGTGATTTACTTAATATTATTTTTTACACGCATGCGCACAAGGAATGTGTGCAAAGTGTGGAGTATTGCCATGGCAGGGCGTTGGTGGATTGCCACGCACTGTGTCATAGTTTCCGTTTCTGTTGATTAATAACGTAAAATCTGTGGTTAGGTTATATTTTTAGGCGGTTGGTGTTGGCGGTTAGAAAGAATCCTGGAAGTTCTTTGGCATCTTTTGATGTTTTGTGATTGTTTTAGCTACTAGCGTATTGGTAATTTATGATTAAAGTATTGTAGCAGTTTGTTTTGTGTAAACATGAAAACCGTAAGTAAAAACTTATTTAAATCGAAGAGGCATCTGAGAAGACTTTGTACGTCTTCATTTTAAATTCATGTTCATTTTTTAAATAAATTTGTTTTAGTTTTATAATTTGGTACAAATATTTATTCATTGTTATTCTACGTTATTCTACTGTGCATGCATGTCATATACATTGTTTTAGATAGAATAAGAAAGAAGTTCTACTCCTTAAGTGACAAAACTGTTGAAATCATCGTGGGATCCTGGTTCCGGCAAGCCGAATTAAGATATCAGAGAGAAGCAGAAAAATTAATTAAAAATAATATATAAAAGTTGTTAATATATTAGATATAAACTATATATTGCAGTTAATCCTTAATGTTAATTGTATTTACTTTTTGTTAAAGTATTTTTGTTGTAAACTTTCACTTCTATGTGAAAATATAGACTTATTTCATATCTGATATTTGTATTTTATTTCAAACCATTTACAGTATATCTTCACAAATATTTGGTGACCGGTGCTGTGACATGACACGAAATTGTGTATTTTGCAAACTTAACAGCAATAATAGAAGTACATACTTACATACCTCTTTGTCTACTCATATATAAGTACTTCTATTATTGTTGTTATTGATTTTTATTTTGCATAATATCGTATTTGAGGTCATGTCCTAGCACCTGTGCCCAAAAATGGAGCTACCTAAAGAAGAAACCTTTCAAGAACAATTTTGTAGTATTGTTTCAGAAACATTACAAAAAGTCTATTCGAAACAGTAAAGTATATTTATATCTGAAACAAAGTTGTACATAATGTTTCACCAATGCTTCAGAAGAAACATGTCATTGAAATATATTATAGGTAGGACATTTGCAGTTTCTGCAATGTTTCTGAAACATGTTTGCATCAAAAGAAGAAATGTTTCAGCTGTAAGTGAGCTTGTTTCAGAAATGTTTCGGAGACAATTTTTTGTTTACTGGGAATGATCCGAATTATCACAAGCTGTATAAAATCCAGTGAACAACTCCTAAATGAAGAAGTATTTTATAAACATAAACACTACCCAGTATTCCCCAGCCTGCCACCGACACCAATTCCACAGCCATGTTCACGATGTCTTGAATTCACACACACTACAGACAACTGCACAACACCAATGAAATGCAGCAAATGCAACGGACCCCATCATCACAACAAGTGCAACACAGCACTACCTATTAAATGTACAGCATGCGGAGCGGAAGATCATAATGCATGGTCCCTTAAATGCCCCAAAAGACCAGTCCAACCAATATCGGGAATACCAAACACCCAAATCAAATCAATTAACAAAAAGAGTGAAGAAATAGATAAGAAGATAACCAAAGTTTTCAAAATACATATGCCCATTACAGTACACGATATGATAATTAACACATACATAACCAAACTGAACAAAGACAAATACAACGATAGAGAGGAACTGATCAAGAAGCTAAGAAAAAGATTTATAATACAATACAACATAGACACGACAGCCACATTCTCTGGAAACAGACTATATATTCTTATGTTTGACCTGGACGAATCCCTGACGGTCTCACCAACAGAACCTCTACCTGGAATCAATAACAGTCAAATTCATGTCGACACTTGATATCTTGTACGCAAATGTAAATAGCTACCGCAATAAAAAACACATAATAAACAATGTTATATACATTTTTCAATCCCGTTGCAAAATGACTTCACATAATTCTGGTCTACATACATCCAACATCGAACATCGAGGAAACAATATTTATCAAAGCAGCACTATATAAGCACTGCATGATAGTTGGAGACTTTAATGTGAACAGAACAAAAAACAAACAAATATTAACCTTCATTAATAATACAACCTTCAAAAAAGCAGAAACACCATCCACATTCATAATGCCAAACAACCCCGACTCAACACCTGACCTTATACTGTACACCAGCAACCTGCACAATAATATCAAGAAAATCGAAACTCACCCAGATATAGGAGCTGAACATCTAGCAATAGAAATAAGCATAGAACTTGACAGGAAAATAGAGGACGAAGAAACAAAAATCAACATTCACAAGTGCAACATTGACAAAGTTAACTCTATAATGAAAAACCACATTCAAGAAAATGCACACACCCCCATGGGAGAACACAGTATTGGCAAATTCAATGAAATATTGGCAGAAGCAATTGTAAACAGCCCCCCAAAAACAAAAACCAAATACTATTCATATGAACTACCACCCTACATAATCAGGCTGATCAAAAATAAAAGAAAAATGTACAGGGAATATCTCCAAAATAAAAACGAGGAGCTCAAAAGACATTTAAATCAATACAACAACAACATCCAAAATATGATAAAACAGTATAAGGAACATAAATGGATAGGAGTCTGTGAAGAAATAAACCATCAACGGGGAAAAAACTACTGGCAACAAATTAAAAAACTATCTGGATACAAGGGAATAGCAACTACAACAAATCTGGAAGAAAATTGAACTACATACAGTACAGATACTGAAAAGGCAGAATTATTTGCAAAACACTTTGAGGAGGTATACAAACCGAAGTACAACCCACAATATGACCAAAACAAATACAATGAAGTGGAAGCCTGGCGTGACATCTACTATGCGGGAGACATATCTGATCAAAGACACACAATAGATGAAGAAACTTACTATGAAATAATAGGTAGGGGAAAAAATACCGCACCTGAAAAGGACAATATATCGAAAAACATTGTTAGACAGCTCAGTCCAAATGTACACGCATACATAATAAAAATATACGAATACTGTCTCAGAAATACATGTCTTCCAAGGGAATGGGAACAAGGGGTAGTCATAACCATTCCAAAACCAATCACGGATCACAAAAAGGTCGACAACTACCGTCCAATCGTTTTGCTTTCAGTCCTAGCAAAGAACTTTGAACAAATTTTAAAAAAACTAATAATTGACGCCATTGGACACAATATACCCAAATATCAATTTGGTTTCAGAGAAAAATGTTCCACTACGCACCCTTTAGTAATTGCCACATCAAACATCCAAACAACAAAGCTAGAGGGGGGATGCAGCGCAGCAGTCTTCATTGACATAAACAAAGCTTTTGACAGCGTATGGCACGACGGCTTGCTGTATAAGTTAGCAAAAATGAACTGTCGACGATATCTAGTACACACAATAAGAAACTACTTAAAACAGAGACAGCTACAAGTAAGAGTGAATACAAAATATTCCAAAACAATTACAACTCACCAAGGAGTGCCACAGGGGTCACCGCTGTCACCACCTCTGTTGTACAATATATTCTGCAGCGACATTTACAACTATGAAAGGGAGCCAGAACACTTTGACCCCAACCTGTACATATTACAATATGCAGACGATACAACTCTAATAAGCTACAACAAAACCCTAGCAAAAACTACAGAAGAACTACAGGGGCTGGTGGACCAAACAGTAGAATGGTTCAACTTATGGCGATTACAACCAAATCCAACAAAATCGCAATTTATTATTTTCAACCATACAGTAAGAAACAATTCTCCAACAATCACGATCAACAACAACACACTACAGCCACGCACGGAGGTGAAGTACTTGGGCATAACTCTAGATAACAAACTCAACCTGAACAGTCATACGAAAATACTAAAAAAGAAATGCATAGCCAGAGGAAAACACTTCCGGGGAATGACGTATAAAAATGGAGGCATCAGGAATAAGACAGCAGCACAAATCTATAAATCCATTTGTAGACCATTATTAGAATATAGCCACCCACTATTCCTGAGCGTGAGAAAGCCAGCGCTACGAAACCTACAAACTGCTGAGACATCAACCCTAAGAGCAATTACAAAATGCCGACACCCAAGAAACCCATTGCACATCCCCGCCAATGAATGGTTGTATAACATCACCGGTACAGTAAGAATCGCTGAACGGATTAATAACCTCTCCAGGAAATTCTCCAAAAATGAACAAAACATGGAAATTCTCAGACAGTTCTGCAAAACAAGAAATCCACATGTCACAAGACGCAGGAGATTTCCAGAAAAAACAATATGGGAAGAACTCATCAATCTTAGAACACAATAACCTATATAATTTTTTTTTGCACCAAAATAAATCTTATAATACATATCTAACAATAATGTAAAACTGAAAATGTATGTAAACAGGCTGAAGGACCTCGGTCAATGGCCTTTTGGGTTATACTCAATAAATATCGGTTTTTTTTATAATTTTCATATTAATCCACTGAACATGAAAATGTATTGTATGTCACAACTCTAGGATTTCTTTAAAATTATTCATTTTCATCAAAATAATAAAAAATTATTAATGAATTTTTTATTTAATTTTATACAACTTTATGAGAAAAAATTGTCTTTGGTGGTTTCTAAAATATCTCTGTATATATTGCTGCCGAAAAGCAGCTCCTATAAGGTTTCCTTCCTCATTCTGTCTTAGATTTTCTAGTAAATCTTCATCTTCAGAATCTACATCTACAATTGACATTCTAATTCATTCAAATAGTTAAGGAATAGTAAATGTATATTCTAACCTGAATTTTCTTGATTATCATCAATACACATGTTGTGAATTATAGTTAGGGCGATAATCGCTGCCTTTGCAGTATCAAGACTTACTTGCATGCCATTAAAAAAACAACAAATTTGTTTTTCCATTGACCGAACAATCTCTCCGCCACATTTCTAGTGCAAATGTGACTTCTGTTATATGCCTCCTTTGCATCAGTGACTGGATTTAAGAGAGGAGTCAGTAAATATCTTGTACATGTGTATCCGTTATCACCGAGTAAAATACCATTTATTTCCTCATTCTACAAAGAAACAAGTACTAGTTACTTAGATGAGTACCTATAAAATAATTACCTCAAATTTTCTTCGTAATGAACATTGGTTCCAAATTCTCGAGTCGTGAGATGAACCCCTCCATCTTGCAACAATGTCACGTATCTTACACTTTGCATCAGAAACAACCGACTTGTATCTTGGGATAAGTAAACATTTTCTGTTATTTATTATTTAATAAAAACTTACCTGAACATTTAAGGAGTAATATCCTTTTCTATTAATATACAATAAAGGGTTATCTCCTCCGGGACATTTAATTTTAATGTGGGTACAGTCGATCGCACCCACTATAGATGGACAATTACCAATCTGAAAAAAATCTTTTACAACATCAACTTCACGTCCTTCAGGAAAATATATATACTGGTCCCTATATGCTGCTATTGCTCTGACTACTCTAGCTATAATGTTGCTCATGGATGACTGAGAAATACCATGTATATCACCTAATAAATAGTACTTATAAATACCAGACAACTATTAAAGTTGGGTAAATATTAAGCTAAAAATGTATTTAGCTATGTCTTGCTCATATGCTCCTTTAGCAAGGTATCTTATTGTGGCTAAGACCTGAAGTCCTGGACTAATTCCTCCTCCTCTATTGCTCACAGAAATTTGTTGATAAACCATATTTATGATATTTTCAGCTAGATTTTTGCTTATTCTGTAAATTTGTTTAAATTTCAAGTCGTCATATTCTTCAAAAGGATTTATTCTTCATAAATATACTTTAGGATTTCTGGGAATTTGTCCCAATTGGGGTTCCTCAGCCTCAACTACTTCTTGGTTAATATCAATTAAGTCATCTACATTCGTATTTATAATTGACTAAAATTGGTAATATAATATAATAATGTATAATATCAAGTACAACTTACCTGTATAAAATTTTTACTTACTATTAATCACAAAGGCTAACCATTCTAACATTGGACAAAAATTAGGTTAACTTAAGCACGGTCTAAAACATACCTAAACTTATTACTAAGGATTTAGTATCATTCTAGTGTTAAAATGATGTTAAATGTAATTATTAATATGCGTTTTACTAATTTAAGTTTAAAGTCATGTTAGAATAATCTAAATTTTATTATTAATAAGGCTGTTACACACAGTGCTGCCAATGACATATTGTAAAAATATCCTCTGAACACATGCAAATTACACGACATTACACGCACTTGAAGAATATTACACGATTAGGTACACTCCTGTTTTCAAAATTGAATTGTTTTAATTAATTTAAAAAATTAGAGAAAATTATTTTACATTATAACTTAAGGCTAATTTATTGAAGCTTTTCAATATTCATTCAAATCGCAGCGGCCGTGCTTGGTCAAGGCGACGCGATGTAGCAGACGATGGTGTAGGCATAGGCCAAGAATTGTATAATAAATTTTGGGCATAGGCAACCACACAGATAGGCGATCAGATATAACACAACTACTCTGCAAATAATTTTAGCATCCCCTAAGAAATTACAACCCTTTAAAAGCAAGTTCTGAAATCAAGTTTCCATGTTTTTTTTAGTGTCGAAACAATAACTAAACTTATCATAAGAATGATAAAAAGCATTTCAATAAACCGGTAATAACGATTGACAACTATAATGATAGGAACCTACTACAGAAAGTATCGTTTGCAGAATTTTAGGGTTGAGATGCTGGCTTTTAATTCAATTTTACTTTTTTTGTATGCAAACTAGATATTTAGTAATGTGTGTAGATACAAAAAAGTTTTTTTTCTATTCAGACATTTTTTTCAAAATTTTTGTGTGAAAGAGGTGTGTGAGATGACAACAAGTGAAATAGGTCAGGAATCCATTGTTTTATTTACTATTTTGGAATTACCCTGTATAAATCTTATGGTCAAACCATATACATAAAGATATATACTGCTCTTTGACGACTGCGCATCGGTACGGAGCATGCAATAAAAGGGGATGGAAAATGACCACCATTTTGATATACTCTCTTGTTCTTCCCATGTTTATGTTTACCTTTGTTGGTTTGTGAGGTTAGGTTTGGAATTTATTTGGTTTACAAAAATGTTAATTAGTGCAATATTTTATTATTCTGTGCATGAAGAACATGTGCTTTATTAGAAGTTGTAAAAATGTTAGAAGTCTGATGTCTCCACAAATGTTTTTAGGATTCCGAAGTGACTTTTTCATAGACACAAGCAGATTTACTAATATATCTATGGACTTTTTATAGGTTTTAAATGCGTGTTTTGTTTTTGTTTGTTTATTTTAAAAAATATATTTTATAGTGAAAACAGTACAACCTATGAGTTCATCATCCCGTTCATCCGATATATTTTTGACCCCTTCGTCTTCGATGCTATCTATTTCCAAAAACAAAAAAAAAACAGATACAAAGGATGGCAATTCAATTTCAATGGGAGTGAAACAGGTTGGGTTTCATCAAGGAAAGGCTCGAGTATAACTAGTCGAATAAAACTTTAAAAAACTGAGCACAAATATTTGTATCCTGCATGTTTTAGATATAAAAATGTGAGCATACTTATTAATCCACATTTGGTATTTTAGAGTAAGTCCTCGATCTACCAAAAGAAAGTGAAAAATTAAGAAACAAATATATCGAAGGAAGAAAATGTATAGGGCCAAACAGTGTATAAAAATATTAGAGTTGTCATTAAAAGATGTGGTGAAGCATTTAACGTCAAGAAAAGTACATCTTCCATCTCATGGCTTTGATCGCAGATATTATTGCTATATTAAGAAAATTATTTGCTTCACTTGACAATTTATACAAAAGACACCTAGATCAGCTTTTTAAATTTACTGAAGATTACCATAAACTGTTATAAAATTATGCAATTATGATATCATATACACAGTGTTCCATAATCAGAGAGAATCATAGAGAAGCTGAAGATAGTAAACGTCTAAATATATTGTATGCAAAATATAGTGTTTAGAGATATAGTGTTAAAAGTGAAAATATGTTGTAAAGGTTTGAATTAGTGTATGTAATTTAGTAAGGTTGACAATAAGTAACTATGTAACTATCATTGATTTTATTAGTTTAGCTAGCAGATATGTCAAAGTAAGGTTTCACTTTTTGACGACAAATTTTAAGCCGTACAAAGTTACGAGGCCTTCTAAATCCAGAAAAGCATTGTGATTAACACCCTTAGATCTAACAAATTAAGCATTTATTACCTTTATCATTCAATTAAAATAGTATAAGTAAGAAATCACCTGTTTTTCTGGCACAGGTCTTGAGATCTGGCGATGCCCAACGTAATGCTTGACATGTCTGACGGTTTACAAATAGTTTTAGACAATATCAACAATTAGAAGAACCCTTCTTATTCCTATATATCTAATGGTAACTGTATAAAGCAGAAATGATAATTAAAGACTCTTTTCCATACTAGTCACTAGCCTTATAAATTTAAATTATAAAAATTTTGAATTTCATATTTCTTATATTTGGATGTAAACCTTTCAACTTCTCTATGATACTCTGTATATTATAATTTACTTATTTTGACTGTTATGTTTTATGTGTAAACTAAACTCTTACCTTACCAATAAATTTTCGTAAAGCATTAATTATTATTAACAGTATAAAATAAATACTTCTACTTCCTCTTTATAAATAAAAATTGATTGATGTAATCAAAATAAAACTGATTTCAGGTTTGGTTTCATGATTCTGTAGTCCTAATTTGTTCATCTGGTTTTAGTGTTTTAATCCTTATCTATTACATTTTTATAACAGACTAGTTATAATTTAATTTCTTACAAAAGATGTTTAAATTTAGAAATGGACATTATATTTACCGCCCACAAAATATTTGGGATTTGTAGTGTTTTCACTAAACAGTTGGCAATGAGTACATCAAAATGGCAGCCCCCTTTGTTGCACTTGTCGGTGGTCGCACTCACGCAGTATATATCTTTATGTATATGGGTCAAACCACAATCAATAATGACAGAACCCTGATACAATCATAACATTCGTAATTTTGTAAAATCCATTGAAGCATAGATTAAAGATAAACCAAGTCGCGCAAACTGCACATGGTGGTTACAGTTACAATCACTAAATACTCTCATCGGCACAGAATTACCGTCTAAGAAGAATTTGTGTTAAAATACTTAAAATATCCGTAATTGCACACTTTTTGAGAGTGTTAGAATTTTACACACCTACTCTTGAAATTACACGTATTTCGTGTAATTACACACTGATTGGCAGCACTGCATTACATATTCGTTTTGTATGAGGATGTTTTCGCGAAATGTCATTTGTAACCGTTTGGTAGGCCGGTAGGTTTATTCAATTTTTGCAAAAATAAAATACTTATTTGTATGATAGGTTTTTGTGCTAAATGCAAAATACATATTTTCACAATTATTACTAATAATAATTGAAGGGACCGAATTCGTATGACATCACGAAATAAGCAACTTGCGATGTCGTAAGAAATCATATCTGAATTAAGTACATACTATTATTACAATGATCTTATTGAGACCTATATTTAAAGGAAGGATTTAAAGGAGTGCTGTAACAGATCACTTTCAATTAATAAATTTTAATGTCATTTACAATTAATTAGTTTTAATGATTATTAATGAACCCATTTAGTAGTGACGTCACATACGCCAAATAATAGACAACCCCACAGTCATCATGAAAAATTTTTTATTAGATCGATTTTCGACCTTATGTCCTTATTTGGATACATAATGCGCGGAAATATAAAATGTCTTTTTTGTCATGCTCTACTATCACGATATTCTGGCAATATCAGAAATATTTAAGAAGGTTCTAAACTCGAATGACAAACTATAAATATCGACTTTTATAGAATTCATAAAATAAAATAGCATGTAGTGTTACTGAGCATACGCATTGAAATTAATTTCATATAACTTTATGATTTCTGTGTTTACCAGTGTTCTTGCCTTGCCTTGCCTTGCGTTCTTTCACTTAAATTTTGTAACAATTTTTCAACTATGACAGGTTGATGTGGGTTGCCTAAATTGTGACGTCACACTAAACGAGTCTATTGACACTAATTACGTACTGAACTTGGTAACACTATTTCAGTCAGACCGAAATAGTGTTCAGTATATATTCAGTTTTACTGAAGCGCGTCGCGGTACACTGAACTGGGCCACACGAGGTACTTCTGTGCATGGCTTAGGTCACCCGTCCCGCCCCTCAACTCCCGCGACAATCCACAATTGACGCTGGCAAATGCACGAATTTACACGATCAGTGTGCTGCATTTTTTCCAGCAAAGGCAGCATCAGAGCATCAGTACTTCTCGTAGAATTGCGGGCATGCGGGCGTATATCGTACATATTTAGTATTTCGTGTTAATTTGAGATTTTGGTGTTTTGTGAATTTTTATAGGTAGTGGTAGTGATTTATTGTACTAATTAATAATATTTATATACTGTGATAGTGACAATGGATTTAGTTTGTAATTTAGTTCATGTGAAGCGTTTTTTAAAATACTCTTACGAAGAAAAAATTGATTTAAAAAACAATGGTAGGCCATTGCCCGATATTTTTATTAAGACTACAGGTGTTAGCCGCGGAAAAGCATATAAACGCCAATTTAATAGAGACATTTATCCGAAGAACAATTGGATTTGTGGGTGCAACAAAAAAATGCGTTATTTTGTTTTCCTTGTTTGCTTTTTGGCGATAATAAAGCATGAACGGAGGTAGGGATGACAGTTTTAGTTCATTTAAGTGAAAAAATAAAAAAGCACGACAACTCCAAAAGCCATCTACATAATACGATGGAATTAGCTTTATTAGGGACAACTAATATTAAAGCGCAGCTAGATTCAGCTTATTGGGTAAATGTGCAAAAGCATAATGATAATGTGGCAAAAAATAGATACGTTTTGTCAAAAATTATAAACTGCATAAAGTTTTGTGAGGCCTTTGAACTGGCGCTTCGAGGACATGACGAAGATGAAACCTCTCAAAACCCGGGGATATTTCGTGGTTTGATAAATTTTTCTGCTGAGCTTGATGTAACTTTAAGCGAGCATCTACAAAATGCTTCAATATTTAAAGGAACCTCTAAAGAAATACAAAATGATCTTTTAGACTGTATATTAAAAGTATGTCATGAAGAAATAATTAAAAGAATTAACAAATCTTCATTTTTGGCAGTTATGACAGACGAAACAACTGATGTATCTGTAAAAACTCAGTTAGTGGTAGTTTTAAGATATATTCTCGATGGTGAACCGATTGAATGTTTTTGGACATACCTGAAACCTACAAAATGTGACGCTGAAACTCTTTCGGAAAATATTTTAAGTGTTATAGACCCTCTAGTGGAAAATTCACCTTACAAGCTAATTTCGCAAAGTTACGACGGAGCAGCGGTAATAAGTGGACAACACGCAGGAGTTCAAGCAAAAATTAGACAAAAGTATCCTTGTGCTTATTTTGTACACTGTTACGCACACCAAGTAAACCTAATTATGTCTAAAGCCGCTTCCATAAACTCTCAGGTGCGTGTGTTTTTTGGAAATCTGAAAGACATTCCGGCATTTTTCAATAACTCACCGCAGCGAGTAGAAGTACTAAATACAATAGTGGGGAGAAAAATTACCCAAGGTGCTACGACTCGATGGAATTTTAATATACGGACTATTAATGTTGTATTTGAAAATAGAGAATCGCTTATTGAATGTATGGAAGAAATAGAAGAAGAATTCCATAATGAAACCGTGTGTAATGCAGCTTTCTCTATTCGGCGAATGTTAGAAGATTCTGTTTTTGTTTTTTGGTTAACTTTTCATCACGTAATGCCTCACGTCGACATTTTGTTTAATCAGTTGCAGAAGAGAAAAACCGATCCAACCCAAGTTAGAAACGCTATCGACAATTTCGAAAAAAGCATCGCCGGTATTCGGAATAACATTGATGACATCATTACTGCAGCATCATCACATGTCTGCACGGAGCCTCAAGAAAAAAAAGAAAACGCCCTCATAACAGCAAATTTGATTAACCGTATTGCCGCCTTAGAAGTTTGTGATCTTATTACGAATTCTGCAAATGTCAGATTTATGTTTAAAGATCATCTTGTAGCAGCATCCCTTTTCTATTCTGAGCATTTTGCAGAGTATTGTGCAAAGTTTCCCGAAGACAAGTTGACAACTACTTGCCTAGCTTATCCCACACTTGAAAAGGAGCGACTCAAAACAGAACTATCTGTTATCTATTTAAGAAACGACTGTAGAAATTTAAATGGTGCATTACCCCTATTAAAATTTTTAACACAAAATAATTTAGATGAAACATTTCGGGAAACAAAAAAATTATTAGAAATTGTTGCAACAACACCCATGTCAACATCAGAAGCTGAAAAATGCTTTTCAGCTTTAAAAAGAATCAAGACCTTCCTTCGAAATTCAATGTCCCAGGATCGTTTGACAGCTCTATCGATGCTTTCCATTGAAAAAATATTTATTTGAAAAATTGATGGCTTCAACGAGTAGATTATAGACAAGTTTGCTTCTATGAAGGATTGCAGAATTGAATTGACTTTCAAAAAATAGGTGAGTAAATATTTGCAGAACACCCGTTTCATTTCATCACGAGCCGCCACTGAGCCATGTACACAATAGACAGTGTAGCATGGATATACAGTATTAGTGACGTCGCAGATTATGCAACCAGCATCACAAAATTGTTACAGATGTTGACGATAAAGAGTACTGATGTATTTTTTAATGTATTTATAATTTAACTAATAAAGCTCCACAACAAACAAAGACTTACCTGTAAAAATCGACCTTATGGAACGGTGACTTAAAACTAAAAATCAAATGAAGATAATACCGACTACTTTTTTTTTATTTAGTTACCAGTGTTACCATATGTAGTATTTAAGAAATATCCTTCAGTGTATCATGTATACAGAAGTTAAAATTAGAATCTGAGCAACTGTCCAACTATAGTCTGTTTGGAAATAAAAGAGAGTAATAAAACTTCGAGATAAGAACCGGCCATGGGCGTGGTAATATTTCGTTTCAGGTAATTATCGGGTAACACTAATGCTAACAGGTAATGGATGTACATTAATATATTTTACTGGATACATCAAAGGGCAGGAGCCAGTGTACTGTGACAGATCAATCCAGTCTTAGAGCTGAATATATGAAGACGTGCTAGTGCAGTAGAGTAAAATTCCACTTGTGTTTAGTGACTATTGTGCCAGTGGATATAATATTGTTTGGGTAAAATGTCGAGCTTATCAGAATGCGTACCTGCTAAACGCGTGAAAAGATGTGCGCTGTCTCAGAATGAGAAGATTATTATATTAAATGTATTTAATGCATTGAAACACCAAAATCCTACCAACAGTGTTGACGACATCGTGGAAAAGTGTTTCCAAATGACAGGGATTGGAAAATCGACTATCTACAGACTTTTAAAGGAAACAAAAAATGAACAAGATACTGTAAATCCCCCAAAATCATCTACAGTGAGGTCAAAAGTCGTTATAGATGATTTCTTCAAAAATGTCATTCGTAGAAAAGTACACTCATGTTATTTAAAAAAAAATACCAACGCTAAACAAAATTTTAAGTGAACTTTCAGAGGACAACGATTTGCCAAAAAATCAGTAGAAGCAAATTATGGGCCGTCTTACGAGAGTTGAATTTTTGCTGGGAAAAGCAGAACAGGAAGTCAATTCTTATCAATAAAGATGAAATTATTGGCGGAGATCCAACTTAAGATCAATTAGAAAATTTCGTGACGAAAGGAGGAATATTTATTATCTAGACGAAACTTGGGTCAACGAGGGATATACTGTAACAAAAGTATGGCAAGATAAAAATGTAAAAAGTTTTCGATAAGCATTTTTGAATGGACTTTCAACAGGGTTCAAGGCACCTTCAGGTAAAGGGCGAAGATTAATAGAGACACATATAGGTAGTGCCAGTGGTTTTGTAGATGGCAGTTTATTTTTATTTGAATCTAAGAATACAGGTGACTATCACAAAGACATGCACGCAGATGTTTTCGAAGAGTATTTTACACAGATGTTGGATCCTATTCCTCCGGAGTCTGTAATTGTCATGGATAATGCCAGTTACCATTCCCGGCAGACCGAGCGGACGCCTACGACTGCTTGAAGGAAAGCCGATATAATTCAATGGTTATCCGGAAAAAACATTTCTATTGAAACAAATATGGTGAAAAAGGAACTTTTGACTCTTGTCAATCTTAATAAAGATCAGAAAAAATATGTTATCGATGAAATGACAACAAATCGCCAAATAACGGTACTACGGTTACCACCTTATCACTGTGAACCCAATCGAATTAGTCTGGGCGCAGGTAAAAGGAGATGTAGCCCGAAATAATACGACGTTTAAATTAAGTGACGTGAAAATTTTGTTAAAAAATTCCTTGGAACGAGTGAGTAACTGCAGATAACTGGCAAATATGCATACATTATGTACAAAAAGAAGAGGAGAAAATAAGGGAACTCGATAATTTAATTGACGTTACTGTGGAACTTATCGTTATCAATCTAGGAGACGAAGATAATTCATCAGAATATTCAGAGGATGAATTTTAATATACCTACTTTTTTATTTTCTTTATTGTACATTTATACAACACTACATTTACTCACCATAATTTAAATTTTCAAAATACATATTTTTGTGTGGAATAAAAGTCTATTCATTAAATTTAAATAAATATTTTGATAATAATATTGAATAATTTTATTTGAATTACTAAAAACCCTCTTAACCCGGTTATGATGCTTAAAGTAGCCTCTAGTTTTGAATTGCTGTTTTTATATTGTTTACTTATAAGAGAAATGGACCGAGAAATTGAAGCGGCATAGACAAAGACGGATTGTCGGGGATTAAATTTTAGCTACCTGCTACAATTTAGTACGGTTCGATCACACAACGTTTTTTTAAAAATACACCTCATCTATACCGATAATACATAATATAAAAATATTGAATATAAGCACCAGTACTACATTTATTTACGATTTGCATACATAATAAGCTTTTATTACTCTCTTTCATTTCTAAAGAGACTATAATAACAAATAATAATAACAAATTAAGCATTTAGTACTATTATTTATTACGTTTATTATATTTACTACCCTATAAACAGGTCCTGAGATCTGGCGATATCAACTGCAATGCCTGACATTTCTGGCGGTCTACAAACCCTACAAACTTGAAAAGTAGTGGGCAATATCAACAATTATACCTTATATGCATATTCATCTATAGATATTTAGGAATGATGGTACATACAATATATTTGGATGTTACGTCACCATGATGTCTCAGTGGAATGTTTACATTTTCTGTAACACATTTAGTACTTTGTTATCGGTGCTATATACAGGGTCGGAAAACGCTGATGGTCTATCTGAGTTTACACGAGAGCGACAAAGTAAAGTATAGAAATCCGTGCGATAGACAAGGATGACTATATTGACGACGTTTTAAAATCTAAATAGTCACCACCCATTTCGTCATTCAACAAATAAAATCCACTCCCACTTATATCTCTGCGACCAATCGCCATCTTTGCCTTTATTGTTTGCCTTTCGCTTTCGCAAGAGATGTCGCTACTTGTGCAACTCCAACTCCGGTATTCTGATATTTTACCAGCGGTCGAAATTGTGGACAGTGATTAATCGCTAGCTTGTTGACCAGCGCGACGGGCAAAGCGTGCGGGGAGCAAGATTTCATAGGCGTACTAAATTTGAATGCGATCAGATATAAGAAATATATTAAAATGACAAAAATAGTTCCATTACATAACATCCATTATTTTTAGAGTAGAAACAGTGATATAACAGTTTTTACCAATTTCGAGGCGTTAGATAATAAAAATTATAAGATTTATTTCACAATTTAAAGTTTTTATCTTGTCAATTACCCTAGGTCGAAAATAGTAGAAAGTGACTAACTCACAACACAGAGATGAGTACGGAAGGTGAGGGTGGTATGATTACCTAAGCGTGCCACTTGAGAAGAGTTAAAGCACACAAAATTATCAAAAATAAGTTGACGTCGGCTGAACCTAGCACATTAACAATTTACTTTAAATGTGTCCCTGTTCTTATGGACGGCGATTGCCCACATACTTAAGCCTTGTCCTCATGGACGCGAAATTCACGGATTTTTGCACGAATTTTGCAACTTCTGTTTTAATTATTTATGGCGGGAAAATCTCAACTTTTCACAATTGCAAGGCTATCATGGGCGGGTATATCGTTCGGGCGGGCAAAATTTCGGGTATATCTTTTCGTTAATTTAATTATGAATGTAATTAATTTTATTAGTGATTTGATCGAAATGAGGAATATCGGATGATGACATGTATGAAGAGTTTAGTGCGCGAGGTCAAAATATGAGTGTAAGTGATGTTGAAATATATATTTCATTAACAAAATTGTACGTGAATAGCATATGTGTGCAAATAAAAAACTGGTAAAGAAGTACAACTGTGAAACGGAAAGTGATGGAAACTCGCGGAAGGAAGATTGTATCTTTAAAATGAGTTTTCCAAATAAAAATTCTATTGCTATATCTTACAAGATGAAACTTAGTCCGTATAAATGAAATCGAAAAGAGTATACTGATAGAAAGGACGAAATAGTGATATGGCGAAGAAACTAATTAAAATAAATATTAAATATTAAAAAGAATCTGGATCGAAGAATATATTAAATTTTGACGAAACATGGGCGTATGAAGGTCATACGGAATGATATAATAAGTGTTAATGTGTGACCGTTATAGTGACAGTGCTAGTAACCAATAGTAAATAGTGTGTATGTATTCTAAAGCCTTTTGTCCTTTTCAATGCGGAATTCGCAAATATTTGCGCGATTTATTTAACGGTGGAAAAATCTCTATTTGTAACAAATTTTGTCAACTACCTATAACATTTTCTACTATTTTCATCATGAAACTGCCATGGTATATTATCAGAAGTTCAAAACAAACTTATTAACAGCACATAATAATGAAAGGGGCAATAATATTTGTAGTGTTTGACAGTATGGCAAATTGCAATTGTGAAAAGTTGAGATTTTCCCGCCATAAATAATTAAAACAGAAGTTGCAAAATTCGTGCAAAAATCCGTGAATTTCGCGTCCATGAGGACAAGGCTTAAGTGTGTTATCTGCGGAGTGCGCATCAGGTAGGTGTAAGTGGGTGGTAGTGGGCCATCGCCGTCCATAAGAACAGGGACACATTTAAAGTAAATTGTTAATGTGCTAGGTTCAGCCGACGTCAACTTATTTTTGATAATTTTGTGTGCTTTAACTCTTCTCAAGTGGCACGCTTAGGTAATCATACCACCCGTACCTTCCGTACTCATCTGTGTGTTGTGAGTTAGTCACTTTCTATTATTTTCGACCTTGGGTAATTGACAAGATAAATTTTGAAATAATTCTTATAATTATCTAACGCCTCGAAATTGGTAAAAACTGTTATATCACTGTTTCTACTCTAAAAATAATGGATGTTATGTAATGGAACTATTTTTGTCATTTTTATATGTTTCTTATATCTGATCGCATTCAAATTTAGTACGCCTATGAAATCCTGCTCCCCGCACGCTTCGCCCGTCGCGATGGTCAACAAGCTAGCGATTAGTCACTGTCCACAATTTCGACCGCTGGTAAAATATCAGAATACCGGAGTTGGAGTTGCACAAGTAGCGACATCTCTTGCGAAAGCGAAAGAAAAACAATAAAGGCAAAGATGGCGATTGGTCGCTGATATATAAGTGGGAGTGGATTTTATTTGTGGAATGACGAATGGGTGGTAACTATTTAGATTTTAAAACGTTGTCAATATAGTCATCCTTGTCTATCGCACGGATTTCTATACTTTACTTTGTCGCTCTCATGTAAACTCAGATAGACCATCAGCGTTTTCCGACCCTGTATAATGTGTTCCATTGCTCTACAGAACCTACTTGTCAATTGTTTGTATCAGTAATTAAACGTTTTTTAAAAATTATAACAAATTTCTATTATCTGTTGAGTGTACGTTTCTGTTCACGTATCATTTTTAAACCACTCTATAATACATAACAGAATTCTATATTGAAATCAGGTCGTTTGGCATACAACAAATTTTACGCAGGCAACACAATTTAGCAGACAATGTCTCAGTCTACTCTGGGGAAATGTGTGAAAATCAGTCTTTACATTAGGCACTGAAAAATAATCAGATATGTAGTAGCTTAGAAAGCAGCCATTTAGGGAAAACTTATATTGGTAAGCTGTTGGATACACTGCATTTTAATCCCAGCGTACAATTGAAACCAAAATGGAATGTTTGTAAGTGGACTATAGAAATCATGTTTCTATGAATTAGACGTAAAGCTTTCATATTCTGAAATTCCTGCTCATTGGTGTGACGCTACCTCGTCAGAAGAACCAACCTATAAAAGCTAAGTTACTGCAATACTACCAGATTCGAGTTTTCTCCATAGGTACTGTTTTTGATTAGTAGCTTTTAAACATCAAAAACTAGCCGTCTAGTGAGGTCCTTGCGCATAGAAAATGTGCTGGTAACGCTTTGCTCGAAATGGTGAAGTTAAACACAACCAATACCAACTCCAGTGGATACTAAAAAAGTAAATAATAATTTCGATTATCAAATAAAACATTTTATTAATTTGGCAATCTATTCCGTTTCTTAATTACATTGTTTAAAGTAAAAGATTGTTCTATAGAAATATTATTTAGATCTAGACGGCTAAAGCTACCTTCAGAGAACGATGTAGTGTTTCCAGCAACAAAAAGTCACTTGATTTTCAGCCAATTAAATTAATCGTATTCCCCTCTTTTCCCGTTGAAGTTAGGTGCAGCTCAAAATTTCCTACTTCAACTATCCAGCGGAACAACGGCATGGTTAATCAGCAGCATAAGTGACACATTGTGCATGCCGCTACTTGTATAGTTTAAAATAGGCCCGTACTGTGTGCAAATCACATAAATAACGAAAATAATGAATCGGTCACATGAGTTACAGGAGCACAAGCATTTATTCATTTGCACTTTGTAAGTGGTCTCTCTCATATGTTTGTCACTAATCCAAAAATTAGTGATAATTATTATTTACAGACTACATAATACATATGCCTAGTATATATTGATTTATAAATAACGTCTGTTTAATTCTTTTAAGAATTTAATTTTTTGCATATGATTTGTTTGCTTTCAGGGGTTTGGTTGTTACTTTTTTAGTTTATTTTTATAAATCTCTGCTTCAGGGTTAACGATCTAGGAGATTTTAGCCTTCTGCACTTTAAAATTCTTTAAAAAATGAAGGTAGGGAATATTTTGTTGTTGACAGATTCAAGAATATTATGTCCATTTACTTAATTTACTATACTTTATTTTTAAACTAAGAGGAGTGATTCAAATTTCTCGCGCTTAAACAATAGCTTGTTCTTGGTTAATTTATCATCGAGTTTACATAAACTCACATGTTTATTGTCAATGTCAATACTGTCAACTACTAACATTTAAAATGTCAGTTGTATTTGGCTATTAACGTTGTCACTTCGTATATTATTTTATGTTTATTTTTCCTCCTCGTTAATCCTAAATCAAATAAAATAGTTCTTTTTATAACTCAACAACGAATTGTATTGCTTGTTGTGCATGTTTTCTATTTTTTCAAATTTACCGCATAAATTGTCTAGTTATATTTTCGAGTTACTTTTCCCTGTTTATATATGACTTCTTCATTTACTCCTCTTAGTTAAATAGAGTTTAGTACCATTTGGGAACGTATCACGTATCTCATTATTTTGAACTACTACGGCGATATTAGTTCAAAAGCTGTGATTTTAGTAGTTGTATTGTACCAAGTTGAACAACATATTCATTACATATAACAGTTTCTGTCTAAAATCTAAATAAATAAAATATGTAATTGCTACGTTGTGTTGTCAATCACCCATACAATTTACTTTAAATTAGTGTCTCGGGCACCCCGGACAATTAGGAAAATTTTTTTGAACAGCATAGAATTATTTATTTTAAGAAGAAAAATTAATCCAGTTACATTTACCTAAAGTAAATAGAAATGGGGCAATCTAAATCATAAATTAAATAAAATTGAGCTGACCAAAACTATTAAACAATGGAAAAGTAAGTATCATATAGTAATTTTATGTTATGTTTATTAGTGAAATGAAGACAAGTGTCAGAAGATGTGTAAGAGAGGTTAGATATCGACATATAGGAATAGGAGATCGTGAACCAAAAAAAAATTGAACATATTTTGAAGAAGGATCCTAATATCTAAAATAACAATTGAATGTATATATCTAACATACCAACGTTAACCAGAGTGCAAAACAAAATTATCACCAAACGAATACTATAATATTGAGGGTCCTGATGTTGGACATGACTTGCTTACAGAAGTAAATAGGTACTTATAGTTTAACATATTGCTACAGTAAAAAATTCTGAATAAATTAAATCACAAAATTAATTTAAATTAACTTTACATACATCTATTATTATAGCGTTATATAGTAAAGAATTTATTACTATAACTCTAATTTGTTATAAATTAATTGATGATTTTTTAATATTTATAAAAGAGAAAATGCAAAAAAATATCAGCTGTGATATGTCATTAGCCTGTATTAGAAATGTTGGTAATTATACTATTGTAATTTTTAATTTTATTACAGGTAAATATTCCACTTCAACATCAAATATAAATGAAGGAAAATATTGTAAACGACAATAATGTATCTTCATATTTGGAAGCAACCAAAAATAAGCAAGTGAAACAACGGCCACTAAGAAGGGCAAATCGAGTGCGTCCTACATTAAACATACCTGACGGAAATTTACTTGCTGTTATATGATCAGTTGTGCTGTTGTTAATTCTATTTACATAGAATATATTATATGTATATGCTACTAGATTGGTATGCCTGTTTGTATTCACAGGAAGGAAGTGTTGGGGTAAAAATGAAAAGATACTATGAATCACAGAACATATAACTAGAAGAAGGGCGTGTTCTTTATTCCAACATCGAAACAGCAGTGACAAATAATGTACCCTCATTGTGTCGGGACACCAGAAAAATTGAACTAAAAATGTTCCCTTAGTCGATAATAATGGTAACTTTATAACTTACCGGCTTCGTCGGTAAAACAGATATTGGATATTGTCAACTTCAGGGTCAAATTTATATTATTTTATTTCACCCATATACATAAAGATATATACTGCTCTTTGACGACTGCGCATCGGTACGGAGCATGCAATAAAAGGGGATGGAAAATGACCACCATTTTGATATACTCTCTTGTTCTTCCCATGTTTATGTTTACCTTTGTTGGTTTGTGAGGTTAGGTTTGGAATTTATTTGGTTTACAAAAATGTTAATTAGTGCAATATTTTATTATTCTGTGCATGAAGAACATGTGCTTTATTAGAAGTTGTAAAAATGTTAGAAGTCTGATGTCTCCACAAATGTTTTTAGGATTCCGAAGTGACTTTTTCATAGACACAAGCAGATTTACTAATATATCTATGGACTTTTTATAGGTTTTAAATGCGTGTTTTGTTTTTGTTTGTTTATTTTAAAAAATTAATTTAATAGTGAAAACAGTACAACCTATGAGTTCATCATCCCGTTCATCCGATATATTTTTGACCCCTTCGTCTTCGATGCTATCTCTTTCCAAAAACAAAAAAAAAACAAATACAAAGGATGGCAATTCAATTTCAATGGGAGTGAAACAGGTTGAGTTTCATCAAGGAAAGGCTCGAGTATAACTAGTCGAATAAAACTTTAAAAAACTGAGCACAAATATTTGTATCCTGCATGTTTTAGATATAAAAATGTGAGCATACTTATTAATCCACATTTGGTATTTTAGAGTAAGTCCTCGATCTACCAAAAGAAAGTGAAAAATTAAGAAACAAATATATCGAAGGAAGAAAATGTATAGGGCCAAACAGTGTATAAAAATATTAGAGTTGTCATTAAAAGATGTGGTGAAGCATTTAACGTCAAGAAAAGTACATCTTCCATCTCATGGCTTTGATCGCAGATATTATTGCTATATTAAGAAAATTATTTGCTTCACTTGACAATTTATACAAAAGACACCTAGATCAGCTTTTTAAATTTACTGAAGATTACCATAAACTGTTATAAAATTATGCAATTATGATATCATATACACAGTGTTCCATAATCAGAGAGAATCATAGAGAAGCTGAAGATAGTAAACGTCTAAATATATTGTATGCAAAATATAGTGTTTAGAGATATAGTGTTAAAAGTGAAAATATGTTGTAAAGGTTTGAATTAGTGTATGTAATTTAGTAAGGTTGGCAATAAGTATGTAACTATCATTGATTTTATTAGTTTGGCTATCAGATATGTCAAAGTAAGGTTTCACTTTTTGACGACAAATTTTAAGCCGTACAAAGTTACGAGGTCGTCTAAATCCAGAAAAGCACTGTGATCAACACCCTAGATCTAACAAATTAAGCTTGGCATGTCTGATGGCCTACAAATAGTTTTAGACAATATCAACAATTAGAAGAACCCTTCTTATTCCATATATCTAATGGTAACTGTATAAAGCAGAAATGATAATTAAAGACTCTTTTCCATACTAGTCACTAGCCTTATAAATTTAAATTATAAAAATTTTGAATTTCATATTCCTCATATAGCTTATTTGGATGTAAACCTTTCAACTTCTCAATGACACTCTGTATATTATAATTTACTTATTTTGACTGTTATGTTTTATGTGTAAACTAAACTCTTACCTTACCAATACATATTCGTAAAGCATTAATTATTATTATATATAAAGTATAAAATAAATACTTCTACTTCCTCTTTATAAATAAAAATTGATGTAATCAAAATAAAACTGTTTTCAGGTTTGGTTTCATGATTCTGTAGTCCTAATTTGTTCATCTGGTTTTAGTGTTTTAATCCTTATCTATTACATTTTTATAACAGACTAGTTATAATTTAATTTCTTACAAAAGATGTTTAAATTTAGAAATGGACATTATATTTACCGCCCACAAAATATTTGGGATTTGTAGTGTTTTCACTAAACAGTTGGCAATGAGTACATCAAAATGGCAGCCCCCTTTGTTGCACTTGTCGGTCGTCGCACTCACGCAGTATATATCTTTATGTATATGATTTCACCCTTATTTTAAAATAATATTTAAAAGAATATACACAATATTGCCATTTATTTACTATGGTAACATTATAGTATACTCATTTAAATATTACTGCAAATTCATAGAAAAACTTGAGACTTGAAAAAAAATTATTAAAGGACAAAACGATAATAATAAATTATTAATAAAATCTTATTATTAATTAATATTTATAAATATAGAGATGTTTTAATAATATTGTACATGTACATTTAAAGTGTGACGCATTATTTTATTTACTCTAATCGATGAGTGAATAAGTTTTATTCACTCAACGCTCTAATAGAAATGAATATTTATCAGAAGGATCCATTGGTTTTGAATATTTCATGTCATTTTTGAATATTGTTTCACAATAAATATAGCTGGATATTGTTTATGAACGCTCTCAGTATTACTTCATCATGATTATTAACAACATCGTCTGTCTCCAATCGAGAAAGAATTTGCATTACATGAAATTAATTCATTTTGTCTTACCTCTTGTTCAGAAACTTCATTATTCAATGATTCATTATTAAATCTACTGTACGAATGGGAAAAGTTTTCACAAGGATGCGATTACAAGTTTTAGGATAAAGAAAGTCGGAATCTATAAAAAGACGACATACAAACAAATGTTTATAATTCAAATTTGGAAAAAATACTACAAGCTTTCCATATTTGCACTATGAATAGAATTCCGTTATGCAATATAAAACTTAACGGTTTGATGAATTTTCCACAGACGATATGAACTTCTGCCCGATGGATATTTGCAAGAGCATAACTTATCAATAATAGATCATATATAAATTTCATTCAAAGTTATAATAAATATAACAGACCTGTTCTTTGTATATATTTGGTATTCTGTAGCTCATATAATATAATCTTTAGATTGTATCTGGTGGCAAGTCTTTGTTACATTTTCTCGGTACCTACAATTGTAAATAAAATAATTAAAATACCTACATCCACAAAATAGAATGATTAGAATATGGTTTCTAGAAACAGGTCTGTATATTCTATTTTGTGACTATCATTTAAAAATCATTTTAACTGGATGTTCTGATTCTGAACGAGTATTTATTCTATATAAAAAATAATATAATATAATCATCATGTATAAAATACTGCAAGCATTTATTATAAATTAATTTACACTTTCTTCGTAGAAATGCGACTCGAGGTAAATTTACAATAATTTTAATTAAATTTATTAGTATATTTTCTTTACTTATCATTTTCCTTTTAGCCGCTATTTCTAATTTTAATTTTTTTTATTATTATAATAATCAAATAACCAAGAAGTCAATTCGTTAAAATTAAACAATGACAGTGTGGAAAAATTACGAAATTAGTAATAAACCTAAAAACACCAGATCTATTAAATTTTACCAGTGAGGAAAAACTAGTAACAAATTAAAGGAAGTACCTTTTCCTTACGCCTTTCTTCATGTGTCGGGAAAAGCTTCATCCCCACCACCCCACCTTGCTGCTGCTGGACCACTTGCATACCCATGGTATGAATTAGCTGTCAAAGTCAAAATATCAACAGGTTATAATATGGTTAAGCACACTTTACAGTTAGCAATTTCTATTGCCGGCAATAAAAATTGCCGATTTTGCTCTTGCGAGTCTGCGCATTACTGCTATCTTCAAACAGCTGTGGCAATTTTCATTGCATTGCAGAAAATAGAACCTGTCCTAATTTTATTGCATTGCGGTTGCAATTCTGGTGATATTTTTTGTAACTTTTATATCGCCAACGTTATAGAAGTTGGAGAATTGACAGAGACAAAACTGATAGAAGTTGCTGCTTCTGTGCTTTTCTTTAATCTTCTACTTGGTTATAAATATTGGAAGTATACTGTGTAGACGTGTTTTTGTATTGTTAAAGTGAACTCTACATACACAATATCCCTCCTGACCACTGAAATGTAATTTTATATTATGATGACTGGAATGCGCTAAAAGCTGCGCGAATGGATTATTCATGATCAGCGCCATATTTTGTTTTGTGCCTCTAGCAATGGCGAAGCAGTAGGGGCTTAGCTGATTGTGAATTGAAATGAAATTGAATTCTGGAATAACACAAATGAGATCAAGATAAAAGAGGAAATCACACTGTACGCCAATGACGTGTTTACAAACAAAATAATGCGAAATTGAGAACACAATTCATATCGTACGTGCAGATGGTTGCCTCTCTCGCACCCACATACATAACCAATGAAGTACGTCTTTGATGAGTTTCATGTGCATCCTTTTGTCTACTCCTAGAGTTGGTATCTTTATTTGGATGCCCAAATGGACTAAACGCATTCCATATCATACATTTCAGTGCTCCTGACAGCTGCCAATTCAAACCTAACCTAATATTAGTTTCTGTTTCTTAAGATGGTATACCTGTACATTTTAAATACATATTAAATAAGAATTGCCACTTTATTCCGTGGAATTGCTAAGTGTAAAAACAAGCTGCAAGAAACATTGCCGACAATAAAAATGTCTTGCAATAAAAATTGCCAACTGTAAAGCGTCCTTTATGTTCGATCTATTTAACAATTAGGAAATAAATATTAATAAGGATTATTTGTAACAGTTTTTAATTCAGATAGGTAAGTAGAGGTTTATGTATTTTTGTTAATATTCAAAATGCCAATATAAGTTGTTAAAATGAAATGATTGATTTAAATTATATTTTAGTTTATGGAAAAATATCTCACAGCGGTTCTGATTGACTAGCTATATTTTATGGAGATCGGAATATACATGATGGATCTATTATAGAACTGTCGCGAAAGGAAAAGAAAACTGAAATAACCACAAACAATAAATTATCACTATCCAAGGTATGCTACAACAGAAACCATTATGACGAAATCTACTAAAATAATATACTCTAACTAACCCTTATAATCTAAAAATAATTCTTTTGTTGCAGATTGGAGATTCAATATAGTACGAGGAGACAGTTGAAATAAAATATTATTATTAATAAGTAAAATAAATTATTATTTTCAAGTCTTTAGTCTATTATTACTAAAGTGAGATTTGGAACGTTACATCTTATGTGAAGTAGTCTACCTTTTAATGTACTACCTGTTTGTCCAATATATGTCTGGTTACAGTTTACACCAATCAATTTTATGTACTACTCCCGATTTTCCAATTTATGATATTGTTCCTTAGTTTTAGAAAAAAGTCTATTTCCAGTAAGTGAATTCTTGAAACCAATCTTTACATTAAATCCTGTTGTGTCCATATATATTGACATATCCAAAATAGGATGCAGTTCATCGTTGGAAGCAGAACAACTGCATCCCATTTTTGGATATGTCAATACATAGGGACCAACACAACACGTTAGTCACGAAGTGGTATAGAAAATCTATGAGTAGTGGCAGGTATCTTAATTTCCATTCATACCACCAAAACAAAATGAAATTGAATCTAACCTCAGCCCTTAAAACCAGGGTATATAAATTGACACACCCCAGTTACGTAAATCAGTCACCTTACCCAGAAAATCTAATTAATAAAATTTTGTTTAATACTGACACTAACAATGTTGTTCCATTACATAATAGACTTACTGACAATAACATGAAAATTGACAACAATTCACAAACCACTGTTCCTGTTGTTTTTGAAAGAATTAGCTCCAAAATTAATGTATATTATTGAGGATTTAAATGTAAAGATTGGTTTCAAGAATTCACTTACTGGAAATAGACTTTTTTCTAAAACTAAGGAACCATATCATAAATTGAAAAAATCGGGAGTAGTATATAAAATTGTGCAAATTGTAACCAGACATATATTGGACAAACAGGTCGTACATTAGAAGGTAGACTTGCATAAGACTGATTGTAATTTTAAAAAAATGTCCTGTACCCTTTCAGAACATACATTAAGTACAGGCCATAAAATAAATTTAACGATGTCACAGTCTTGAAGAATGAAAGTAATTAAGTACAATAAACGTGTTTTTTTGCAGATGGTCCATATAAATGAATTTGCAAATGCCTTGAATAAAAAGTGTGATATAAACAATCTATAGTTTTTTATTACATTTTTATAATTCTAGAAATTTACCTGCATCTTTTTCAAATTCGGAGTGATTTACCGCCTCCGTATTAAGTTGGTACCGTGGTTGGCAATGCTAATTGTCCCTATCATGCTATTCTTTAACCTCATTGGTTGTTTGTAGTCTCTTTTGAATATTAGTTAAAAATTAAAAAAAAATTGTTTTGATAAATTTAAGTATAAAAAAATTGGTTCACTGTTCACAGACAATGCTCCTTTTCAGTATAGTATTTTAAAAATGTGACGCTAGTTATAATGGTTTTTACAAGTAATTGTTATGTGTAAAAATTTTAACCACAGCTTTGTATTTGTCTTGTTTCATGGTTTACTAATTTAATCTCACGTTTGTAAGTATATAATAAGCTTTTCTAACTTATTTTTCTAAGAATTTTTGTCTTTTTTATAGAGGTTTTGCGAAAGGAAATAAACATTTCCGAAAGCTTGACAACAACACAAAGTGTTCTTTTTGTATTAGCCCTTAGCGCTGTTGACTGCAATCCCAAATACATCACTGGTTTTTTCAAAAACAAATCTGTAATATATATATATTAACTCCATCGACAAAGTAGTTGCTTCACACAGTGTCACTAATACCGAATAAAAAAATTAATAAAAACAATCATTATTTTATTTTGTTAATGTACCTAACATTCCTTTTTCTTTTCAGTCTGGCAAAAGCATACATACTACCCTTGTTTATGTACTTACACATAGGCGAAGATACTACATAAAAATATTAACAATAATAGTAGTAGCATAAAGAGATTACGGATGATGAGTGATATTATATCCGATATATTACAAAAATATCGTTTGTGATTGAAATGTATAGAATGCTACTACATTGATACATATATTATAATATATGTATATCTATGCAGTTTATGTGTATAGAAATATATTTCATTATAAAGATAAATATTATTGCTCACCGTACCTAACCGACTTAACAGAAAAAAAGAGAAATAATAATGCTTTATATTTCCTCAGTTGCAAATCAATATATACATGTAGTAGTTACAAAGATAATGAATAAGAAATAAACTGAACAAGGTATTTTAAAAAATGCAGATTTATACATACAAAAATGAAATTATTAAAAAAAATTGTTTAATACATTATAACAATTCATTAATGGAACAATAACCAAGGATCATATTGCAGTAAAGAGTTCAGTACTGCAAGTTTGATATACGAATTTATCTTGGATACTTTCCAAATATAAAAATGGTAACTCGTTATTTTGTTTCATATGATCCTTGTACATGCGGACAGTAATAGACAGTTAAAAGTGAGCAAAAAGTTTTTTTTTTCCACACATCAAGGTTTTAAAAAATGAAAATAGATAAATTTACAAATTTTTATTAATCAAATATGCACAAAAAGTATACTTACATGAAAAATAAGTCGTAACAATTGTACAGTGCCTACGGAAACAATATTTTTTTGTTTTAAAGATAAATTACAAAGACAGTCACGTCAACAATGAACATCTGTCAAAATATATTTATGCAGATGACGCAGGTCCCCTTTTTGCTATAAATTTTAGGGAACATCTTAATAAAACTTTTTATGGTTTGCTGGATAGGCAGAGGCAGTCTTAATAGTTGGCCACCGTGTGTGCGCCAGTTCTGATTACATGCTACTTATTTATATGGGGTTATTTAATGTCTTTGATGTACATTACACTAGTACTTAATTTAGAAGACTTGCGTCAATACATTTTTCAAACTGTCCAAGAGATTACACCGTAGATAATACTTACTATTCCGTTCAATGAGCAAACACACAGTTATATCCAATTATTTTTTGTGTTCTCTTTTTTGTGCACAAAACCTTGTAAGTTCTAGAAAACTGTGTTTTGACAGCAAAATGAATGCTCACTTTTAAGTGTATATTAGTGTACTACTGCCCATTTGTGTGAGTATCTCAACAATCTGAATGGCAAAATGCCCTGCTTAAACATTATCAAACTATATTTTTTTATCCCTTTTTATTGTTTCAAAATCCTTTCCTCGTTCACTTTTATTTAACAGATACCCCAATTTGAAAATTTACGGGGTAGCTCCTGTAGTTACAATTAGTGATGGGCAAAACCATTATTTCCAAATAACAGCTGCAACTGTTATCGTTATTTTTAAATAATAGTTCAAAATAACAGATAACTGTTATTGACTTTCAGAATTCAGGATGTTTCTGTGAATGGTATTGACTGGTCACAGGATACACCGTATCCGTTAATTACGGCCCATAAAACTGAACAGAATTGTTGATTGCATAATTATTTGTTTGAAATAAGCAATTTGTTACTCGTATGTTTTCTAAATATTTATGCAGTTATTTTTATTTAGACTATTTTTTAATAGCAACAAACATTTATTTTTATCTGGCTGTTCTATTTTTTAAATTATGTTTTTTAAAAATAAATACAATTTAGAAAACTAATCCAGCCTTAAATTTAATACATCATACATCTAATTCTCTTATTTCATTATTTTACCAAAATAAAAATGTCAAATACACTGAAATAAATTGAAACTAACATTTCTGCCGGTACATACATCGCTAAGCATTTTTGAAACTATTTAAAATTATAAATGAATGGGTCTACGCTATTATAACGTATCCACTGTTACGTTATTTTCCAAACATCGTGTAGCGATGAACTAAAACTGTTATCGGTGATCGTCGTTGTTGAGGACCCTAAAAACTGCGATCTGTGATTCACCGTCGTCTTTAATCCACTGTTAGACCGTTACGTTATTATGCAAACGCCTTTGTTGTGAACTGGAACTGTTATCGTCGTTGTTGAAAACTCTAAAGACTGCGATGTGAATAGTTGTTCGTTACTCTACCGCAACGAATATTCCATAAGAAGACGGCTTCGCGTTTCGCGTTAGCTTGCGGTCTGTACTCATACTCTGCGCAGCTGCCTCCCACTGGGACTGACAACTGATACCTGTTATTTTGGCAGACAAATAACAGTCGTTGTCGTTGTTGAACAGATAACAGTTATAGAATAACAGATATGCAAATAACAACCCATCTCTAGTTACAATTATTTCCATGAACATGAATGCGATAATCATTCTCTTGCAAATATTTCTGGCAAATTACCGCTGTAAGCTGTCATTTACCCTTTCGCATAGCTGCTATCTATTTTTTTCTTCAGTCAGGAACTTTGGGAAGCCTAAAAATATACTTTGTTCACATTTCGCTAAATAAGTTAAGAAAAAAATTTGCGAAAGAAATTTATTAGCAACATGTAGATATGATAACCTCTTACCTATGAAACTATATTTTCTCCACTTTTTTGTCGTTTTGTGCAATTAATCGCTACACATGAGTTTAAAAAGCTATTACTAATAATAAAGAAAGCCACAAAATCTTCAAAAATGTAATAACACGAAAGTTTTCCGTAAATGTCAATTTTATATTTTGGAATTTTTGCCCTCACTAGCTTCATCTCTCTTGCACACATCAGGATCACCCACTGAAATGTACGATGGAATGCTTTTAGTTCCAGCATCCAAAGAAAGGTACCACACACATACCTAGAAAAAATATAGACGGCGCTAGGGGTGCCTATATCAGCTTTTGTTTCATGATGGAAATGATAGAAAATGTTATAGTTGACAAAATTTATTACAAATAGAGATTTACGCACCATTAAATAAATCACGCAAATATTTGTGAATTCCGCATTCAAAAGAACAAAAGGCTTGAGAATACATATGCACTATTTACTATTGGTTATTAGCACAATCACTATAACGATCACATATTAACACTTATTATAACATATCGTACCGCTTTCCGTATGACCTCCATACATCCATGTTTCGTCAAAATTTAATATATTCTTTGATCCAGATTCTGATTTTTTAATATTTATTTTAAATAGTTTCTTCAACATATCACTATTTCGTCTTTTGCTATCAATATGCTCTTTTCGATTTCATTTATACGGATAAAGTTTCATCTTGTAAGATATAGTAATCGATTTTTTTTGTCGGAAACTCATTTTAAAAATACCATCTTCCTTCGGCGAGTTTCCATCATTTTCCGTTTCACAGTTGTACTTCTTTACCACTTTTTAACTTGGACTATACATACATATGCTATTCACGTACGATTTTGTTAATGAAATACATATTGCAACATAACATACACTCATATTTTAACCTCGCGCTCTAAACTCTTCATACATCTATGCCATCATCCGATATTCCTCACTTGTTAAATTAGGACGATTTTGATAATACGCTGTAGAGCTTGAACTATTCTCCATTCTTAATAACACAAAATCACTAATAAAATTAGTTACATTCATTTATCATTATCATTATCATTATCATTATCATTATCATTATCATTATCATTATCATTATCATTATCATTGTCAGGGTCAGGGTCAGGGTCAGGGTCAGGGTCAGGGTCAGGGTCAGGGTCAGGGTCAGGGTCAGGGTCAGGGTCAGGGTCAGGGTCAGGGTCAGGGTCAGGGTCAGGGTCAGGGTCAGGGTCAGGGTCAGGGTCAGGGTCAGGGTCAGGGTCAGGGTCAGGGTCAGGGTCAGGGTCAGGGTCAGGGTCAGGGTCAGGGTCAGGGTCAGGGTCAGGGTCAGGGTCAGGGTCAGGGTCAGGGTCAGGGTCAGGGTCAGGGTCAGGGTCAGGGTCAGCGTCAGCGTCAGCGTCAGCGTCAGCGTCAGCGTCAGCGTCAGCGTCAGCGTCAGCGTCAGCGTCAGCGTCAGCGTCAGCGTCAGCGTCAGCGTCAGCGTCAGCGTCAGCGTCAGCGTCAGCGTCAGCGTCAGCGTCAGCGTCAGCGTCAGCGTCAGCGTCAGCGTCAGCGTCAGCGTCAGCGTCAGCGTCAGCGTCAGCGTCAGCGTCAGCGTCAGCGTCAGCGTCAGCGTCAGCGTCAGCGTCAGCGTCAGCGTCAGCGTCAGCGTCAGCGTCAGCGTCAGCGTCAGCGTCAGCGTCAGCGTCATCCTCATCCTCATCATCATCATCATCATCATCATCATCATCATCATCATCATCATCATCATCATCATCATCATCATCATCATCATCATCATCATCATCATCATCATCATCATCATCATCATCATCATCATCATCATCATCATCATCATCATCATCATCATCATCATCATCATCATCATCATCATCATCATCATCATCATCATCATCATCATCATCATCATCATCATCATCATCATCATCATCATCATCATCATCATCATCATCATCATCATCATCATCATCATCATCATCATCATCATCATCATCATCATCATCATCATCATCATCATCATCATCATCATCATCATCATCATCATCATCATCATCATCATCATCATCATCATCATCATCATCATCATCATCATCATCATCATCATCATCATCATCATCATCATCATCATCATCATCATCATCATCATCATCATCATCATCATCATCATCATCATCATCATCATCATCATCATCATCATCATCATCATCATCATCATCATCATCATCATCATCATCATCATCATCATCATCATCATCATCATCATCATCATCATCATCATCATCATCATCATCATCATCATCATCATCATCATCATCATCATCATCATCATCATCATCATCATCATCATCATCATCATCATCATCATCATCATCATCATCATCATCATCATCATCATCATCATCATCATCATCATCATCATCATCATCATCATCATCATCATCATCATCATCATCATCATCATCATCATCATCATCATCATCATCATCATCATCATCATCATCATCATCATCATCATCATCATCATCATCATCATCATCATCATCATCATCATCATCATCATCATCATCATCATCATCATCATCATCATCATCATCATCATCATCATCATCATCATCATCATCATCATCATCATCATCATCATCATCATCATCATCATCATCATCATCATCATCATCATCATCATCATCATCATCATCATCATCATCATCATCATCATCATCATCATCATCATCATCATCATCATCATCATCATCATCATCATCATCATCATCATCATCATCATCATCATCATCATCATCATCATCATCATCATCATCATCATCATCATCATCATCATCATCATCATCATCATCATCATCATCATCATCATCATCATCATCATCATCATCATCATCATCATCATCATCATCATCATCATCATCATCATCATCATCATCATCATCATCATCATCATCATCATCATCATCATCATCATCATCATCATCATCATCATCATCATCATCATCATCATCATCATCATCATCATCATCATCATCATCATCATCATCATCATCATCATCATCATCATCATCATCATCATCATCATCATCATCATCATCATCATCATCATCATCATCATCATCATCATCATCATCATCATCATCATCATCATCATCATCATCATCATCATCATCATCATCATCATCATCATCATCATCATCATCATCATCATCATCATCATCATCATCATCATCACCATCACCATCACCATCACCATCACCATCACCATCACCATCACCATCACCATCACCATCACCATCACCATCACCATCACCATCACCATCACCATCACCATCACCATCACCATCACCATCACCATCACCATCACCATCACCATCACCATCACCATCACCATCACCATCACCATCACCATCACCATCACCATCACCATCACCATCACCATCACCATCACCATCACCATCACCATCACCATCACCATCACCATCACCATCACCATCACCATCACCATCACCATCACCATCACCATCACCATCACCATCACCATCACCATCACCATCACCATCACCATCACCATCACCATCACCATCACCATCACCATCACCATCACCATCACCATCACCATCACCATCACCATCACCATCACCATCACCATCACCATCACCATCACCATCACCATCACCATCACCATCACCATCACCATCACCATCACCATCACCATCACCATCACCATCACCATCACCATCACCATCACCATCACCATCACCATCACCATCACCATCACCATCACCATCACCATCACCATCACCATCACCATCACCATCACCATCACCATCACCATCACCATCACCATCACCATCACCATCACCATCACCATCACCATCACCATCACCATCACCATCACCATCACCATCACCATCACCATCACCATCACCATCACCATCACCATCACCATCACCATCACCATCACCATCACCATCACCATCACCATCACCATCACCATCACCATCACCATCACCATCACCATCACCATCACCATCACCATCACCATCACCATCACCATCACCATCACCATCACCATCACCATCACCATCACCATCATCATCATCATCATCATCATCATCATCATCATTATTATGCCTTGTCACACAACCTCTTTTCACTTTATTATTATTATTATTATTATTATTATTATTATTATTATTATTATTATTATTATTATTATTATTATTATTTACAGAATCACGTTATTAACGGTAAGTATCTCCAAATGTGGGTGTGTACAACACATTTGGGTCTTCTATTATTCAGTTATATTTATATTTAAAACTTTTCTCATTATATTACAGGTTGAGAGGATGACAGATTTCTGCATTGTTAAATACATGTGTCTTGGAAGTCCTAGTTTTTCTAGACTCTTAAAGAGCTGCTTTGGAATTTCTCCAGTGGATCCAATGCATGTTTATAGAAGCAGGGATGGCCACGTCAATCAGGAGCATCGTCTTTTTATTTTTGTCCAAAACACACATATCTGGCCGATTGTGTTGAATGGTTCTATCGGTCAGCAAATCTCGGTCCCAGTATATTTTATAGGAGTCGTTTTCCAGCACTGATTCTGGGGAGTACTTATAGTACGGTAGACATTCGGCCAAGCAGTTGAACTTGACTGCAAGTTGTGCATGTATTATTTTGGCTACGTTGTTATGTCTTGTGGTGTATTCTGTTGCTGCTAGGTTCTTGCATCCGTTTATTTATTATTATTATTATTATTATTATTATTATTATTATTATTATTGTTATTGTTATTGTTATTGTTATTATTATTATTATTATTATTATTATTATTATTATTATTATTATTATTATTATTATTATTATTATTATTATTATTATTATTATTATTATTATTATTATTATTATTATTATTATTATTATTATTATTATTATTATTATTATTATTATTATTATTATTATTATTATTATTATTATTATTATTATTATTATTATTATTATTATTATTATTATTATTATTATTATTATTATTATTATTATTATTATTATTATTATTATTATTATTATTATTATTATTATTATTATTATTATTATTATTATTATTATTATTATTATTATTATTATTATTATTATTATTATTATTATTATTATTATTATTATTATTATTATTATTATTATTATTATTATTATTATTATTATTATTATTATTATTATTATTATTATTATTATTATTATTATTATTATTATTATTATTATTATTATTATTATTATTATTATTATTATTATTATTATTATTATTATTATTATTATTATTATTATTATTATTATTATTATTATTATTATTATTATTATTATTATTATTATTATTATTATTATTATTATTATTATTATTATTATTATTATTATTATTATTATTATTATTATTATTATTATTATTATTATTATTATTATTATTATTATTATTATTATTATTATTATTATTATTATTATTATTATTATTATTATTATTATTATTATTATTATTATTATTATTATTATTATTATTATTATTATTATTATTATTATTATTATTATTATTATTATTATTATTATTATTATTATTATTATTATTATTATTATTATTATTATTATTATTATTATTATTATTATTATTATTATTATTATTATTATTATTATTATTATTATTATTATTATTATTATTATTATTATTATTATTATTATTATTATTATTATTATTATTATTATTATTATTATTATTATTATTATTATTATTATTATTATTATTATTATTATTATTATTATTATTATTATTATTATTATTATTATTATTATTATTATTATTATTATTATTATTATTATTATTATTATTATTATTATTATTATTATTATTATTATTATTATTATTATTATTATTATTATTATTATTATTATTATTATTATTATTATTATTATTATTATTATTATTATTATTATTATTATTATTATTATTATTATTATTATTATTATTATTATTATTATTATTATTATTATTATTATTATTATTATTATTATTATTATTATTATTATTATTATTATTATTATTATTATTATTATTATTATTATTATTATTATTATTATTATTATTATTATTATTATTATTATTATTATTATTATTATTATTATTATTATTATTATTATTATTATTATTATTATTATTATTATTATTATTATTATTATTATTATTATTATTATTATTATTATTATTATTATTATTATTATTATTATTATTATTATTATTATTATTATTATTATTATTATTATTATTATTATTATTATTATTATTATTATTATTATTATTATTATTATTATTATTATTATTATTATTATTATTATTATTATTATTATTATTATTATTATTATTATTATTATTATTATTATTATTATTATTATTATTATTATTATTATTATTATTATTATTATTATTATTATTATTATTATTATTATTATTATTATTATTATTATTATTATTATTATTATTATTATTATTATTATTATTATTATTATTATTATTATTATTATTATTATTATTATTATTATTATTATTATTATTATTATTATTATTATTATTATTATTATTATTATTATTATTATTATTATTATTATTATTATTATTATTATTATTATTATTATTATTATTATTATTATTATTATTATTATTATTATTATTATTATTATTATTATTATTATTATTATTATTATTATTATTATTATTATTATTATTATTATTATTATTATTATTATTATTATTATTATTATTATTATTATTATTATTATTATTATTATTATTATTATTATTATTATTATTATTATTATTATTATTATTATTATTATTATTATTATTATTATTATTATTATTATTATTATTATTATTATTATTATTATTATTATTATTATTATTATTATTATTATTATTATTATTATTATTATTATTATTATTATTATTATTATTATTATTATTATTATTATTATTATTATTATTATTATTATTATTATTATTTGTTTGAATTGTTTATTCACCACAAAATTTTGCCCTTACCCTGTTTATATGTATATGAGGCTTTATCATTAGTTCATAAGAGTGCAGCTCATCTGCAAACCCATTCCGATGTGCATAGCTATAATACCAGACACGCTGGAAATCTGTTATTACCTTATTCCCGACTTAATGTCACCAAATCCAATAAGCCAGATATTAACTTGTACAATAGATTTGATAACTTCTGTAGAGTGAAACATATTACTCAATTATCATATGGAGCTTTTCGTAGATTTATCAAATCCTTCCTATTACTGCATTGCTTTTACAGTGTTGACGAATTTACTGAATATTGTTCTACTAACACCTATTCATCTTAGATTTTGAGTTTAAATATACTTACTTTACGCATATAAATTTTTTAATTCTAATCAGTGAGTAATATGTTCCACTAAACATTCTTTTTTGTGGTTAGTTTAATGTTTTAAGTAGTGTTTTATATACCTTTTGTTTGTATTTTTTATCTTTGAGTAAGCATAACTATTGTGCCTTTTAATATATATATTTTTATTGCTTCTTTGTTTTACCAAATTTCAACTATAATTAATTTTTATTATGACATAAATGTACTGTTGTGTATATACTGTCAATGAAGGTCTATTCTATTCTATTCTATTCTATTCTATTCTATTATTATTATTATTATTATTATTATTATTATTATTATTATTATTATTATTATTATTATTATTATTATTATTATTATTATTATTATTATTATTATTATTATTATTATTATTATTATTATTATTATTATTATTATTATTATTATTATTATTATTATTATTATTATTATTATTATTATTATTATTATTATTATTATTATTATTATTATTATTATTATTATTATTATTATTATTATTATTATTATTATTATTATTATTATTATTATTATTATTATTATTATTATTATTATTATTATTATTATTATTATTATTATTATTATTATTATTATTATTATTATTATTATTATTATTATTATTATTATTATTATTATTATTATTATTATTATTATTATTATTATTATTATTATTATTATTATTATTATTATTATTATTATTATTATTATTATTATTATTATTATTATTATTATTATTATTATTATTATTATTATTATTATTATTATTATTATTATTATTATTATTATTATTATTATTATTATTATTATTATTATTATTATTATTATTATTATTATTATTATTATTATTATTATTATTATTATTATTATTATTATTATTATTATTATTATTATTATTATTATTATTATTATTATTATTATTATTATTATTATTATTATTATTATTATTATTATTATTATTATTATTATTATTATTATTATTATTATTATTATTATTATTATTATTATTATTATTATTATTATTATTATTATTATTATTATTATTATTATTATTATTATTATTATTATTATTATTATTATTATTATTATTATTATTATTATTATTATTATTATTATTATTATTATTATTATTATTATTATTATTATTATTATTATTATTATTATTATTATTATTATTATTATTATTATTATTATTATTATTATTATTATTATTATTATTATTATTATTATTATTATTATTATTATTATTATTATTATTATTATTATTATTATTATTATTATTATTATTATTATTATTATTATTATTATTATTATTATTATTATTATTATTATTATTATTATTATTATTATTATTATTATTATTATTATTATTATTATTATTATTATTATTATTATTATTATTATTATTATTATTATTATTATTATTATTATTATTATTATTATTATTATTATTATTATTATTATTATTATTATTATTATTATTATTATTATTATTATTATTATTATTATTATTATTATTATTATTATTATTATTATTATTATTATTATTATTATTATTATTATTATTATTATTATTATTATTATTATTATTATTATTATTATTATTATTATTATTATTATTATTATTATTATTATTATTATTATTATTATTATTATTATTATTATTATTATTATTATTATTATTATTATTATTATTATTATTATTATTATTATTATTATTATTATTATTATTATTATTATTATTATTATTATTATTATTATTATTATTATTATTATTATTATTATTATTATTATTATTATTATTATTATTATTATTATTATTATTATTATTATTATTATTATTATTATTATTATTATTATTATTATTATTATTATTAATTATTATTATTATTATTATTATTATTATTATTATTATTATTATTATTATTATTATTTGTTTGAATTGTTTATTCACCACAAAATTTTGCCCTTACCCTGTTTATATGTATATGAGGCTTTATCATTAGTTCATAAGAGTGCAGCTCATCTGCAAACCCATTCCGATGTGCATAGCTATAATACCAGACACGCTGGAAATCTGTTATTACCTTATTCCCGACTTAATGTCACCAAATCCAATAAGCCAGATATTAACTTGTACAATAGATTTGATAACTTCTGTAGAGTGAAACATATTACTCAATTATCATATGGAGCTTTTCGTAGATTTATCAAATCCTTCCTATTACTGCATTGCTTTTACAGTGTTGACGACGAATTTACTGAATATTGTTCTACTAACACCTATTCATCTTAGATTTTGAGTTTAAATATACTTACTTTACGCATATAAATTTTTTAATTCTAATCAGTGAGTAATATGTTCCACTAAACATTCTTTTTTGTGGTTAGTTTAATGTTTTAAGTAGTGTTTTATATACCTTTTGTTTGTATTTTTTATCTTTGAGTAAGCATAACTATTGTGCCTTTTAATATATATATTTTTATTGCTTCTTTGTTTTACCAAATTTCAACTATAATTAATTTTTATTATGACATAAATGTACTGTTGTGTATATACTGTCAATAAAGGTCTATTCTATTCTATTCTATTCTATTCTATTCTATTATTATTATTATTATTATTATTATTATTATTATTATTATTATTATTATTATTATTATTATTATTATTATTATTATTATTATTATTATTATTATTATTATTATTATTATTATTATTATTATTATTATTATTATTATTATTATTATTATTATTATTATTATTATTATTATTATTATTATTATTATTATTATTATTATTATTATTATTATTATTATTATTATTATTATTATTATTATTATTATTATTATTATTATTATTATTATTATTATTATTATTATTATTATTATTATTATTATTATTATTATTATTATTATTATTATTATTATTATTATTATTATTATTATTATTATTATTATTATTATTATTATTATTATTATTATTATTATTATTATTATTATTATTATTATTATTATTATTATTATTATTATTATTATTATTATTATTATTATTATTATTATTATTATTATTATTATTATTATTATTATTATTATTATTATTATTATTATTATTATTATTATTATTATTATTATTATTATTATTATTATTATTATTATTATTATTATTATTATTATTATTATTATTATTATTATTATTATTATTATTATTATTATTATTATTATTATTATTATTATTATTATTATTATTATTATTATTATTATTATTATTATTATTATTATTATTATTATTATTATTATTATTATTATTATTATTATTATTATTATTATTATTATTATTATTATTATTATTATTATTATTATTATTATTATTATTATTATTATTATTATTATTATTATTATTATTATTATTATTATTATTATTATTATTATTATTATTATTATTATTATTATTATTATTATTATTATTATTATTATTATTATTATTATTATTATTATTATTATTATTATTATTATTATTATTATTATTATTATTATTATTATTATTATTATTATTATTATTATTATTATTATTATTATTATTATTATTATTATTATTATTATTATTATTATTATTATTATTATTATTATTATTATTATTATTATTATTATTATTATTATTATTATTATTATTATTATTATTATTATTATTATTATTATTATTATTATTATTATTATTATTATTATTATTATTATTATTATTATTATTATTATTATTATTATTATTATTATTATTATTATTATTATTATTATTATTATTATTATTATTATTATTATTATTATTATTATTATTATTATTATTATTATTATTATTATTATTATTATTATTATTATTATTATTATTATTATTATTATTATTATTATTATTATTATTATTATTATTATTATTATTATTATTATTATTATTATTATTATTATTATTATTATTATTATTATTATTATTATTATTATTATTATTATTATTATTATTATTATTATTATTATTATTATTATTATTATTATTATTATTATTATTATTATTATTATTATTATTATTATTATTATTATTATTATTATTATTATTATTATTATTATTATTATTATTATTATTATTATTATTATTATTATTATTATTATTATTATTATTATTATTATTATTATTATTATTATTATTATTATTATTATTATTATTATTTGCTCATAAACCATTTGTCCTGCAGAAAGCGGCTGTCCGAGTAGTGGCTAATGTACCTAATTATACCCACAGTAGAGACCTTTTTAGGAGGTATAAGATTTTACCCCTTCCATGCATGTATTTACTTGAGTCGCTTTATCTTGTTCATAAGAAATTACCTAGCTTACCTACATATTCTAGCATTCATGACTATAATACAAGGCATGGTGGGGACGTTATAGTTCCTTTCTCTAGAATTAATTTGACCAAAAACAATAAGATTGAGATAGGATTGTATAATCAATTTGCAAAATTTTTTGCTCATGAAAATATAAGACGGATGTCTCTTAGATCTTTTTATACTTTCACTAAAAAATTTTTATTGACAAACTGTTTCTTCAGTATCAATGAATTTACTTCTTTTATTTGTTCTCCTGTGACTTGAAGTGTACTGTTGTATATATAAAAGTCAATAAAGTCTATCTATCTATCTATCTATCTATTATTAATATTATTATTATTATTATTATTATTATTATTATTATTATTATTATTATTATTATTATTATTATTATTATTATTATTATTATTACGCATATCAAACAACAATTTTATTAATTCTCAATCTCAGCATGATTGGGTTGTATACACGGAATTGCGAAGGAGTTACAGACGAGCGTTAAGAGTGGAAAAAAATAATTATTATGCTAATCTTATATCTGTTGCAGAAGATAAGAACAAAATTATATGGAGTCTAGTCAAACGCGAGATATCTATTAAGGATAGTAATTCGATTCGTACCTCATTATCTTCTCAAGATTTTAATGTTTTCTTTAACACAATTTCTGATGCTATTGCACTTTCAATTGAAACATCACATATTCATCCGCAGTATTTCCTGAGTAAGATACAAAGACCGTCTACTTCGTTTTTTATGCCGGCCATAGTCGGGTCTGATGTTAGGCAAGCTATATTAAAGTTAAAAAAATCAGCATGTACAGACTTTTATGATCTAAACAGCTTTATTATGAAAGCATCTTGTGATATTTTGGTTGAACCTCTAGCAACCTTATATAATAAATGTATAACGGATTGTACATGGCCCACTAATTTAAAAATTTCAAAAATACTACCTATACATAAGAAAGGGGACGTGGATGACTTGGACAATTATAGGCCTATTGCAATTGTTCCGATTATTTCAAAAATTTTTGAAATTATAGTTAAAGACTTTCTTGTGTCTTACTTAGAAAATAAGCGAATTTTTTCCTCATCGCAATATGGTTTTCGGAAAAATTTTTCCACCGTCAAGGCTTTGCTGGCAGTCATTGATTTCATAGTTGAAGGATTTGACGAGGGTTTTACAACTAATGCTACAGTATGTGATCTAACTAAGGCATTCGATTGTGTTAATATAGACATATTATTGATAAAAATGGAACATTATGGAATTCGGGGTACTATGTTGGGATTAATTACTTCGTATTTAGCAGATAGGAAGCAGTATGTGCATTTCAATGGCGCCATTTCTGATCTACTGCCTATAACCTGTGGTGTCCCACAAGGATCTGTTCTGGGTCCACTTTTGTTCCTAATTTACATTAATGACCTACCGTCTTCATTGGATTTGACGAGATGTGTTCTATTTGCTGATGATACCACTCTGCTTACCAGAGGAAATATGTCAATGAGAGATGAGGCTCTTAGTCGAACTAAAGTATGGTTTAATAGTAATAATTTAAAACTTAATGAATCCAAAACCCATAATTTGTTATTTTCTACTGATAAGTGGATTGGAAAAATGGAGCCAATTAGATTACTTGGCGTCACTCTTGACACTAGTTTGTGCTGGTCTGATCATATAGAATCTATTTGTGCTAAGTTATCTTCCCAAATATATGCGATGCGTCAGATGAGGCCCTATTTGGATAACACTGCCATGAGGATGGTGTACTTTGCTTTGATACATAGTATCTTATCATATGCTATTGTTTTGTGGGGAAATTCGTCCAAATACCTCAAAGTTTTCTATCTCCAAAAAGCAGCCGTGAGGATCATTGACTCAGCTCCATATGGTACATCTTGTAGATTTTTGTTCAGGAAGTATGAGATTCTCCCCATGCCAAGTGTTTATATATTTGAAACATTGCTATTCATACACAGAAATGTGAATAATATATCCACTTATGGCGAATCAAATAATTATAACACAAGGATTGGGGAGGATCTCAGGGTTCCATACTCAAGATTGAAAACCACACAGTTGAACAAGATAGATTATAATCTTTACAATAAATTTATGAAATATCACAGATCTGTTAATGTAAGATCTATTGGATACAGGGAGTTTCATACACTAGCAAAAAATTTTCTTGTGACTAACTGCTTTTACTATATATCTGATAACTAGGGACACATGACCTTACTAACATTGTCATAATTCCATGTTCTACATTTTTTATGTCTTATTATTTTTAATCAACTTGTGTACTTTTTTTTTATTATTTTACTTGACTTAATTTATCTGTTGTGACAAAAATACATACTTTTGTAATGTTGTCAATAAACCATCTATCTATCTATCTATCTATTATTATTATTATTATTATTATTATTATTATTATTATTATTATTATTATTATTATTATTATTATTATTATTATTATTATTATTATTATTATTATTATTATTATTATTATTATTATTATTATTATTATTATTATTATTATTATTATTATTATTATTATTATTATTATTATTATTATTATTATTATTATTATTATTATTATTATTATTATTATTATTATTATTATTATTATTATTATTATTATTATTATTATTATTATTATTATTATTATTATTATTATTATTATTATTATTATTATTATTATTATTATTATTATTATTATTATTATTATTATTATTATTATTATTATTATTATTATTATTATTATTATTATTATTATTATTATTATTATTATTATTATTATTATTATTATTATTATTATTATTATTATTATTATTATTATTATTATTATTATTATTATTATTATTATTATTATTATTATTATTATTATTATTATTATTATTATTATTATTATTATTATTATTATTATTATTATTATTATTATTATTATTATTATTATTATTATTATTATTATTATTATTATTATTATTATTATTATTATTATTATTATTATTATTATTATTATTATTATTATTATTATTATTATTATTATTATTATTATTATTATTATTATTATTATTATTATTATTATTATTATTATTATTATTATTATTATTATTATTATTATTATTATTATTATTATTATTATTATTATTATTATTATTATTATTATTATTATTATTATTATTATTATTATTATTATTATTATTATTATTATTATTATTATTATTATTATTATTATTATTATTATTATTATTATTATTATTATTATTATTATTATTATTATTATTATTATTATTATTATTATTATTATTATTATTATTATTATTATTATTATTATTATTATTATTATTATTATTATTATTATTATTATTATTATTATTATTATTATTATTATTATTATTATTATTATTATTATTATTATTATTATTATTATTATTATTATTATTATTATTATTATTATTATTATTATTATTATTATTATTATTATTATTATTATTATTATTATTATTATTATTATTATTATTATTATTATTATTATTATTATTATTATTATTATTATTATTATTATTATTATTATTATTATTATTATTATTATTATTATTATTATTATTATTATTATTATTATTATTATTATTATTATTATTATTATTATTATTATTATTATTATTATTATTATTATTATTATTATTATTATTATTATTATTATTATTATTATTATTATTATTATTATTATTATTATTATTATTATTATTATTATTATTATTATTATTATTATTATTATTATTATTATTATTATTATTATTATTATTATTATTATTATTATTATTATTATTATTATTATTATTATTATTATTATTATTATTATTATTATTATTATTATTATTATTATTATTATTATTATTATTATTATTATTATTATTATTATTATTATTATTATTATTATTATTATTATTATTATTATTATTATTATTATTATTATTATTATTATTATTATTATTATTATTATTATTATTATTATTATTATTATTATTATTATTATTATTATTATTATTATTATTATTATTATTATTATTATTATTATTATTATTATTATTATTATTATTATTATTATTATTATTATTATTATTATTATTATTATTATTATTATTATTATTATTATTATTATTATTATTATTATTATTATTATTATTATTATTATTATTATTATTATTATTATTATTATTATTATTATTATTATTATTATTATTATTATTATTATTATTATTATTATTATTATTATTATTATTATTATTATTATTATTATTATTATTATTATTATTATTATTATTATTATTATTATTATTATTAATTATTATTATTATTATTATTATTATTATTATTATTATTATTATTATTATTATTATTTGTTTGAATTGTTTATTCACCACAAAATTTTGCCCTTACCCTGTTTATATGTATATGAGGCTTTATCATTAGTTCATAAGAGTGCAGCTCATCTGCAAACCCATTCCGATGTGCATAGCTATAATACCAGACACGCTGGAAATCTGTTATTACCTTATTCCCGACTTAATGTCACCAAATCCAATAAGCCAGATATTAACTTGTACAATAGATTTGATAACTTCTGTAGAGTGAAACATATTACTCAATTATCATATGGAGCTTTTCGTAGATTTATCAAATCCTTCCTATTACTGCATTGCTTTTACAGTGTTGACGAATTTACTGAATATTGTTCTACTAACACCTATTCATCTTAGATTTTGAGTTTAAATATACTTACTTTACGCATATAAATTTTTTAATTCTAATCAGTGAGTAATATGTTCCACTAAACATTCTTTTTTGTGGTTAGTTTAATGTTTTAAGTAGTGTTTTATATACCTTTTGTTTGTATTTTTTATCTTTGAGTAAGCATAACTATTGTGCCTTTTAATATATATATTTTTATTGCTTCTTTGTTTTACCAAATTTCAACTATAATTAATTTTTATTATGACATAAATGTACTGTTGTGTATATACTGTCAATAAAGGTCTATTCTATTCTATTCTATTCTATTCTATTCTATTATTATTATTATTATTATTATTATTATTATTATTATTATTATTATTATTATTATTATTATTATTATTATTATTATTATTATTATTATTATTATTATTATTATTATTATTATTATTATTATTATTATTATTATTATTATTATTATTATTATTATTATTATTATTATTATTATTATTATTATTATTATTATTATTATTATTATTATTATTATTATTATTATTATTATTATTATTATTATTATTATTATTATTATTATTATTATTATTATTATTATTATTATTATTATTATTATTATTATTATTATTATTATTATTATTATTATTATTATTATTATTATTATTATTATTATTATTATTATTATTATTATTATTATTATTATTATTATTATTATTATTATTATTATTATTATTATTATTATTATTATTATTATTATTATTATTATTATTATTATTATTATTATTATTATTATTATTATTATTATTATTATTATTATTATTATTATTATTATTATTATTATTATTATTATTATTATTATTATTATTATTATTATTATTATTATTATTATTATTATTATTATTATTATTATTATTATTATTATTATTATTATTATTATTATTATTATTATTATTATTATTATTATTATTATTATTATTATTATTATTATTATTATTATTATTATTATTATTATTATTATTATTATTATTATTATTATTATTATTATTATTATTATTATTATTATTATTATTATTATTATTATTATTATTATTATTATTATTATTATTATTATTATTATTATTATTATTATTATTATTATTATTATTATTATTATTATTATTATTATTATTATTATTATTATTATTATTATTATTATTATTATTATTATTATTATTATTATTATTATTATTATTATTATTATTATTATTATTATTATTATTATTATTATTATTATTATTATTATTATTATTATTATTATTATTATTATTATTATTATTATTATTATTATTATTATTATTATTATTATTATTATTATTATTATTATTATTATTATTATTATTATTATTATTATTATTATTATTATTATTATTATTATTATTATTATTATTATTATTATTATTATTATTATTATTATTATTATTATTATTATTATTATTATTATTATTATTATTATTATTATTATTATTATTATTATTATTATTATTATTATTATTATTATTATTATTATTATTATTATTATTATTATTATTATTATTATTATTATTATTATTATTATTATTATTATTATTATTATTATTATTATTATTATTATTATTATTATTATTATTATTATTATTATTATTATTATTATTATTATTATTATTATTATTATTATTATTATTATTATTATTATTATTATTATTATTATTATTATTATTATTATTATTATTATTATTATTATTATTATTATTATTATTATTATTATTATTATTATTATTATTATTATTATTATTATTATTATTATTATTATTATTATTATTATTATTATTATTATTATTATTATTATTATTATTATTATTATTATTATTATTATTATTATTATTATTATTATTATTATTATTATTATTATTATTATTATTATTATTATTATTATTATTATTATTATTTGCTCATAAACCATTTGTCCTGCAGAAAGCGGCTGTCCGAGTAGTGGCTAATGTACCTAATTATACCCACAGTAGAGACCTTTTTAGGAGGTATAAGATTTTACCCCTTCCATGCATGTATTTACTTGAGTCGCTTTATCTTGTTCATAAGAAATTACCTAGCTTACCTACATATTCTAGCATTCATGACTATAATACAAGGCATGGTGGGGACGTTATAGTTCCTTTCTCTAGAATTAATTTGACCAAAAACAATAAGATTGAGATAGGATTGTATAATCAATTTGCAAAATTTTTTGCTCATGAAAATATAAGACGGATGTCTCTTAGATCTTTTTATACTTTCACTAAAAAATTTTTATTGACAAACTGTTTCTTCAGTATCAATGAATTTACTTCTTTTATTTGTTCTCCTGTGACTTGAAGTGTACTGTTGTATATATAAAAGTCAATAAAGTCTATCTATCTATCTATCTATCTATTATTAATATTATTATTATTATTATTATTATTATTATTATTATTATTATTATTATTATTATTATTATTATTATTATTATTATTATTATTACGCATATCAAACAACAATTTTATTAATTCTCAATCTCAGCATGATTGGGTTGTATACACGGAATTGCGAAGGAGTTACAGACGAGCGTTAAGAGTGGAAAAAAATAATTATTATGCTAATCTTATATCTGTTGCAGAAGATAAGAACAAAATTATATGGAGTCTAGTCAAACGCGAGATATCTATTAAGGATAGTAATTCGATTCGTACCTCATTATCTTCTCAAGATTTTAATGTTTTCTTTAACACAATTTCTGATGCTATTGCACTTTCAATTGAAACATCACATATTCATCCGCAGTATTTCCTGAGTAAGATACAAAGACCGTCTACTTCGTTTTTTATGCCGGCCATAGTCGGGTCTGATGTTAGGCAAGCTATATTAAAGTTAAAAAAATCAGCATGTACAGACTTTTATGATCTAAACAGCTTTATTATGAAAGCATCTTGTGATATTTTGGTTGAACCTCTAGCAACCTTATATAATAAATGTATAACGGATTGTACATGGCCCACTAATTTAAAAATTTCAAAAATACTACCTATACATAAGAAAGGGGACGTGGATGACTTGGACAATTATAGGCCTATTGCAATTGTTCCGATTATTTCAAAAATTTTTGAAATTATAGTTAAAGACTTTCTTGTGTCTTACTTAGAAAATAAGCGAATTTTTTCCTCATCGCAATATGGTTTTCGGAAAAATTTTTCCACCGTCAAGGCTTTGCTGGCAGTCATTGATTTCATAGTTGAAGGATTTGACGAGGGTTTTACAACTAATGCTACAGTATGTGATCTAACTAAGGCATTCGATTGTGTTAATATAGACATATTATTGATAAAAATGGAACATTATGGAATTCGGGGTACTATGTTGGGATTAATTACTTCGTATTTAGCAGATAGGAAGCAGTATGTGCATTTCAATGGCGCCATTTCTGATCTACTGCCTATAACCTGTGGTGTCCCACAAGGATCTGTTCTGGGTCCACTTTTGTTCCTAATTTACATTAATGACCTACCGTCTTCATTGGATTTGACGAGATGTGTTCTATTTGCTGATGATACCACTCTGCTTACCAGAGGAAATATGTCAATGAGAGATGAGGCTCTTAGTCGAACTAAAGTATGGTTTAATAGTAATAATTTAAAACTTAATGAATCCAAAACCCATAATTTGTTATTTTCTACTGATAAGTGGATTGGAAAAATGGAGCCAATTAGATTACTTGGCGTCACTCTTGACACTAGTTTGTGCTGGTCTGATCATATAGAATCTATTTGTGCTAAGTTATCTTCCCAAATATATGCGATGCGTCAGATGAGGCCCTATTTGGATAACACTGCCATGAGGATGGTGTACTTTGCTTTGATACATAGTATCTTATCATATGCTATTGTTTTGTGGGGAAATTCGTCCAAATACCTCAAAGTTTTCTATCTCCAAAAAGCAGCCGTGAGGATCATTGACTCAGCTCCATATGGTACATCTTGTAGATTTTTGTTCAGGAAGTATGAGATTCTCCCCATGCCAAGTGTTTATATATTTGAAACATTGCTATTCATACACAGAAATGTGAATAATATATCCACTTATGGCGAATCAAATAATTATAACACAAGGATTGGGGAGGATCTCAGGGTTCCATACTCAAGATTGAAAACCACACAGTTGAACAAGATAGATTATAATCTTTACAATAAATTTATGAAATATCACAGATCTGTTAATGTAAGATCTATTGGATACAGGGAGTTTCATACACTAGCAAAAAATTTTCTTGTGACTAACTGCTTTTACAGCATTACTGAATTTAACGACTATATATCTGATAACTAGGGACACATGACCTTACTAACATTGTCATAATTCCATGTTCTACATTTTTTATGTCTTATTATTTTTAATCAACTTGTGTACTTTTTTTTTATTATTTTACTTGACTTAATTTATCTGTTGTGACAAAAATACATACTTTTGTAATGTTGTCAATAAACCATCTATCTATCTATCTATCTATTATTATTATTATTATTATTATTATTATTATTATTATTATTATTATTATTATTATTATTATTATTATTATTATTATTATTATTATTATTATTATTATTATTATTATTATTATTATTATTATTATTATTATTATTATTATTATTATTATTATTATTATTATTATTATTATTATTATTATTATTATTATTATTATTATTATTATTATTATTATTATTATTATTATTATTATTATTATTATTATTATTATTATTATTATTATTATTATTATTATTATTATTATTATTATTATTATTATTATTATTATTATTATTATTATTATTATTATTATTATTATTATTATTATTATTATTATTATTATTATTATTATTATTATTATTATTATTATTATTATTATTATTATTATTATTATTATTATTATTATTATTATTATTATTATTATTATTATTATTATTATTATTATTATTATTATTATTATTATTATTATTATTATTATTATTATTATTATTATTATTATTATTATTATTATTATTATTATTATTATTATTATTATTATTATTATTATTATTATTATTATTATTATTATTATTATTATTATTATTATTATTATTATTATTATTATTATTATTATTATTATTATTATTATTATTATTATTATTATTATTATTATTATTATTATTATTATTATTATTATTATTATTATTATTATTATTATTATTATTATTATTATTATTATTATTATTATTATTATTATTATTATTATTATTATTATTATTATTATTATTATTATTATTATTATTATTATTATTATTATTATTATTATTATTATTATTATTATTATTATTATTATTATTATTATTATTATTATTATTATTATTATTATTATTATTATTATTATTATTATTATTATTATTATTATTATTATTATTATTATTATTATTATTATTATTATTATTATTATTATTATTATTATTATTATTATTATTATTATTATTATTATTATTATTATTATTATTATTATTATTATTATTATTATTATTATTATTATTATTATTATTATTATTATTATTATTATTATTATTATTATTATTATTATTATTATTATTATTATTATTATTATTATTATTATTATTATTATTATTATTATTATTATTATTATTATTATTATTATTATTATTATTATTATTATTATTATTATTATTATTATTATTATTATTATTATTATTATTATTATTATTATTATTATTATTATTATTATTATTATTATTATTATTATTATTATTATTATTATTATTATTATTATTATTATTATTATTATTATTATTTACAGAATCACGTTATTAACGGTAAGTATCTCCAAATGTGGGTGTGTACAACACATTTGGGTCTTCTATTATTCAGTTATATTTATATTTAAAACTTTTCTCATTATATTACAGGTTGAGAGGATGACAGATTTCTGCATTGTTAAATACATGTGTCTTGGAAGTCCTAGTTTTTCTAGACTCTTAAAGAGCTGCTTTGGAATTTCTCCAGTGGATCCAATGCATGTTTATAGAAGCAGGGATGGCCACGTCAATCAGGAGCATCGTCTTTTTATTTTTGTCCAAAACACACATATCTGGCCGATTGTGTTGAATGGTTCTATCGGTCAGCAAATCTCGGTCCCAGTATATTTTATAGGAGTCGTTTTCCAGCACTGATTCTGGGGAGTACTTATAGTACGGTAGACATTCGGCCAAGCAGTTGAACTTGACTGCAAGTTGTGCATGTATTATTTTGGCTACGTTGTTATGTCTTGTGGTGTATCCGTTTATTTATTATTATTATTATTATTATTATTATTATTATTATTATTATTATTATTATTATTATTATTATTATTATTATTATTATTATTATTATTATTATTATTATTATTATTATTATTATTATTATTATTATTATTATTATTATTATTATTATTATTATTATTATTATTATTATTATTATTATTATTATTATTATTATTATTATTATTATTATTATTATTATTATTATTATTATTATTATTATTATTATTATTATTATTATTATTATTATTATTATTATTATTATTATTATTATTATTATTATTATTATTATTATTATTATTATTATTATTATTATTATTATTATTATTATTATTATTATTATTATTATTATTATTATTATTATTATTATTATTATTATTATTATTATTATTATTATTATTATTATTATTATTATTATTATTATTATTATTATTATTATTATTATTATTATTATTATTATTATTATTATTATTATTATTATTATTATTATTATTATTATTATTATTATTATTATTATTATTATTATTATTATTATTATTATTATTATTATTATTATTATTATTATTATTATTATTATTATTATTATTATTATTATTATTATTATTATTATTATTATTATTATTATTATTATTATTATTATTATTATTATTATTATTATTATTATTATTATTATTATTATTATTATTATTATTATTATTATTATTATTATTATTATTATTATTATTATTATTATTATTATTATTATTATTATTATTATTATTATTATTATTATTATTATTATTATTATTATTATTATTATTATTATTATTATTATTATTATTATTATTATTATTATTATTATTATTATTATTATTATTATTATTATTATTATTATTATTATTATTATTATTATTATTATTATTATTATTATTATTATTATTATTATTATTATTATTATTATTATTATTATTATTATTATTATTATTATTATTATTATTATTATTATTATTATTATTATTATTATTATTATTATTATTATTATTATTATTATTATTATTATTATTATTATTATTATTATTATTATTATTATTATTATTTGTTTGAATTGTTTATTCACCACAAAATTTTGCCCTTACCCTGTTTATATGTATATGAGGCTTTATCATTAGTTCATAAGAGTGCAGCTCATCTGCAAACCCATTCCGATGTGCATAGCTATAATACCAGACACGCTGGAAATCTGTTATTACCTTATTCCCGACTTAATGTCACCAAATCCAATAAGCCAGATATTAACTTGTACAATAGATTTGATAACTTCTGTAGAGTGAAACATATTACTCAATTATCATATGGAGCTTTTCGTAGATTTATCAAATCCTTCCTATTACTGCATTGCTTTTACAGTGTTGACGAATTTACTGAATATTGTTCTACTAACACCTATTCATCTTAGATTTTGAGTTTAAATATACTTACTTTACGCATATAAATTTTTTAATTCTAATCAGTGAGTAATATGTTCCACTAAACATTCTTTTTTGTGGTTAGTTTAATGTTTTAAGTAGTGTTTTATATACCTTTTGTTTGTATTTTTTATCTTTGAGTAAGCATAACTATTGTGCCTTTTAATATATATATTTTTATTGCTTCTTTGTTTTACCAAATTTCAACTATAATTAATTTTTATTATGACATAAATGTACTGTTGTGTATATACTGTCAATGAAGGTCTATTCTATTCTATTCTATTCTATTATTATTATTATTATTATTATTATTATTATTATTATTATTATTATTATTATTATTATTATTATTATTATTATTATTATTATTATTATTATTATTATTATTATTATTATTATTATTATTATTATTATTATTATTATTATTATTATTATTATTATTATTATTATTATTATTATTATTATTATTATTATTATTATTATTATTATTATTATTATTATTATTATTATTATTATTATTATTATTATTATTATTATTATTATTATTATTATTATTATTATTATTATTATTATTATTATTATTATTATTATTATTATTATTATTATTATTATTATTATTATTATTATTATTATTATTATTATTATTATTATTATTATTATTATTATTATTATTATTATTATTATTATTATTATTATTATTATTATTATTATTATTATTATTATTATTATTATTATTATTATTATTATTATTATTATTATTATTATTATTATTATTATTATTATTATTATTATTATTATTATTATTATTATTATTATTATTATTATTATTATTATTATTATTATTATTATTATTATTATTATTATTATTATTATTATTATTATTATTATTATTATTATTATTATTATTATTATTATTATTATTATTATTATTATTATTATTATTATTATTATTATTATTATTATTATTATTATTATTATTATTATTATTATTATTATTATTATTATTATTATTATTATTATTATTATTATTATTATTATTATTATTATTATTATTATTATTATTATTATTATTATTATTATTATTATTATTATTATTATTATTATTATTATTATTATTATTATTATTATTATTATTATTATTATTATTATTATTATTATTATTATTATTATTATTATTATTATTATTATTATTATTATTATTATTATTATTATTATTATTATTTGCTCATAAACCATTTGTCCTGCAGAAAGCGGCTGTCCGAGTAGTGGCTAATGTACCTAATTATACCCACAGTAGAGACCTTTTTAGGAGGTATAAGATTTTACCCCTTCCATGCATGTATTTACTTGAGTCGCTTTATCTTGTTCATAAGAAATTACCTAGCTTACCTACATATTCTAGCATTCATGACTATAATACAAGGCATGGTGGGGACGTTATAGTTCCTTTCTCTAGAATTAATTTGACCAAAAACAATAAGATTGAGATAGGATTGTATAATCAATTTGCAAAATTTTTTGCTCATGAAAATATAAGACGGATGTCTCTTAGATCTTTTTATACTTTCACTAAAAAATTTTTATTGACAAACTGTTTCTTCAGTATCAATGAATTTACTTCTTTTATTTGTTCTCCTGTGACTTGAAGTGTACTGTTGTATATATAAAAGTCAATAAAGTCTATCTATCTATCTATCTATCTATTATTAATATTATTATTATTATTATTATTATTATTATTATTATTATTATTATTATTATTATTATTATTATTACGCATATCAAACAACAATTTTATTAATTCTCAATCTCAGCATGATTGGGTTGTATACACGGAATTGCGAAGGAGTTACAGACGAGCGTTAAGAGTGGAAAAAAATAATTATTATGCTAATCTTATATCTGTTGCAGAAGATAAGAACAAAATTATATGGAGTCTAGTCAAACGCGAGATATCTATTAAGGATAGTAATTCGATTCGTACCTCATTATCTTCTCAAGATTTTAATGTTTTCTTTAACACAATTTCTGATGCTATTGCACTTTCAATTGAAACATCACATATTCATCCGCAGTATTTCCTGAGTAAGATACAAAGACCGTCTACTTCGTTTTTTATGCCGGCCATAGTCGGGTCTGATGTTAGGCAAGCTATATTAAAGTTAAAAAAATCAGCATGTACAGACTTTTATGATCTAAACAGCTTTATTATGAAAGCATCTTGTGATATTTTGGTTGAACCTCTAGCAACCTTATATAATAAATGTATAACGGATTGTACATGGCCCACTAATTTAAAAATTTCAAAAATACTACCTATACATAAGAAAGGGGACGTGGATGACTTGGACAATTATAGGCCTATTGCAATTGTTCCGATTATTTCAAAAATTTTTGAAATTATAGTTAAAGACTTTCTTGTGTCTTACTTAGAAAATAAGCGAATTTTTTCCTCATCGCAATATGGTTTTCGGAAAAATTTTTCCACCGTCAAGGCTTTGCTGGCAGTCATTGATTTCATAGTTGAAGGATTTGACGAGGGTTTTACAACTAATGCTACAGTATGTGATCTAACTAAGGCATTCGATTGTGTTAATATAGACATATTATTGATAAAAATGGAACATTATGGAATTCGGGGTACTATGTTGGGATTAATTACTTCGTATTTAGCAGATAGGAAGCAGTATGTGCATTTCAATGGCGCCATTTCTGATCTACTGCCTATAACCTGTGGTGTCCCACAAGGATCTGTTCTGGGTCCACTTTTGTTCCTAATTTACATTAATGACCTACCGTCTTCATTGGATTTGACGAGATGTGTTCTATTTGCTGATGATACCACTCTGCTTACCAGAGGAAATATGTCAATGAGAGATGAGGCTCTTAGTCGAACTAAAGTATGGTTTAATAGTAATAATTTAAAACTTAATGAATCCAAAACCCATAATTTGTTATTTTCTACTGATAAGTGGATTGGAAAAATGGAGCCAATTAGATTACTTGGCGTCACTCTTGACACTAGTTTGTGCTGGTCTGATCATATAGAATCTATTTGTGCTAAGTTATCTTCCCAAATATATGCGATGCGTCAGATGAGGCCCTATTTGGATAACACTGCCATGAGGATGGTGTACTTTGCTTTGATACATAGTATCTTATCATATGCTATTGTTTTGTGGGGAAATTCGTCCAAATACCTCAAAGTTTTCTATCTCCAAAAAGCAGCCGTGAGGATCATTGACTCAGCTCCATATGGTACATCTTGTAGATTTTTGTTCAGGAAGTATGAGATTCTCCCCATGCCAAGTGTTTATATATTTGAAACATTGCTATTCATACACAGAAATGTGAATAATATATCCACTTATGGCGAATCAAATAATTATAACACAAGGATTGGGGAGGATCTCAGGGTTCCATACTCAAGATTGAAAACCACACAGTTGAACAAGATAGATTATAATCTTTACAATAAATTTATGAAATATCACAGATCTGTTAATGTAAGATCTATTGGATACAGGGAGTTTCATACACTAGCAAAAAATTTTCTTGTGACTAACTGCTTTTACAGCATTACTGAATTTAACGACTATATATCTGATAACTAGGGACACATGACCTTACTAACATTGTCATAATTCCATGTTCTACATTTTTTATGTCTTATTATTTTTAATCAACTTGTGTACTTTTTTTTTATTATTTTACTTGACTTAATTTATCTGTTGTGACAAAAATACATACTTTTGTAATGTTGTCAATAAACCATCTATCTATCTATCTATCTATTATTATTATTATTATTATTATTATTATTATTATTATTATTATTATTATTATTATTATTATTATTATTATTATTATTATTATTATTATTATTATTATTATTATTATTATTATTATTATTATTATTATTATTATTATTATTATTATTATTATTATTATTATTATTATTATTATTATTATTATTATTATTATTATTATTATTATTATTATTATTATTATTATTATTATTATTATTATTATTATTATTATTATTATTATTATTATTATTATTATTATTATTATTATTATTATTATTATTATTATTATTATTATTATTATTATTATTATTATTATTATTATTATTATTATTATTATTATTATTATTATTATTATTATTATTATTATTATTATTATTATTATTATTATTATTATTATTATTATTATTATTATTATTATTATTATTATTATTATTATTATTATTATTATTATTATTATTATTATTATTATTATTATTATTATTATTATTATTATTATTATTATTATTATTATTATTATTATTATTATTATTATTATTATTATTATTATTATTATTATTATTATTATTATTATTATTATTATTATTATTATTATTATTATTATTATTATTATTATTATTATTATTATTATTATTATTATTATTATTATTATTATTATTATTATTATTATTATTATTATTATTATTATTATTATTATTATTATTATTATTATTATTATTATTATTATTATTATTATTATTATTATTATTATTATTATTATTATTATTATTATTATTATTATTATTATTATTATTATTATTATTATTATTATTATTATTATTATTATTATTATTATTATTATTATTATTATTATTATTATTATTATTATTATTATTATTATTATTATTATTATTATTATTATTATTATTATTATTATTATTATTATTATTATTATTATTATTATTATTATTATTATTATTATTATTATTATTATTATTATTATTATTATTATTATTATTATTATTATTATTATTATTATTATTATTATTATTATTATTATCAGCAAAAAACACGGCCGTTAGACACTTTCATACAACTAATTGGGACCCGGATACAGATGAAGATGTACTTATAGCGTATCTGAGGGATGTGGTCAAGGAAGTTCAAGTAGAGAAGCTTATCTCACGGAACCCATCCAAATATGCCTCGTTTAAAGTGACGGTACCCAAGGACGAGGCTAGCAAAGTCACAGGAAAAGGAGTTTGGCCAGGTGGGATTTTGGTAAACCAGTTTTTTCGGCCCAGAACATCGACTTGTCCAGAATCATCCCCTTCCGAATGATTCTTGTGAAGTAAGTTCGATAGGATTTCCGCTTCATTCGATGTCAATGAGTCCTAATAGTTGTTCAATTCTACATTTAAATGTGCAAAGCCTAGCCAACAAAGTTGACCACTTGCGGTTTCTTATTTCTGATCTCAAGTGTAATATTTTATGTATATCTGAACATTGGCTTAAAGAGCCCATTTTAAAAATGATTGTATTTGAAGGTTATACGTTGGTGTCTTATTTTTGTCGGGCTAGATTGCACGGTGGAGTCGCGATCTACGCTAATTCTAAAATTAATAGCAAACCTATCAACTTGGATAACTTTTCAATTCCGATTCATGCAGAGTTTTGTGGGTCCGAGATTATAAATTCACATACTGTATTAATAACTTTATATAGATCATCAAGTAATGGAGATCTACAAATTTTTAAAGATTGTTTTTTTAGGCTTATCAATTATATCTATCATAAATATAAATATATTATCATTGTAGGCGATTTGAACGTGGAATTGAACAAAAAAGATGAACTTGCAGGCGAATTTTCAGATGTTTTTAAATCCTACGGATTATCCCATATGCTCAATGTTCCTACCAGGGTTACGTTATCGTCTGCATCTTGTTTAGATAACATTATAACTAACATAAGTAAGGATGTATTAAATATTGTAAACTTTGATCCCATTATTTCCGACCATCATGCCCAGTTTATCACGGTAGACGACTGTCTGCATAATAATAGAGATAATCCCACACATTTTCGTTCAATTACTCAAAAAGGACTAGTAACATTGTGTAATAATATTGCAAACATTTCTTGGGAAAACCTTGATATTGTTAATTTACCTTGCAAAAGTATTGCCTCTGCTGTTTTAAATGTACTGGGCGGTAATATTGATTGTTGTTTTCCACTTAAACGCAAATTTCATAAATCAAAATCAGAGTTTAATTGGTACACAAAAACTTTGCGTACCATGCGCAATAATGTATTTAAATTAAAAAAACACTCACTATCTACCAAACTGGAACATGATTGGTCGGCATATAAGCATGCACGTAATGCATATAAACATGCTCTCAGAGAGGGGAAGAAGAAAGCATTTTCTGATGTCATTTCAAATTCCACTAACAAAGTGAGAACTTGTTGGAAAATTGTGAACTCTGAAAGAGGTGATAAGTGCAAAGTTCAGTCAGGAACATCTTCTATATCAGCAGAAGATTTCAATGTATTTTTTTCTAATATATCTAATGTTATATTGAATTCAATTGCAAGTACTAATATTGATCCAACCTTCTTTTTGAATAATGTAAAAAAAGCAGTCTCATCTTTTTTCATCTCACCCATCTTGGAGACCGATGTGTTAGATGCCACAATGCAATTAAAAGACTCTCCCGCATTAGATTTTTATAATGTCAATAGTAAAATTGTTAAAGCTTTAATTCCCCATTTGACATACCCATTAACGGTTTTGTTTAATAAATGTATTTATGAAGGTTGCTGGCCCGACGTCTTTAAAATAAGTAAGGTTTTACCTTTATATAAGAAGGGTGATACAAAATCCGTAGACAATTATAGACCTATTGTGATAGTCCCTGTGTTATCTAAAATATTCGAAATTATATTAAAACATAAATTAGTGTCCTACTTGGAATCTAAACAAATTTTATCCAATGTTCAGTTCGGTTTCCGTAAATACAAGTCAACGATTAATGCTGTTGCAGAAGTAATAGATACAGTCGTTGCTGGTTTGGATCAGGGTTTTGTTACTCAAGCAGTGATGTGCGATTTAACCAAAGCATTTGATTGTGTATGTATTGATATTCTTGTGTCGAAGGTAGAGCATTATGGTATTAGGTCTAAGGAACTGCTTTTATTTGCTTCTTATCTCTCAAACAGGAGGCAGTATGTCTGTTGCGATGGAGTTGAATCTTCAATACTACCAACCACAAATGGTGTGCCACAGGGATCTATTCTGGGACCAATTTTATTCCTAATATATATCAATGATCTTCCCACTGCCATTGACAGTCGCTGCGTCCTGTTTGCGGATGATACTACGCTGCTGTCAACCGGAGGAGCTCAGTCTGGTGATAGCTCTATCAATCAAGCTCGAGATTGGTTTTCGTCCAATGGGCTTAAGTTAAACGATCAGAAAACTCAATCCATATGCTTTTTATCCGATAGATGGGCTGATACCCATCCCCCTGTTAAATTATTGGGACTAATGTTAGATAGTTACCTTGACTGGAAATCTCATGTTGACAGTGTGAGTGGTAAAATATCTTCACAAATATTTGTACTTCGCCAGTTAAAAAATTGTGTATCTGACAGTGTGTTGAGATCGGTCTATTATTCATTAATACATAGTCACATGAGCTATGGGATAATCTTCTGGGGAAACTCAGTAAATGCGTGTAGAGTTTTTAGACTTCAAAAAATGGCAGTTCGATTACTTTCTCGTGTTCCTCCAGGAACACATTGCCGTCTTTTATTTAAAAATTTAAAAATACTACCCTTACCATGTTTGTTTATTTTGGAGGTAGTAGTCTATATTCACCGTAATATAAGTTCATTTACAATTCATTCTGATAACCATAATTACAGTACTAGGCATGCTAATGATCTTGTTGTACCACATTCACGAATCAAGATTACAAAAAACAACAAATTACAGGTGCAATTATACAACGTTCTGAATGTTCGCCTTGCTGGTTCAAATTTAAAAAGTATGTCCGTGTATAGATTTAAGAAATGTGTCAAAAACTATTTATTGGATCACTGTTTTTATAGTATTCAAGAATTTTGTGACCATAACGACTAAGTACTTTGTGACGCAACATATACTTTGTATATACAAGTTGTCAATAAAATGAGTATGAGTATGAGTATTATCATTATCATTATCATTATCATTATCATTATCATTATCATTATCATTATCATTATCATTATCATTATCATTATCATTATCATTATCATTATCATTATCATTATCATTATCATTATCATTATCATTATCATTATCATTATCATTATCATTATCATTATCATTATCATTATCATTATCATTATCATTATCATTATCATTATCATTATCATTATCATTATCATTATCATTATTATTATTATTCGGTCGATGGTGGTTGAGATCTACACCTATAAATCTGCCTGTGATCGATTGTTCTATGTTATACCTGTGTAATTGTGCAATTAATTTGTGAAAAGTTGTGATCCAGTTACCTGGTACCTTGTGAGTACTGCATCGTATTTGTTGTGCTCTTAATTGTGCTGCTATATTGCATTCACTATATGTCTGTTTGTACCTCATATTCGTCTATCGTCTGTTTACTTTTTTTGTCTAAACTTTCTTTTCTATCTGGTGGGCGGAATTCTATACCACCAAAGGTAGCTAGTTGAGGGTATTTTTCAACTCATTTGTAATGTCAAAAGGAAATTCTGCTGGTTCCTGTTCTTCTAATAAGTGTAAAAGATGCAAAAATTCAGTCACCAGTGGCCTAAAGTGCGTAGTTTGTGGAACAGTATCCCATAAAAGCTGTTTGAATGCCCTCAAATCAGTTAAATTTATTGATGATGTGACGGTTAATTGTTGTTTGGATGTTATGGATGGGGAAGCTGTTGATGACCAATCATTGCATCTATCTGCGAAAGCTCCGACCATAGAGGAAATAAAAATTAAATATCTTGAAGAAATTTTAAAACAGAAGGATCTAATTATTGAAAACCAAGCAATTGCTATTAAGTCTCTCCAGGACCAATTATCTTTAATACGTAATATACCCTCGAGGCATAACTCAATTGAACCCACTCCTACGTTAGAGATGACTTCTACAGCTGGAAGCTATGCTGGTGCTGTTGCTAAAAATCAGACTAAGTCTTCAAAATCACTTGGCAAAGTCAACCCCAGTGGTACTCCTAAACAAATTAGTTCTGCTGCTGTATCGCATGCTTTACATGTTGCTCAATCATCTAAAATATGTCGAGATATTATTCATCTTGATAATATGGATTCCACGCCTCCTCCTTCAGTTACTAAACCGGAGGCAGCATCGGGTCCTAGGAAAAGGTCCAGAAATATCTTGATTGGTGATGCCAAGGATCTGCCTAGTACTACATCTCTGAAGTCGGCTAACGAGTCGGCTCGTAGGCATTTTCATACCACGAACTGGGATTCTAACACAAGAGAGGAGGTACTTCTTAGCTATTTAAAGAGTTTTTCGCCTCAAGTGTCTGTGGAGAAGCTGAACTCTCGCGATCCAGAAAGGTATGCATCCTTCAAAGTGTCTGTGCCAATATCAGATGTGCCTGCCATCACTAAGCCAGAAATTTGGCCTAGCGGAGTACGTGTCAACCAGTTTTTTCGAGCAAGAAGTCAGGTGTCAGCCTCTTGAACGAAATTTATATGATTATAGGTTATCTGTATTGCACATCAACGTCCAAAGTATTACTAACAAAGTTTGTGATTTGGCAACATCTTTGAGTACTCATCCGCATGATATATTATGCGTTTATGAGCATTGGCTGCAGACTGAGTGCCTGGAGACTGTTTGCATACCCAATTTTCATCTAGTAACTAGTTTTTGCCGGAAAGGTTTGAATAAGCATGGTGGTGTTGCCATATTTTCGACTTCTAATGTTTGCTTAAAAGCTGTTGATGTTTCTGCCTTCTGCAGTCAGGTGAATGCTGAATTCTGTGCAGCTGAAATTATTGGTATGAGCTGTATACTTATAACAGTATATCGGTCGTCTTCTCATGGCGATCTTTCGATATTTAAAACCTGCTTAATTAATATTATACACTATTGCTTTCGCAAATTTAAATCTACTATAATTATGGGCGACTTTAACTTGGACCTTGATGTGCAGGCAGAGTATGCCAGTGATCTAAGAAATATTTTTACCATGTATGGATTGCGGTATTTCATTAAAGAACCTACTAGGATTACAGTTGGTGGCAATTCGTGTCTAGACAATATTGTTACCAATCTGGATCCTGCGATTTTAGCCACTGATGTAATTGAGATGCACATTGCTGATCACCTCGCAGTGTCCTTGTGTATTAATGGTCAGAATATTTGTAAGGATAGCCCAGTTGCTTACCGCACACGTCCAATTAGTATTTCCAACTGCCAAAAATTTGTGCAGGATTTGCAGTTGGGTTGTCTATGGGACCTATCTTGTGATTTATTTAATTCTAATGAATCTGCCGACCTATTTTTAAAGTCTTTCGTCAGTATTGTAAATAATAGTTTTCCTTTTAAGACTAAAATTCAATCCAAATCTACTGGTGTCAGATGGTTTAACAGTGAGCTTAAGTCTATGCGGCGTAGGCTCAATCAAGCTAAAAAGAAGTTTAATGTATCTAGCTCTGAAACTGATTGGATTTCATACTGTGAATTGCGTAAATTTTATAGAAAGGCCTTAAGAACTTCAAAGCGTGCCTGTTATAATAATTTTATCTGTAATTCTGATAATAAATGTAGAGCTGTTTGGCGAATTGTCAATAGTGAGAAATCTTCTGGTAACAAAAGTATACCCTCTTTATCTCCTGAGGAATTTAATAACTTTTTTGTTAATGTTGCAGATCTTATCGTTAAGTCAATTGGCGTCCCTAATAATTTTAATCCTGCCATTTTCTTGAATAAAATTCCTAAGCCTGCTTCATCGTTCTTCCTCTCAGCGGTTCTTGAATCTGACGTTCGCCAAGCAATTTTAAGCTTGAAGAATTCTAAGTGTTTTGATTACTATTATCTGGATAGTGACTTATTAAAAATAGCTATTGAGTCCATTGTTAAGCCTCTGACAACTCTTTTTAATAGATGCATTGAAGAATCAACTTGGCCTGACTGTTTTAAAATCACTAGGGTTCTTCCACTCCATAAAAAAGGAGATAATAATTTACTAGACAATTTTAGACCCATTGCAATTATACCTGTCATATCAAAAGTTTTTGAGATTTTGCTAAAAGAGAAACTATTATTATATTTTGAAAGCAAGTCTTTGTTGTCACCTTGTCAATTTGGTTTCCGGAATAACCACTCGACAATTGGAGCCCTACTAGCCGTCTTGGATGACCTAGTCGAAGGTCTGGACTATGGGATGAATACTCATGCCACATTATGTGATCTCTCCAAGGCCTTCGATTGTGTCGATGTTAATGTTCTTTTGTACAAGTTGGAGTATTATGGCATTCGTTCCAAAGAGCTTAATCTTTTTCGGTCTTATCTATCCGATCGTAAACAGTATGTATCCCTTGGTGGCGCTGACTCTGAAATTCTGTCCGTAACTGCTGGTGTACCTCAAGGATCGGTTCTAGGACCAATTCTATTTTTAATTTACATCAATGACCTGCCTGTTAACATCCAAAAGTCTACATGCATTCTGTTTGCTGACGACACCACCTTGTTAACGCATGGTGGTGTTGATGCGAGCAGAGACGATCTTAATAATGCCAGTTTATGGTTTGCTGCTAATAAACTTAAATTGAATATCGATAAGACTCGTGATATTATCTTTACTGCCAGCAAAGTTACTGGAAATAATGATTCTGTTAAATTATTGGGAATTCATTTGGACACACGTTTAACTTGGTCTACTCATATAGATCTCCTCTGCTCCAAACTGGCACAACAGGTTTTCATTCTGAGGCAGCTCCGACCATACGTTGACAATTGTATTTTAAAAATGTTATATTTTTCTTTGTTTCACAGCCATCTTACGTATGGTATAGCTCTTTGGGGCAATGCTACTAGTGCTCATAGAGCATTTACTATGCAGAAGGCAGCTATTCGCCTCATCAGTAACTCCAGTAGTAGGCACCATTGTCGTGAACTGTATATTAAATACAAAATTTTGCCTTTACCTTCCTTATATATATATGAAGCTTTATCATTGGTTCATAAGAATGCTGTCCGGCTGCAAACCCACTCTGATATCCATGATTATAATACGAGACATGCTGGAAATCTATTACTTCCGTACTCTCGAATTAACGCTTCTAAGAACAACAAGTTAGAAATTAAATTGTACAACTCATTTGACAACTTCTGTAAAGCAAAACATATTACTCAGCTATCTTATGCAAATTTTCGTAGATTCATGAAATCTTTTCTGTTAGTCCATTGTTTTTACAGTGTGGAGGAATTTGTCGAATACTGTTCTACTAACACAGGCTTATTTTAAATTTTAAATTGTGACGATAAATGTACTTTATGTATATATAAAAGTCAATAAATTATTCTATTCTATTCTATTCTATTCTATTATTATTATTATTATTATTATTATTATTATTATTATTATTATTATTATTATTATTATTATTATTATTATTATTATTATTATTATTATTATTATTATTATTATTATTATTATTATTATTATTATTATTATTATTATTATTATTATTATTATTATTATTATTATTATTATTATTATTATTATTATTATTATTATTATTATTATTATTATTATTATTATTATTATTATTATTATTATTATTATTATTATTATTATTATTATTATTATTATTATTATTATTATTATTATTATTATTATTATTATTATTATTATTATTATTATTATTATTATTATTATTATTATTATTATTATTATTATTATTATTATTATTATTATTATTATTATTATTATTATTATTATTATTATTATTATTATTATTATTATTATTATTATTATTATTATTATTATTATTATTATTATTATTATTATTATTATTATTATTATTATTATTATTATTATTATTATTATTATTATTATTATTATTATTATTATTATTATTATTATTATTATTATTATTATTATTATTATTATTATTATTATTATTATTATTATTATTATTATTATTATTATTATTATTATTATTATTATTATTATTATTATTATTATTATTATTATTATTATTATTATTATTATTATTATTATTATTATTATTATTATTATTATTATTATTATTATTATTATTATTATTATTATTATTATTATTATTATTATTATTATTATTATTATTATTATTATTATTATTATTATTATTATTATTATTATTATTATTATTATTATTATTATTATTATTATTATTATTATTATTATTATTATTATTATTATTATTATTATTATTATTATTATTATTATTATTATTATTATTATTATTATTATTATTATTATTATTATTATTATTATTATTATTATTATTATTATTATTATTATTATTATTATTATTATTATTATTATTATTATTATTATTATTATTATTATTATTATTATTATTATTATTATTATTATTATTATTATTATTATTATTATTATTATTATTATTATTATTATTATTATTATTATTATTATTATTATTATTATTATTATTATTATTATTATTATTATTATTATTATTATTATTATTATTATTATTATTATTATTATTATTATTATTATTATTATTATTATTATTATTATTATTATTATTATTATTATTATTATTATTATTATTATTATTATTATTATTATTATTATTATTATTATTATTATTATTATTATTATTATTATTATTATTATTATTATTATTATTCTCATTATTTTCATTCCCCACAACGGATTCTATATCCCCCGGAGCATAAGGCAGCACTGGCGTCTCGTCTATTTCATACGAGTGTCGTAAATGATAATACAACACCCGTAAGGCTGAATCGTGTCTTTGGATATACACTGTGGCCGCATATACGGGACAGGCCGACAGGAGATGCATAAGCGTCTCCGGCGCCTGGCGGCAGGCCCTGCAGCTGGTATCAGGAACCTCGATACCCAAGACACGATTGCGATAGACGAGAGTGTTAATTACATTATCTTGGTAAGCCATTGTGAACCCTTCTCTCTCAGAGTTCAGCCCCGCTGACCTCAAAAAAGCGAATGTTAGCTTTTCAGATAAGCCAAGCCCCTCTAGATGACGGTAGAAGAGACCATGCATTGGCTTATCCTTATGTAGCTGCAGAAGATGACTCGTTTCTGCAGCTTTAATTTGGGCTTTTAACTGAGCAGAGACCAAGTTCATTGGCTGCTCTTCTCGCTGCCTTATATATAAACGCTCCTATCCCTGCTGCTTCATGGTCTTGGACCATGCAGAGAAGGGGACCCGAGCTCCTGATGACTTTACAGGCCTCCTCCAAAACCACTCTGCCCTGGAGACACTCCAAACTCAAGAGTCCACGGTCTCCCCGATTTCTTGGGAAGTATACCCGCGGAACGGACGATCTTGGATGCAAACTCCGATGGAGATGCATCATTTTGCGGGTCCCTACATCGAGTTGCCTCAGCTCTTCTTGTGTCCATTTCACTACTCCAAAGGAGTAGAGAAGGATCGGAACGGCAAGCATATTTGTGGCACTCACCTTGTTCTTACCCGACAGCTCCGAAGACCAGATTTGTCGGAGGCGGTGCCGATACCTGCCGCGGAGAGCGTTTTTCACCGTTGCCACCTCATGAGTGCCCCGCTGTGGGACACCCAAATAGGTGTACGACTCTCCGGCATCTAGATGGTGGAAGATGCTTCCGTCTATGAGCTGGCCGTCCTCTCCGTATGCACCGAATCGTCCTCTCTTGAGATGAACCAGTGCACATTTGTCCAGCCCGAACTCCATCCCAACCGCCTGCGTGTACTCCTGTACCACTCTGAGGGACTGATTTAAATCCCTCTCTCCGGAGGCATAGAGTTTAAGGTCAATTATTATAATGTCCAAGAATAATTCTTGTACAAATATGTCGTCAATTAACAAATGCAAAAGGTGTAAGAACTCGGTGCAAAGTGGATTAAAATGTATTATTTGTGGAGTAGTATCTCACAAAAGTTGTCTCAACGTTCTAAAAGGTATCAAGTTTCTTGATGATACTACAGTTAATTGTTGTTCTGAGGCTCCTGTTGATATGGCCTCGGGAAGTGCTTCTAATAAACAAGAGCAACCAGTTTTGTGCTCTGATCTTACTAATTCTGCACCTGCCAACTCTGTATCTGTATCTGGTATTGAAGAAATTAAAATAAAGTATTTGGAAGAATTGTTGAGGCAGAAGGATCTGACTATCTTAAACCAGTCTATTGCTATAAATTCGTTACAAGAACAAGTAGCTTACCTCAAACGGGAGTTAAAGTTGCAGCAGAAAGTCCCTTTGGACAACGATGTAGTTGAGGAAGTTAGCGAGGGAGCCAGTTATGCATCTAAAGCCAAGCAGGGAGCTGCAACTGCTTACAACAACAAAAATAAAAATAGAAACAAAAATGTACAGAACAAGGCCCCTATAATTTCTTCTGCTGCTGTTTCGCATTCGGTACATCTGGCGCAGGCGCAGAGAGTTTGTCAAGATTTAATTAATTTAAATAAGGACACTCAAGATACTCCTTGTCAATCCGTACCCCAGGAGAATATGCAACGACGTACTTCCCAGGTATCACGAAAAAAATCAAGAAACATTCTTGTAGGTGATGGACAGCCTGATACCAACTTGCTGAAGTCAGCCAAATTTATTGATTACAAACATTTCCACTCCACCTATTGGGATCCGGAAACCGATGTGGGGGAACTTACTGTTTATCTTCGCCGGTTCATTCCTGAAGTACAAGTTGAGAAACTGAATTCTCGAAATCCAACAAGGTATGCTTCTTTCAAGGTTTCTGTTCCCAGTGCTGAGGCCCATAAAATCATAAGACCGGAAATCTGGCCTAGTGGTGTGTTATTAAATCAGTTTTTTCGATCTTTTCATGCCAGTGTACCAAATAAGCCTGAATAAGTATAATTCTAAGAATCTTTTATCATCAAATTTGTCTTTGATTCTACATTTAAATGTACAGAGCATGAGTAATAAGTTAGATCAATTACGTTTCCTTATATCTGAAACTAAATGTAATATGCTTTGTGTATCCGAACACTGGCTTGACGAGCCCTCTATACTATCAGTAACACTCAATGATCTTTCTTTAATTTCTTATTTCTGTCGCGATAAACGTAGTGGAGGCGTTGCTATTTTCGGCAGTTTAAAATGTAAATGTAATTCTATTAATCTTGATAGATTTTGGGTTCCAATTCATGCGGAATTCTGTGGTTCTGAAATTTTAAACTCTTCCACAATTTTAATCGTAGTATATAGATCTTCTTCAAACGGTGACCTAAACATTTTTTACGATCATTTTTTAAAATTACTAGATTTCGTCTATCGTAAGTATAAATATATTATCATGCTTGGGGATTTGAATGTGGAATTAAATAACGAACATGAATTTGGAAAAAAAATCTCTGATGTATTACATAGTTATGATCTATTCTGTAAAATTGATGTACCTACTAGAGTGACTTTAACCACTGCTTCGTGTTTAGATAATGTTGTAACCAATTTAGATTCTAATATGTAAACTGTTGAAAACTTTGATCCTGCTATATCGGACCATCATGCTCAATGTATTTCCTTACGTGGTCAAGATCTTGGTGTCGTTTGTAACACTGACCGTCACCGTCAGAAGTTTATCTCTCAAAAGGGTCTTAGATTGCTGTCTGAGAATATTGCCGGAATATCTTGGGACTTTTTAAATTTTGAGCAACTGAGCAGCAGTTGTCTGGGTTCTACTATGCTGGATTTATTAGTATCTGAAATAGACAATTGTTTCCCTAGCAGTACAATTACAAAGAGATTCAATGGCGGAATTAGATGGTTTAATAGCAGTTTACGGACTATGCGTTATAATGTGAGTCAACTAAAAGCAAAAGCTATGGAAACCAGGCTTGAACTCGATTGGTTTAGTTACAAAGATGCACGTAAAGCGTACAAACGTGCACTTAGAGATGAAAAAAAAAGAGTTTATTCTGAGGCCATCTCAACCTCTTCCAACGCTGCTAAAACTTGTTGGAAAATTGTAAACTCTGAGCGTGTTGAAAAATCTAAAAAATTTTCTCCTCCCATTCATGCGGATATCTTCAATAACTTCAATAACTAAAAGTGATCGCTATTATGGAGGTCTTGCACAACTGTCCATTTCAAAGAACTCGCTAATGCGCTGGATGAAAACGACAGATCAATTGCATCAAAGCAATTGGAGACGGTATTAAAGCTAGTGTGCGAGCCATCGTTTAGCAAAACAATATCATTCTTATCCAACCAATTTTCCAGACTAATCCCTTTGGTGTCACGTTTTGTGGATCCCCACAATGGGCTATGGGCATTAAAATCTCCAGTTACGACAAAGGGTTTGGGAAGTTGAGCAATAATTTTATCCAGATCATCCGTCTGCCAATTTTGGTTAGGTAAGTATAAATTACAGACAGTTAATTTCTTGGGTAGCAGTATTTCAACCGCTACAACTTGAAGGTTTACAGACTGAATTGCTATTTCTCGATATGGTATATTGTCCTTTAAGAAAATAGCAACCCCTCCACAAGCTCGTTGAGCATCGCTTACATCATACCTAACAATATTGTACCCTCGACGAGAATACACCTGGTCTGGACTGAATTTGGTTTCTTGTAAACATAGGCATATTGGATCATTTTGAAGTAAAAGTCCAATATCGCAATATCTCTTGATCACACCTCTACAATTCCATTGAATTATTTTAGAAGCCATTTTTGTTTAAGTTAAATAAATTAACATAGATTATAATAATGGACAAAAAAATACAACGAATAAATAAATAAATAAATATATAAATAAGACAAGAACAAATAAATAAAACCATGTATAAATAAAACATATCACAGATTTTTTATCACAGAATAATATCACAAATTCATTAGACATGGGAGTCCGTGTTTTCACCACGGTGCGGAGTTTGTTTCCGGGGCTTGCCCTTAGGCCAGCCTCGCTTTTTTGGTCTTTTCTTTATCTCTGCCACTTGAGAACTAAGGGATGTTTCATCCCCCGATGACAGAGATACTACTTGCTCCGGTGAGTAATCTCGTTTTCGTTTAGCGCTTACGCTAGGAACATTGAGCGTTTGCAATGATGTCTCTTGTTTTATGAGAGGTGTTAGTGCGGTCACGATTTCAGGTATTAACTGATTTATTAAAGACTTATAGTCGATTTTTGGAGGGGAGCTAACAGCTTCTGCATAGGACACATTTGTTGTTGGGGTACTCACTGTAATTTTTTTCTTTGCTTCAATGTATGAAATATTTTCTTTAGCTTTTATTTCCCGAATTGCCGTTTCTTGTTTATAGACTGGACAATTGCGAGATCGAGCTGAGTGAGGTCCTTTGCAGTTGACACAAATCACAGGTTCTTCACAGGTACTACCTACATGTAACGGTTTTCCACATACACAAACTTGTTCTTCATTACAACGAAATGAGGTATGAATTTTTGACATTTAAAGCACCGTAAAGGTGGTGGGACATACAACCTAACCTGGAGAGAATAGAAAGCAACCTTGATTCGTTTAGGAAGAACAGGAGTGTTAAATGTGGTTTGGTGAATCAATGAAATTTCCATCTCTTTTTACTTTTATGCGTTTAACACCAATAACACTTTGCTCTTTTAGTCCCTCAAGAATTTCTTCAATCGAACAATTTAATAAGTCTCGACAATATATTACTCCTTTCGATGTATTCAGATTCCTATGAGGAACTACTCTGACTGGAAGTTCACCTAACATTTCAACCGTTTGAAGACGTCTAGACTGTGCGGCAGAGACGGTTTCCACTAACAAGCCATCTTTAATTTTATTAACACTTTTAGCGTTACCTATCAGACTATATAAATTTTTCTCAATTGTGAAGGGACTCACCTTGGCGAAGTCACCTTCTACTCTTTGCACAACCAAGAATCGGAGTGCAACTCCCGTCTCCAGGTTTGTGTTTACGTTGGGGGTTATTTGAAGTGGATCCCCATCCACATCCCTGATTTGAGAGGAGGACGCCTCTGTATTGGTTTTAGTGGTAGCATTCATTTCTGTCCCACGAGTAACTCTGAAATAATCTCCTTATTTTCCTGGTTTACTCCAGTAGATCCGCCGTGTTCTGTTTAAACAGGGTCACCTCGAGAAGGGTGTGGCTCTTCACCACGCACGGACGATCTTGGGAAAGCTTCCTCATGGGTTTGCCATTCCCACTCAGCTATTCCCCTGGAGTCAGGGCTAGCAGCTGACTCCTTGACCCCTATTATTATTATTATTAATAATAATAAAATTTATATTGTTGTTTTATTAACGATGTGCTGTGAGCAACATTGTCTGTGTAATTTGTTCCTAAGCTTCTTCTCTCATATTTTGTTCTCTATAGCGTTTACGTTTCCTCCTGTAGAGACATTAGAAAGTTTAAGTTGTGTCCGACACGTGAACGTGCACGTAGAATTTGACCGTCGCGCATGCTCAAATTAGAATTTTCCACGTTTACGTGATACGGATGTACGTGAGCTCACGGGTCTTTGCGTAACATAAACAGACGTATACGTGCCGAAGAGGTGGCCGAAAACTTCCGAATGCACAGAACAGATTGATAAAAGACTAACCGAACAGAAGGAGCAATACTCGTGGATTAAAGTAATAATCATCGTTTCTGAATAATATGATTCCGTGATAACTTACCCTACTTAAACTCATTTTTGAAACACGAATCTTACTATATGTAAACGTGAAAATTGCACGTTCCACGTTTTACGTATCATGATAATCGACTCTCTATTCATGCTCGTAAAATCGTTCAAATAGCAAAATTTTGACAATATTTTCTGTCATTTTATACATGTGACACCATATTCACGTGCACACTGTTACCACGTGACACCACGTTACAGCATACGACGTGATGAACATTTAACAAGAGAGGAATATATAAAAATACATATAAATACACGGGTCAGATCCTTCCGACGTTGCATCACATGTGAATGTGCCCCCGGCTTAATTCTACTTTCTATATTAATTTGGAAAAACTTTCTGCTTCAGAAAAAAATGTGATGACAGGATGTGACGATTTTGCTGTCTCCAAAATAAAATTAAAATAAGTAGATACTTAGTTGATTCAAGTGAGACAGTAACTCCGACCTTTATTTATATTTACATTTTTATATGGCCCGCAGTATTACGATTAAAATACTAAGCACCTATTTCGTTTGTCACCCGATCATTTAATCAATTATGGGATTCATTTTTTATACTTTTATCCAATCACTGGGCTTGTTTCCCGTCCATGAGTATTACCCTTGAGTAGGTATATATAGCCAAGGTATTACTGTGTACAAAGAAATAGACCATTTTTAAAGTATTTTGAACAACTTGTTTTTTGTTAAGTTAAATTTAAAACTACTGTTATACGATATTTTTAAGTGAAACACCTTTCATATCAACGCCATTTATTTTAAGGAAGATACACCAGTAATTATTAGTGATAGCACGTCCGCTCGCCGTAAGTCGTCTCCACTCGAACTGCCCTTCCTATGACCGGGCCCCGCCGTGGTTTCTACTGCGCCGATCTCCTTCCGCCACGCACTCCAGATTTGCGTAACAGTCGGCCATCCTGCAACAACAATGTCCTCATAAGTTGTATAATTAATTATAATTAATTCTATAACGAATTAAACGCCTAATTCTTCAGGAGCTGAGCTACACACCAGACTCTGTTACTATCACTCTCTCTTAACTCGTCGATCCTCTGCAGGAAATTATTTACACCTGAAATTCCATCATACCGAATGTTCCATCTGACAACATCCACATACCTTTCTCTTTCCTCAAACATATAATCACTATCGTAAAATCGGTTTTTGGGAGGGGAAAAATGTAAATCTTGGAGTCGACTAGCCAGATTGACAGAAGAATTAGCCAATGCCGATGGAGGTTGCTTGCTTTTCAATGCTTCATTCCTAGCTTGATCTAGAAATCGAATAGATTGCGAAGGAAGGGGTTGATACGAGTCGAGACACAGGCGTTGCTTGGAAAATTCGCACTATCAGGTAGTCCTAAATGGACATATTGGGCTTGATTTTCTCCGTATGGAACAGCGTCTGGAATTGAATAATCCAGAGGTATGGCTTATTGAGGATACGACGGGACTCTTCCAGCCGATTGAGAAAACCTCATCTTCTCAAGATTCTCTACTTGTGGATGGAAAGTGTGACTGGTAGCTGCGCATGGCACACGACCTTGATCATTGATGCGGTCCGGTAGGATTGTGTTATGAGCCGCCTTGTTATATATTTGGCTTTCTGCTTTCAAGTCCTGAGAACGCTGACTCATAGATATACGACTCGGCAAGTGGTTTGCAGAAGCAGAAATTCCAACATCGAGTTTCGATGAGGGTTAACCCAATTTTGTTGAATTTTGTCTCGCTGAGACAATTGATGCGAGTAGGAATTTGGATGCGAGTAGGTTTGACTCACATGTGGACTTCCAAAATTGACCTACTGACTTCCATAGTTGGAATAGGAACATACGTTGAAGTCCTTTCTTCAGGTATATCCAGAAGGGATGTATTTTCTGTTTCCTTGGTGGTATATGCCTTTACCAGATCGCCCGAGAGTCGGTTTATCCAAGCCAATAAAGTAAATTTTCCTTCCAGAATGACAGTCTCAGAACTGAATATCCTTAACAATCTTCCTTGTATATGTAGCAGTCTTGACTTTGTCGTTTTTGGAGCTTCAGCTAATCCCAATTTCTCTAACCGCCATGCTTCTCGCACAATTTCCCGTTTTTCAGTAACTGTTAAACTGGATCCTGATAGCTTTCTTATGTCGATCTCATAAGACAGCTCATCTCCCAGTAACCTATTTACCTCCATATTTATAAATAAAAAATAGCAAAACCAAAAAAAAGTAGAAGTTATCACTAACAGTAAAGATAATCTGTGAAGGAACCCTCCTTTTTCCCAAAAAAAAAAGAAAACAAACCGCTACACGAATGTGTATGTGTTCTGAAGCTATTTCAAACTTCAGATCCTATACCTTGTATAAAAAGAGTAATTAAAAAAACGGAGAACCAAAGATTTCAAAAGATATTTTATACCAATCAAGTTTACACAAAATATCGAAAATTAATCTTAAACGTAGAAAAATTGATACCTCTAGTATCGATTGATATCTTAAAAAAAATATCCTATCCTAAGATCTTACAATCTAACTAAACCTAGAAATGGAATCTATAAAACCATCGATACCGTCGAGTTGTAAACCAGATTGAATTAAACAGCTTTACAAATTCAAAATATCTTGTACATATATTCGAACACATCCTGTATTATTTTTGCTTAAATTTCTAGCATCACTAGTAAACAAAAAAAACTTACACTGCTGTTATGTCCTATATTATTAATATACTATTATACTATATATATTAGTTTTGATATTGTATTATATAAATGTTCACGTCGTTCAGTGTAACTTGAAATTTTTAAAGTTAAGTTTTGCTTCTATTACGTTCCAAACACATCAGATTCAATGTACCACTCTGTATAATACACAAAATGTAACAATATAATACAATAAAAAGGGTAACACTTCAACTAGTGTAAGTCTCGTTTTGTAGAAGAAATATTTTTCCCTAACTTAAAGTAAATTGTAAAAATTGGCAACACCGCAAATTGTACCAAATAATTACATCAAATTGACTATAAACACAAATTATTTTATGTTTTTATTCTACGCGTAAAGATAAAAAAACATGTAGAAAATTTATTTTAAAAAGGAAAGAAAATATGTCATGTGTGGGCAGTATATATCATCAGTTATCTCCTCAATGCAACTGACTATAAAACAAATATACTAAACTCAGAAGTGTATATGTGAATATACCTAGAATATAATTTAGATATTTATTTGCTGCTTAAATATGGAAAAATGTCAAAATTATTTTTAAATAAATTCAATATTTTTCCCGGATAAAAAATAAACCTCGTCAACACAGGAAAATAATATTATTATTATTTATTTGCAAGTGTATATTAAAAAGCTAGTTTCTTATCAACACTTTTTTTTCCAATCTGATAATGATAACAGTATGTTCGTACCTATAAACAACCTATTTCTGCTAGTTGTCTAAAAAAAAATTATAATTTAATAATATGCATCTAATTATTGAAGAAATTAATATCAGTATTTTATCATGTAAAAAAAAGAACTATAACACGGTTGGGCGCAAGTTGCCACGCTGTTACTCAGGGTTTTCCAATTATGAAAAAAATGATGGGTTCGTATTGGGGGTGACAAAGAAAATAAAAGAATTATAATAGTATAAATTTTTATTTGTCCGGCTGAGACTCGACAACCCGGTGGCAAGTTCAAATATTTCGAACGTGTCTATCATGCGATATAATTTAACAGTGAACGCACGCTGAGTGCATATCTGCATTCAGTTGGGTCACAAACACAGAGTTAGCTATAAACATAGATCTTATTTATAAGGTCTATGGCTACAAATTATGAAATTAGGGTTATGTTGTACCTCTTGAAATTAATATTTATGTAAAGAAAAGAAACAATTACTATATGAATATTATAAATATAGATGTAGCGGTTCCCCCACGTATATACTCGCGTCAAGAATTCAGCCGTCTTACGTCACGGCTGACGTTACACATTTGTTTTTATTACCAACGTAATTTTCGATATTTGGTCGCGTTAAAAACAATTATGTTTTGTAATTTAGTGCAATATATAATGCAAACTTTTAATGCAGTATATAGTTTTATTACTATCAGTTACAGTTTCTTAAATATTTTGATGAAAATATTGAGAATTATTCATTTGTTCGTATGACGCAAGTCATCTGAATTCTTGTCGCGAGTATACCTCGGTTTACGGATGCTCTCAATGAGAGGTAAGTATATATAATTAATTTAAACCTTAAATATAAGATATTTTACTAATGTTAATTTTTATTTCAGGAGAGAAGTACCTACTTCAAATTAACAATTATTAATGTTTAATTGGAAATGGTATGTCTAAATAAAGTAAACAAATATGTTTATGTAGAGAAATTTTAAGTTTAAGAAATTATGAATTGGTTGCATAAGTTAAAGCAAACTAAACTACTCAAAAATTAAATATTTGGTGGTGTTGATAAGAATTTAAGCCATGCAAAATAGCAGCCACAAGCTAGGTATTAAGTCTGCTAATAATAATATAAGAAAGGATAATTTATAATGCGAGCAGAAAATAGTCATATATTGCCTGTCGTTGCTCGCTGCTCTGAGGAGCAACTGTAATATCCCCCGATGTTATTCCTCTCGAAAGGTAGGTGTCGATATAATTGGGTGGTCGAATCGTTCAGGTATAAATGAGTTCTGAACTCGGTGTGTGTTGTAGGTACGACGTGAGGCGGAATCCAGGAGTATATCAACTGCAGTGAGTACCTAGGTACACCGATTGTAGACGGTACCAATTTAGAGACCAGTGGCTAGCTGCAATACTAGCGAGGCTATATGAGGACTGTCTGTAGTTGAAGCCAGGAATTAAAGAAGGACCTTGGAGCTAGATATATGTCAAAGTGTTCGGACATATGAAAACGGTATGTAGTAGTTGTTTGTTGGCCTAAAATGAATTTTCTGATAGTAGATTGCACCATAACAGAGGGCTGGGTTGTTCGATAAAATGATGTATTTAGGACTTACCGTAAGGGTGGTAGGTGGCCAAAAAGTGTAATCTCCCAGTGAGGGCACACGGTGACAAAATTTTATATGCCCAGGAACTTTAAAAATCCAGCTAATGCTGTTGAGGGTAGATACTAGCTATCTGCCACAACTTTATAGTTCCGGATGCACTTTTTGTCGGATTATATCAGCACAAGCTTCATAAAGACCTCAATGTGTTTCTAAAAATTCAGTATGGTACCTCACATCAGAAAGGAAGTTTTATAAAAACAAGGACTCACAAAATTCCTTAATCCCATAGAGCGGGAGAAAATTTAAATTTGACATGGTAATAATTCTAAAATTCATAAATACTTCAAGTCTAGCTTTGGGTCTCTTTTCAATTTGCCTATTCAGGAAAGAAATATATATATATATATATATATATATATATATATATATATATATATATATATATATATGGTGCAATATAATTTCGACAATATTTGTTTGTGTATGGTCCATTTTGATCATAGCCTAAGAAATAATGACAGTGGGACAGATAAGGTTATATTTATAACTAAATTTCGGAAAATATGGGTGGAAAATTATAAAAGGGGCTTAGAATTTTAGCAAGGTGGAGTGTGCATGTACTTAATAACATAGTGGAATTCTACTACAACTGTTTTTCTCTTTCCAGGTTACTCCGAAGCTGATCCCGGGGAGTAATATGACAATATGAAACATCCTTAAAATATATTTATGACTGGAATAATAATGAATAAATTATTAAAAAAATAGAATCCATGGTATATTCGTTTTATTCTTGCAAGGGTTAAGAGCAGTTATTAATAAATTTGAAACAAAACCGTAACAATGTTACTAGATACTGTCAAGTACTACTTTATGTACTGCTACTATTTTGCAACTGCTTCAGACGAGAGCATTGGTTTTATAAACTTTGATATCAGATAAGTCTAGAGTATTGTTTCACTTTTGACGACAAATTTTAAGAAGTCCAGAGTTAACAAAGCCAGAAGACATTGCGATCGATGCACTTAGATCTAACAAGTTAAGCATTTATTACATTTAGTACCTAGTAAACCCTATTAAAGTAGTAACAAATTACCTTTTTTTCTGGCACATGCCCTGAGATCTGGTGATGTCGATCGCAATGCCTAACATTTCTGACAGTTTGCAAACTTCAAAAGTTGTAGGCAATATCAATAATTAGAGCGACCTTCTTATTCCTTCCTAAATCTAATGGCTCCTCGGTATATACGATTTGGTTAATGGATTGCCGACATTGTAACCTCAAAACTTTAAATACCTATTTGGAATGTTACACGCTTAAAACGCGGAATTCACTATCAGATATGCCCAGGAGACCTACCCGGCGAGCACGCCCCGCATCAAGCACATACATGCGGACACGGCACTGGCTGACAAAGTGAAACTTAGTAGATTAAAATACCATAGTGTAGGTTCGTATCCCACATCTGCCGATGGCTGGGTTTTCTGAGAATGGCGTATCTTTCTTAATTCACGTCGAAATCCGTTGCGTAGAGAATCAATTTTCATCAGTATCACTTAGATCTAACAAGTTAAGCATTTATTACATTTAGTACCTAGTAAACCATATTAAAGTAGTATAATAAGTAACAAATTAACTTTTTTTCTGGCACAGGCCCTGAGATCTGGTGATGTCGATCGCAATGCCTAACATTTCTGACAGTTTGCAAACTTCAAAAGTTGTGGGCAATATCAATAATTAGAGCGACCTTCTTATTCCTTCCTAAATCTAATGGCTTCTCGGTATATACGATTTGGTTAATGGATTGCCGACATTGTAACGTCAAAACTTTAAATACCTGTTTGGAATGTTACACGCTTAAAACGCGAAATTCACTGTCATATATGTCCAGGAGACCTACCCGGCGGTCACGCCCCTCATCAGGCACATACATGCGGACACGGCACTGGCTGACAAAGTGAAACTTAGTAGATTAAAATACCATAGCGTAGGTTCGTATCCCACATCTGCCGATGGCTGGGTTTTCTGAGAATGGCGTATGCGTAGAGAATCAATTTTCATCAGTTTTAAGTAATAAAATGATATAAAACTTTCCCAAAAAGGTTTATTATCTAAAAGGTCATTATTTCAGTAATAAATAACAAAACATGCGCGTAGAAAGAACCGCACTCAACGCTGTTCCATTGACCACTAAATGGATAATTGGATAATGGATGCCCGGTGGGTATGTCTGTCCCAGTGCTGCCAGATCTGCCGCTTTTGCGGTAGATCTACCGTTTTCAAACTGCATCTACCATTCTACCGCAGAGACTAATAATTCTACCGCAAAATCGGAAACAATTACCATACCATATTACATATATGCTAATACTAAGAGTAAAGTAAAAAAAAAATAATCGACAAAACTATGATAATAACGATTCGGTGCCTCATCTCTATGCTGTAGATTGTAGTGTAGTAAAGTGTTGTATTATAACTATTCAGTGTTGCCTATAGAGTGAAAAGTGATATTTGACATTTCCGTCATAGTGACGAATCTAGGTTAAAAATCCCAAACTTGACCTAATAAAATAAAACTACGACATTAATTTTTGTTTATTTATTTACAGGCTTTAATTTTATTAAAGTTCGTTTTAGTAAATATTTTCTTTTACTTTTGGTATGATGAGGTATTTTATTATGTGAAGAAATTTATTTGGATGCTCGGTGAAAAAATTTAAATTACTTCATCTGGCAACACTGCCAGACTCGGATATCGGGTATTCCCTGGAAGCGACCAGCTGCGATTTCGGCTTGTTTTTATGTCGTAGCGTTATATATTAGGTATTTATTCATTGATTTGTGTCGTGTGACGCGTGTTGTGTGTGGTTTTTGAATATCTTGACTATATGATAATGAGGTGAGTAAACTATAATACGCAATATCAACATTTTAAACATCTCTAATGTATGTTTTTAATTACTAGTTCTGATGAATCTTATTTAACTGATGATCCATCAGTCCCTACCTCCAGTAAGGCCAAAAAAAGAAAATATGCTCAAAAATTTAAGACGGAATGGGCTAGCGCCTGGAAAAACAGATAGTGAGGGTTATTGCAAAGTCTGCCATAAGAATATTAACGTTAGTTCGGGAAAATTAAAACTTGTAAGACACCAAGACAGCATCGGAAAAAATCCAAATGCGTAAAATCGCAGCAAAGTTTAGCATAGTTCATAAAAACTAGGAAGGAAGAGACTAGTTTAGAAGTGGCCACAAAAAGAGCAGATCTGTATATTTCTGCCTTTGTAGCAGAACATAATTTGCCATTTACTGTCACGGAACACATCCCTCATCTTCTGGCAAAAGTTTGTTGTGACTCAGAAATAGCCAGGAAAATTAAATGCATTCGGACCAAGACCACATCAATAGTAAAAAATGTTATTGGCAAGCTAAGTTCGAAAAATGTTCATGAAATATTGAAATCTATAAAATTCTCACTAATCATAGACGAATCCACTGACCTATAAAGCCCTACCAAACATTTAGTTATAATTTGCCGATATTTCAATGGTAAGCAGTAAGTGTTATTGCATTTTAGCTTCGATTTTTTTTAAATTTTTGTATTATTTATTTTAGAATACGAGATCGATTCTTAACTCTAATAGCAGTGAAGAGTGCCAAAGCTGTTGATATTTACAGGGAGATTGTAGATTTGAATAATAAGATACCTTATCAAAAATACTTAATTGGCTTTGCCTCGGATGGTGCCAATGTGATGGCCGGGGCACACGAGTCAGTAATGGCAAAGTTAAAAACTGAGATTCCTCATATTTTTTTAATGAAATGTGTTTGTCACAGTTTTGCGTTGTGTTCATCAAGTGCTTGTATTAAACTTCCAAGAGCAGTTGAAGATTGTGTTAGAAATATTTATAATTACATAGCGAAGAGTTCCAAAAGAATCGAGGCCTTGAAGGAATTCCAAAAGTTTACACAAACAAAAATTCACAAAATTCTCCACCCCTCTCAAACCCGTTGGCTGTCTTTAGAAGTGGTTTTTTGTAGGATAATTGAGCAGTTTAATGCTCTAAAACTCTTTTTATTGATGCTGTCATAAATGACAAATTGCAGGCAGCAGAAAATATTTTGAAAGTTTTTCAAGATCCTTTAACGTTGGCTATTCTGTTATTTTTACAGCATATCTTACCACTTTTTAATAATTTAAATAGGGAAATGCAGTCGACCGAACCCAAATTATATAATTTACATATCCGCATGTGTGAAATTTACAGAACCCTTCTGGATTATTTAATAAAAAAAAGTGTACTGGACAGTACCCAACTACAAAAAATAAATGTCAAAAACCCAGAAAACTATAAAAAGATTGAAAACATATATTTAGGAGCTAATCGTATTCAGTATATTCTCAATAATGGTTTATCTGCTGAACAAATAAATATTCTTCACCTGCGTTGTTTGGATTTCTATATAGAGGCCGCATTGCAATTATCTAAAAGATATGATTTTGACAATGATATATTAAAATATATGTGTTTAATAAATCCGGAATATTTAACAAAATGTGATGATGAGTCCCTAGTCCCCCTAGCCATGCATTTTCCTAATTTAGTTTTACCAAATGATCTTCAGAAATTGGACAATGGGTCCTTAAAAATTCAGATCTTATTCGAAACTTTAAACAGGATGAGTCAATAGTATCTTTTTGGTTAAAAGTCCAGAAACAAAAATATGCTGATGAAACAGAAATATTTTCTCTGCTTCCATTATTTGCTTTCAATTTGCTAAGTTTGCCGCATTCTTCCGCAAATGCAGAAAAAAAGTTTTCCCAAATTAATTTACTTAAAACAAAGCAGAGGAATTCGTTGTCAACAAGCACTATAGTTGGACTTATGCAAAGTAAAGAATATATAGAAACAGAATGCTATAACATAAATATTTCCGATGAGCTGTTATCATACCATAATAGCAATAATATGTATAAAAAATCTGACAAATACTCTGATTCGGAATAAAACCTATATTTTTAATATAGAACTATTTTTTCTTAGTTAATATTATATATTAAGTTGTATTTTAGTTAAACAATTTGAGGTGTTGACTTTTTTATTTTACAATGTAAGTATAGTAAATTTTGAAATTCGTGTTAGTTTTTTTCCTTTAACCAATAATAACAAAATTGTAAAATATTAAATAGCTACATTTATGATAATATACTAAAATATGTTCTTGCAAGATAGGGTGGACACGCTTTGGCATTCACTAAATTATGACGTAGCTAATGTCCCACTGGATTGCACTTCACAATAATACAATAGTCGTCTGATTCGTCTGAGATGAATTCCAGTATGACGTTGCTGGGTAATGTGCGAGAAGACCCCAGCTACAGATTCGGCGTAGCCAACGACCGAGTTTTGAATTCGACGCGGAGGCATTAACTATTGATTGTCACCGAAAACATAAGTTCTCTGTTATTATCAAAAATACAAATTAGGTATTTATAATTATATAATTAATGCATTATCAGAAAAGAAAATGTCAGGAGGGCAGTGTCCCTACACAAGCTAGGGAATCATTTTCCAATAGAGAAGTGGAGTGCTCCTGAGTACACTGAAGAACTTGTATTTCGTTTCACCTTTTGCATTTCTAGTAATAGCGAAAAACATGTGAAAAGTGAAATCTATGTATCCAGGAATCTTTTACTCGTGTATTAGAAAATAATTTCGGCTCCAGGACTCCTAGAGTACTTAGATTTTCCATATGCTTTTAACTATTATTAATATGCGAAATTTAAGTCAAAACGCATTAAAATAAATCATTTTACAAAAACTGTTTTAATAAATATTTTTTAATAACAGACATTTTAACGTCAAGGCCAAAGTTAAAATTTGAACCTTCAATTGTTTAACCCGATACTATATTCTGTAAAAATTTTAATAGGTTTATTTTAACCAAATATGTTAAAATTTAACGGGACCAAAATAGATGCTGTTAAAATTTAACCTATTGAATACCAGTATAAATCACGATTGGTATAATTAATCCCTATTATTTATTTCCACATAAATGTTATAATGGCACTTCAAATTAATTATATTTTATTGGATGAAGCTGACAGATTGGAATAGACGTTAATAGTAGTATATTATGCAACGATCATGTAATAACCATAATAAAAATATAAAATAAATTTTATATTTTTATTGAACACAATAGGTAACAGTAATTATTCGTATGAACTGTATTTTCTGCTTTCTCCGATATGTGTGGAGGAGTCGATGGTAATTCTTCTATATCGCTGATATCAGACATTTTGATAAATTATCGAAGTTTAGCTAGGTATCTACGAAAATTTAATACGTACTGATTTTGACATCTAAAATAATTACATAGGAACCTAGGATAAACGTCAATTGCACAGCATGCTTGATTGAAAAATTATGGGTTTCTATTGATTAAAAATCTGCATCGTAATGAAAAATCTGTATCGTAATGGGTATCATTATGAAACGGATTATGGGCATATAAGTGCATTGTTATAATACGGGTGTAGAAAAAGTGTATTATTTATTTGCATTTATGGATTGATAGTTTCATATTTATGTATTATATTTTCATAAAAATTTGAGGGATCAAAGCAAACCATTTGAATTAAGTAATTTACTTTTAAGTAACTCTTTTTGACTTTCAAAACAAATTGTCATTTATTTAATCAATCATAATTTCATGTGGCTGCAATTTGTTGTTTAGTAAAATATTGTTGACTTTCAAAAAGTCAGCAATTAACTGGATCTGTTATTTTTTTGTCTTGCGTGGCAAACGTTTTTTTTTCATCCCCCAAACTCTGTAAATCACAAGAACTTTGTAAATTGGTTATTAAAACAGAAACAAATTTGTATTAATCCAGTAATCGAGGTTATGTTATCACAAATCGAAATGTTTTAATCATAGAAATATATAAATATATTCTATGCTTTTACCTTACTGCTAACTTCACCACAGAATAAAGCAACTACCAGAAGCGAAAGCTAAGGCGGCGCCTTTAATCTTGGATGGTCACGAAAATTTAGCCTTGAATTTTAAACTTGAGGTATATACTACTTACTACACTGAGAGAAAGTTGTATATAATATCTACAGTCTACATAGAGAAACAAGTTGACATTATATTTATTTAGTCATATTGAAGCTTTAGCAGTATAAAATGCCTACTATTTATAAAGTTAATAAAATATATAAAATACATTTATAAATTGCATTTATTCCTGTTTATTTTTTTTTATTGTTGTGAAAATTATATATTTTATTTAACGTGGGAGAGCTTTTTCAGATACATTTGCCATGCAGAAAATATGATACTGCAATAGATGTTTTAAATAGTATAGCCACTAATATTTACTTTGTTTTAATTATGGAAGCTATTTTCATTGCAAGTAATTAATAGATTTCAGTAATGAGTAGTTGATGGGCCATGCTAGATGAAAGTCAACTCAATCATTCCGCAAAGCACACAGCAACCATCCGACTTACCTTACATCTTTTGTCTTTACCCGCTTCGTATCTCATTGCCTAATACTATTTGAACGTAAGCGGCACCTTAAGAAGGCTTTAACTTAAAATGCCCTTTCTTAGTTCCAAATTTACAAAGCTATTCTTAATTATTTTCAGGAGCAGTGTATATAAATTTAAAAAAAAATAATTTTCCCTTCTTGGATGCCCATTTATTTTTTTCACTTTACGTTTTAAACCTTAGTTTACTTGTGTCAAAAAAATATGATTTAGGGCATCTTAAACACTAAACTCTTAGAAAACTGGTGCCACCCTCAAATCAGATCAATATTACGGGAGTTATTTTGAAACTAGTTTGAAGATATCTAAGGTTTTAGTTTTGAATAAAAGTAATTTATTTTTTTATGTTTACAGGATAATAACGGAGATGGTTTTAAAGAAAATACAAATATGGTTCATGAAATATATATTTTTTTACAATACCTATTTTACATAATTATAAATTAGAATCTATCACAAATGTGACAAAATAGTCAATTTACGGTTTTTACTCTTTTTATTGCATACAATGTCCCTATTTGTATATTTCATGCAATAAAATATTTTTAGTCTAATAAATAACTTCAAAAGATGTAGTTTTGGAAAATTACTACAGGGGTGTGTAAATTCAATGCTTTTCAAATAATTAAAAAGAGCAAAAGAAATTCCTTTGCTTTTACATGCTATCTCAAACACAGATGTGAACTTTTTTTCTAAATTATATATATATTTTACAAAATTTTCACTAGGAACCTTTAAGCTACCATATATACCTTTTTCTGTATCGTACGCTTTAAAATATGTATATAACAAGTTAATATTGAGTTCATTACAGTCTTTCGAAAATTTTGAACATACGTCACATGTATGTATATCTAGTGCTTTTTGTATTAAATAGCCACATACATAGTTAAAAGCATTTTGTGTTGTTATATGTTCATTTCTGTAATCGTAATCTTGAACAGTAATGGCTTTATGTTCTTTGACTATAGTTTCAACTTTGGTGCCAACAAAAGTACGATTGACATTTATTAGTAATTCATCAAGATCATCCTTGCAGTTCATCTGGTTAGAATGGAGATAATTTTGACAAAATAATTTACGATATGCTCTCTCAAACTGTATAGGTGTAGGATTTATGGAGTTACCCCCTTGTTGTCTGATGCTGCCAAAGAAATTCTCCAGACAATCGCTATTTACTCTTCTCGTTTGTAAATATTTGAAATCGGCAAGTGCTAAATTTTGCCACAGTTGTTTTATTCCCTTTATTGTGATACGCCAACACCTTTTTGTTCTAGATCTTGAACTTACGTCGTCCCCTTTTTTGTTAAATATTTTTAAGTTTTCCAAAAATGTTTCCATTTCGTTCAAGTAACTAACTTGATAGTCTGCTCCTTCATAAACTTTTTTAAATTTATTTTCATTTCTTATATAACTGGAATTAACCAAGTCAAATAGTTTATTAAACTTTTCAAGCACTTCAATTGTTCCAATAGCCTCTAATGGAAGTGCTCCTAAACTCATATAAGTATGCATTGCACTTGCAACGGTATTGCTTAATACTTGAACAGCAAGACGTACCTTCATTTTATCAAAATTTGAAGGGTAAATGTGCGCATTTGTTAATTTTGGTGCACATCTATAAAATTTTTGTTTATCTTAGTTATAAAAAGACTCTATATATGTCCAAGATGTTTGTTTTCCATTAAAACAAAAAACATTGTTTAGTAGATTATTTCTTGTTGCTTTTATTAGATGGCATGTATCAAATAAGTATATGACTTTTTTATCACCCACCATAAATTCGGAGCTGTTAGGATCTATTCCAAAGCAATTAGCAAGCTCAATGAAGTTAGAGCCCATATCGCTTACGATAGCTTCTATGTGCAAACCTAAATCTGATAATTTTAAAATGCACTGTTCAAGAACAATGCGTAGCTTGTTGGCTTGAAATTGTGTGCTTATGAAGAAATAGGCTATTGGCTGTTTCCAATTAGAATACAAGCCTCTTGCCATAATTACAAGTACATTCTGAGCAATGCAAAATTCTTTTGTTTCATTACCAGTGTCAACAAGACCTACAATTTCATCGCGTCCAGTGTGGTAGAATAAATTTGACTTTATAGCCATTTCATCAATACATAAAGTACAATGTTTGTCTTGATCCAACATCGTTTTTATTTTTATTTCTAGGGCTTTAAATATACCTATATTCTCTAAACCAGGTTTGCAAACAAGTTGTTGTGTCATCATTTGTAGACTCCGTTTAGATGGCAGACATAAAATTTTCCCTAAGAATGCATAGGCCCGGGGCCCCAAGAAATATAGGGTTAGAGCAAATTGTTTGTAGTCTGGGCTATACCTTCTTGCAACCGGTTTTTTGTTTTTCAATATAGCTTGCGCTTTAACGAGTGATGCCAACGGTTCCGACAGATATTTGTCACATAAAGAATAAAATTCTTGAAGCTTTGGTTTTACTTTCTGAGATTGCACTTTGAAAAGTTTTCTTCTTCTTAAAGCCTTCAACTTTTTCCTAAGTTTAGTTTTTCGTGGAGCGTCTGCACTTAAATTGGCAGATGTTTGTGTTGAAGTCGAAGGTGACATTACAGTTGAAGAAACAGGTGTAGCAACAACCATTTTAGGATTCTGCACACCACTTGGGCCTAAAATAAAACAAATGTAATTACAAAATATGTATAGGGTAGTCTATTTAAGATGGAAACACCTCTGTAAAAATTGCATTTATTATCCGATTTCTCAGTAATCAAGGCCTACTTACGGAAGCTATATTATTTCGGGGGTGCTGAATCCAGTGGTGTGATCAGATTTTAGATAAAAAAATCCCTAAACAGTTTTTACCAATTTTGACATTGAAAAAAAAACAAAGTAGGCCTTGATTGTAGACAATAGAATTTCATATTGTGTGCCAAAATAGAATTTTAAGTTCTCTGTCTTAAAAAAAACCGAAACAAATCAGATAATAAATGCAATTCTTACATAGGTGTTTCCATCTTAAATGGGCCACACTGTATATGTACATGTACACACAATGATTTTGAAAGTGGGGTATTAATTTTAACTGATGACAGTAGGCATTAAAATATATTTTTTTCTTTAATTTATTGCAAATTTTGGAGACATCTCTGTATCCGTAACCTGGATAAGCGACATGTGAGTGAGTTACAAGCGCATTTTTGTTGAATTGATTCACGTTACACTTTCTTTCCTTTAGATAAAAGATATAAACAAATCGAGTTAATGTTAATAGTTTGGTATTTTGAAGTGTTCACATATCATTTTGTGTTAAACGTAATTGACAAAGTGATATAATGATGAACTTGTGTACGTTATTATAATATACGGTGTGTGTAATCGAAATTCGACGAAATGTACAGAAATATCTTTGTATATAAATTTCATACCTCTGCACGACGACTTGTTTATTTAACACAGCAAGCCCGGGATACAGACAAACAGGAAAAGGCTAATATAATTTTAAACATTATTTACTATAACTGTACAGAATGGGCCTATATAATTCAAAATGCAAAAAGAGATGAGTTATTGTGTTTTCTATATTAACATTTTATTGGGCTATTTTTTGCATAATTAGTATTTATACCATCGTCGGCTAAATCGCAGCAGCCATGCTTTTTCTAGTCTGTTTCTTTGCCCGTTTACAGTAACTCACCACGTGTGGCAGCACTCTACAGTACGAATAACGTAGTTGGACATAGCCGTCGACTGTTTCATAGAAATTATGACAAATGTCAAATATCTGTTAAGGTGTACGTTTCTCTTTACATCTAATTTTTAAATTTATAAATTGATAAGTACAACCTAAAATAAGAAGTATTGTTTTTATGGTAAAAGTGCAAGAGTAGCAGTCCATTATTAATATTATGTATGTACCCAGTTTTATGAAAAATGTAAAATATTTAGACACGAAAGCTTTGTGTGAAGTATTGGAACAGTATCAATGCCACATATTTTAATGTTTTAAAAAGTAAATAAAAAATAACTAAATTTTTGCAAACCAAATTAAATAAGTAGGTTCTATTAAAATATAAGCTATTATAGTATTAATATCAAATATCAAATTCTGACATTTATAGAATTTCATGTATGTTTCCAAATACTAACATTGGTGTTGTCACACAACGCGATTAAACAGACTTCCTTATACTAAAATTATTATCCACTTTCAAAATCAACCTGTATAGGTATGAACCAAATATACCTGGAGTAGGTGATGAGGTAATAATCCTTTTTTCAGAACCTTCTTCATCAGCAGCAACAACAATATCTGAAATTTATTTATGTAATCATTAAAAATGACCCATGAAAAGTTATACAAATAAAAAACAACCATATACCAATAACTTTTCAGTTCAGATTAAGATAAACAATAAAAATTATGAAAAAGTATTACTGCAATTCGAGTAAATTCCTTTTTTTTCTTGATATTAACGTAATATAATTTCTTGATACTTAATTTTGATTTTACTGGCACAAATATGGTATAAACTATCAAACAAGATATTGCATATTTGATAAACACGTATATATATTTACAGAACGGAATATCTAAGTATAACCGATTCAAAGTTTTTTAAATAATTTTATTTCATAAAATGTAAATTAATTAGTACACAATAGGCGAATAAAAAAATTGGAAATTTCAATAATATTAATATTTTACCTAATTTTTTTCACTTTACCGGTAGCTTTGGTCGTTAATGACTTTAAAAAAAATAAAGCTTACCTGATAGAACAATCACTTTTTTAGGCAGTTCATCCGATTTACTTTCTTCAGCAATAGATCGTTTCAAACCCTGAAAGATTGTTGGTACTGCTTCAGCAAACAAAGTTTTTCGTGTTCCGCCTCTAGAAATATACTTTTCTTCAAAATGAAATTGGCACAGTCTATAATTCTGCAAATTCACATTTTTGGCAAGTAAATCTGTTCTATTGCAGGCTTTAAACCACGTTTCTGCCCTAAAATGGTACATAAATATACAATTTCTATTTTTGTAATATTTACAATATGTACCTACCTAATGCGATCCCTTGGCAGGTTAAAGAGACTTATTTCTTGGCCTGTTTTAGAAGAACACCCACGATATATACATCCCCCTTTACTCGCCATATTAAAGAGTGACGCCTAAAATTAATTGAAAAAAAAATATCATTTATTACCTAAAGTCAAGGCGCAATAATATATTAACAAGACTGATTATATTACCTCCTTCTACAATGCGAATAACAATAATATGAAACACTAAATAGTCAATAAAAACACAGAACACCACCAAAACACCTTTCAAAACACACGAAACCGACACACATAAACACCATAAACAAGAAAAAGTGCGGTTGATTAATAAACTACTTGTAAAATGGCGGCGCCACACATGCGCACTAGAATTGTGTTTTGGCGGCAGCTCTCTCTTTCGCTTCTGGTAGTTCCTTTTATTCTGTGACTTCACTAACACTGAAATATTAACATCTGGTTGAAAAATAATTTTGCTGCTGTTAAAAAAACTTATACAGAATACCAATTGGAGTTATTATTTTTAGCAGTAGGGTTAACATTAATATTTTAACCGGATGGTTATTTTTAACCTATAAGATACAGAATACAGCTGATAACAGCTTCAAATTTTGAAGGCGACTCTAATATGTCAACGAATTCTATGTTACGATAAGCGCCATGTGAGTGAATTGCTCGCGCAGTTTTTGTTAAACTGAATGTCAAGCTACGCTTCCTTTCCTTTAGATAACCTAAAAGTTTCATTAGATAAAGCAACGAACGTTTATAAATGAATCGTGTTATTGTTATTATTTTACTATTTTGTAGTGTGCGCATAGTATTATTTTATGATAAACGTAATTTGCTGATAGTGCTAAAATAATGAATGAATGAAAGTATATTATAAATGTACGGAGAGTGTAATCAAAATTCGACGAAATGCATTGAAATTTTCTGAAATTGCATCTTTCTACACGACGATTTGTTTCTTTAACAACGAGCCCAGAATACAGGTAAACCGCGAAAAGTTTTTATATAGTAACATTTTATTGAGCTATTTTTTGCATATCACTTGTTCTTCGAGTAAGTAAGTAGGCTTATGCTAAAATTACTACTTCATTTTCAAAATCACTATGTAAAAAGTTCATTTCAAGACATCTGTATAACACTGGCAACACTATTGAACATTCACCTAATCTATGATACTGTGACTCATGAAAACTTTAGTATGAAGGTGACGTCAGGAGTCCTAAACAAGTTTTCTATTGAAAAATCCGATATTTATTTAAAATTTGACTTTTTTTATTCCTGATTTTTTTGTAAAAATTACTATAAGTTATGTGTTATACGCAGTGAACTGTAGATACTGCTGGTCCATATATTTGTACTTTTTTAAGGTTCACCCTGTATAACTGAGCTAAATCTATTTTCTTATATAATCTGTCTGTAGTTCTCATTCACAGCAGATCTGCTACCAAAAACACAATATACAATGTACTGTAATAGTCGTAAGGTACACTGGAATTAAAAATTCTACAGATCTAAGAATATTGCCCAGGAAAAAATTAAACTATGTTTTTTAGGATAGTGTAATTTGTGTAAACAATTCCAATTTCCAATAATAACTCATTCTACTAACACTGAATATTGAGTGTGAAACCAAATCAGTAATATGTTCGTATGCTACTCCATAATCATCGTACTCAGATAAAATCTGTCGCATGCTAAAAGGTTGTAATTGTAATACAAAAAATATTATACATAGGTAACGGTAATTAAGCTTACTGGTAATTAGGCCATATTTGGCTCTTTTTGCCTACTAACTTATACTACCCTCCACCCTTACAATCACAAACATCCATAGGTAGGACAGAAAAATTCCTGCCCCGTGTTGGATTCGAACCAACTTCCGGCCGCTCATGCTTCCCTGGCAGCGACTGTTTGTCACCGCCTTGGCCGCTCGGCTATCGTCAGCCCAGTATTATACATAGTTTGAAGAATTGAAACTTAATGAATTGTATTTGTCGCAAAACTTATTAGTTTTTGTTACACGTTGCAATACAAATGTACAATTATACTCAAAGTAGCATCTATGATGACATATGTAAATAACATATTTTACACCCATATATTAATTTGTTTTGTAACATTGAAATAATTGTGTAATTTCAAAATTACTTGTTTCAGAGTAAAAATTATACAATTAGAAATCATTATATATTCGATCAAGTTAGTTATTTTGATCACAGCTGTGAAAACTTGTTGTGGTGCAGTATGTTCTTCTGTTTACTTATAGAAATACTGTGTATATTTCCTAATTTAGGAGATGAACTCCGTGAGTACGCAAAATTTAATATCAATAAATTTATTGGCATAAGAAATTATTTATTTCAATACATTGTTTATGACAAACAAAATTTTTCACTGGAATATTCATGAGACACCTGTTATTAAAAAAAAACGCATGTCTGCGTTTTTTTAGCAAATTAAAATAAGAATCCGATATATCCTTTACTTTCAAATTTTTTTTCAATCAACAATATAAATCAGTTAATTGCCTTCTCTCTCTGCATTTTTATTAAGAATTTAATTTGCAGTGTAATATGCATAACAGATTACCGAACATTTAACTTTCAAAATTTTTAAAAATCTTAATAAATATGGAACTTGTTATGTAAGACAAATAATATATTTTATTCACTGTATAACAAATTTCAAATGTGAATACTTTCACTATTACATTTTTGGTCTAATTGAGTATTTCTGATACTGAAATATAAAAATATTGACAAATAACCCCATGCATCTGATGGATCAGTCATGAGGTTGATTTAGCAAATTTTATTTTGCCTAAATCACAAATATCTCATACTGAGAAACTATATAATTTCACTAATACTAAATATATTGAGATAACGTTTATAAATGTTTCAATTTTCGTTTTCAAATATCGGCAATGTCAAATGTAGCAGTTTAATGTTTTTGTTTATTTACGTTCCATAGAAGTACCTGTAAGATATCGAATGATGTACACTTTCTAGGCTGTTTTGCCGTTGTGGATGCTTAACTACAGACGTTTCGCCCTACTTAATAGATGGCATGTTCAGTGCTTGTCGTATCTTGAGCGGTGGCGGAATGGTTACTATGGTGTCTAAGGCGAGCTTTTATACTAGTTGTCAAGGTTGGCTAGTTCAATGTTTAGGTTAACTGGTTCAGGCGTGTTACATATGGCTGGTTCAGGGACCCGGTTCACTTGTTTGTTCTGTTCACGCTGTTTATGTATTGCAGAATCGCTAGAGCCTCCCTTCACGTTGTAATACCTATTGGTACGAACCAGTACTCTAGTGTCTTTTAGTGAGATTCTGTGTTCCATTTTCCAAGCATGTTCCGCAAAGGCGGATTTTTCATGCTGGTATAATATATGTCTTTCATGTTCTTTTGTTCGAATATTGTCCACAAAGCGTAGAACGTACCCTGTTATTCTTAAACTCTTATCTAAGTTGCTGTATCTGTCAATATCAAATAACGCATCTGGTTTGCTATATACTATCCGAACATTCAGAATGTTATTTTCACAGCTTTCATCGCTAAGAACTTCATCATGTGACCAATCTTATTCAGAAGATTGAAACCAATGCGGACCATGTCTCCACAAATCAAAACATAACAGTTTCTTAATCTTAACTTCTCTAGTCACTAGGTCTGCAGGATGTTCTTGGCCTGGACAATGTTTTCAAATACATGCTTTAGATAAGGACTGAATTTCTCGAACTTGACTGCGTACATAGGTTTCCATTTCACTGGCTTCCCCTGGATCTAGCTAAGCGTTATCTTGGAGTCTGTCCATAAATATACTACTTCTAATGACCAGCTTCATATTAGCAACAATGTAGACTAGTAGTGACGCCTCTTTTCATTCTATAAGTGGTTACTTTGGGAAGTCTATCTCTATCCGTTACTGGGTTACGGCACCACAGATAACTGTGAGAATCTCTATCAGCTTCTGTTAAACCGGTTTGCAATAAATCTTTTCTATATTTGCACACATAGCAACAGATCTAACTCTAAAATTCAGTAGTATTTTAACCAATTCTTATATTAGATCATCTCCATGAAATGCATTTTCAGTTAAAGATGTAAAACTTGGCATATGTGCTGAACCGTCGTATAATACTCGTACTTTTGTTGTAGCGTTATCTTCCCTGCAAACAGGTCTATGAGGAATATAAAATGTTTTATTTTTATTTAATGTTTGAGGAGAATTCTTAACACACCCTGTATATAGATACTTTCGGATTTCACCATACTCTAACAATTTGTCATTTGTAATCAAATTTCTTATTAGACCTCTTAACCTTGCTAGAGTCTGTTCATAATTATCATTCAACTGTCTAGCAAACTTCTCTGATTTCTTTGGTATGTTTGTGTTTTCTATACCTATCGTTTCCAGATCCCAGAACTCGTTTATGTTACAATTTTACTGGTGTTGGGCCGTGTATTGTTCAGCTAAATACATTGTTTACCGTAGTTGGTTGTGTAGATACTTTCTACTTCTCCTGTTACAACTGTCCAATTATTATCCGCGCCACCATTGATATTTCGTTCATGAGCTCTAATTTTCCCACGCGTTTATCAGCCGACTCATAGCCATTCAATTTTCTTATATTTCTAGACGAAGTTCGAGTTCAGCTTGACATATTGTTTTATTTATTGACTTCTTAAACACAACTCTACTTTATTGCAAGACTTTTATGGACATTTTGACTTGAACCAAATTATTGACAGTTTCGATTACTTTTAGGTTTAATAGTTTGCACTCGCTTTCTTTTACGAACGTCAACTAACTCTCACTCCAATACTACTACTGCAATACTATACGGCCTAAACGCTAACAGCCGGATTCATGAAACGGGCGTAGCGTTAGTCGGACTAACCAGCTTTGCGCCCGTGTAAAGCGCGTTAGTTGGTCTAACCAGCCTTGCGCCCATTCACGAAACATGCGTTGCTAGGTAGCGAAACATGATTTGCTAGGTAGGTTGTTTATTTACGTCCATATTTGCGCCAAAAGTTAGACCCAGTATCGTACCTGTCTAAAAATCGCGTAACTTCGGCCTCTAGTTCCTTGCGTTTCCCATTGTATATTTAGTATTTATATTCAAAAACAGTACTTTTCAGTGCTACCGATTAGTTAACATATCATAAAGTAAGTATTATACATAGTAGTGAATAGGATTATGCCTTTTATTTAAATTGGTGCAACAGATGAATCTAGTCTGACTAACGTTACGCCTTGTTGATGAATCCGTATGTAAACGTTCACTTTAGTCTTTAGTTCCTAACATAAATACGCATGCAGTTTAAAATAAAACTTTATTAAAATGGTTAATAGAACTCTATTAAATTGGTCAATAAACTCGACGTTTGCCATGAGTCTTTACTGTCGCTATAATAATAGCGTCTAATCTAATAATAATTAGATGAATTTTTATTATATTTTTTCACTTTCTTTTATTCGGTTTTTATAGTTCGGGTCACACATGATCGTAGTCTGTTTACCTTTACAGTTGAAACATATCAATTTAGTGATTTACAGCCATGTGCTTTGTGGTTGCCTTTAGCGCATTTAAAACAACGCGAATTTCGTTTCAAAATGTAACGCTTCGTCTCAATATTTAAATTTCTGTTGCTACATTTAAACGTTGAATGCGTATCGGAATCATAAAATATATAGTTATTTAGTTACTCACGCAAAAAGTCCAAACACCGTTCGAGGTTAATTCAAATGCTTATTTTTTATTTTCCGTTCTTTTCGTGATACACCACTTGAATTACATGATATTGCTTGGGCTGATTCAACTGAATCAGTCAACTTCGCATTCAATAAATTTTAGTAGTGTTTCTATTTCTTTATTATAATTCATCGTTCGAATTTGAGCGAATTATATCGAGATTTCACTTTACTTTGTTATTTTATTCGACTTTTTGCTGAAGCGACAATTTCATTAGAATTGTTTTACCACCCGTATTTGTCTGATTAAAACTTTTAAATAATGGGTAACAGCTGAAGTCTTATTGTATAATTTGCGTGACGTTGCAACGCCGTTTTTGTTTTTTTTTTACAGGATAGATTTATAAATTTCTGCACATAACTGCCTATAATTTTGTCTTTATGATCAAACTCTTGCTGAAACATTTCAATCGCATCTTTCCAAGTATAACACGCTTCTGATGGTGTCAACCCGGTAATTGTTTCTAATACGCGTCCCGTTGAAAATGACTTCAATTGAAAATAATTCAATTTCGTGGCACTGTCTAGCACTTTATTTTGATGCACGGCACTTCTAAATTGTTCCCATAATGGGATAAATTCATACAAGTCTCCGTTGAAAGTTTTTAAATTAAGCATGTGGAATCTTGCCGAATTCGTTGATACATCTGTACCACTCGCTGTCTGATTTTGGGATTATACTGGTGTACGACGCTTGCTATCGCCGAAATCCGAGATCACTATATTTTGCTGTGCGACTCCTAGGCATGCCAGCCGTTGTTGTTTAAATTTTTCTTCTACCTAACCTAACCTAACCTAACCTGTTCATCATAATGATTTCAGTATTTACTTTTTGACTCGTTAATACATAAATGAACATTTTATGAGCCTCATAATTTGAGAATGACACGTTTTTTGTACTGCAAAAACACACGTACATTTTAGTCCTCGACGGCTTCTGCAAGTTTTTCCCAGGTTTCGTCACCAACAAGTGTAATTAAAATATGTAACTCATTAGTCCAAGATCCCACTGCAAAGTACCTTCACACATCCTAACTCGAATTGGTTAGATTGGCTAATCAAAGCCGGGTCCTAGAGGCATTAATTATGCATTAAAAATATTAATTATGAAGGTGAACAACAAATTAGTTTTAATCAAATAAATAATGTAGCATTTGGAAATTGGCAACCTGATAAGTGAAAATGTATAGAGTTGTCACTCCTCAGGAGGTTCTCAACATTAGTAGTTTTAGTTTAAACATTAATGTTTATATTGTTGATGTACAACTTCACCGGCTGTTTAATGAAACAAAATATATACCAATCGAAAGCTCATAGTTTCCGATTTTCAGACTATATAGAGTTGTCTGCATCTTTCTAAGTCTAAAGTGAGACAACCCTTCCGGAAAAGTTTAAATTTTGGATGCGCGAAATAAAACGAAATTTGCCGCTGTGCGACCAAGGCAGCGGCGTAACAAAAAATAACATGTCATTGTCGATATTTCATTTCAAATAATTTTAATTTGTATAATAATTTTTATAGTTAGATATTTTACTCAACTTAAAGGAGGCCACCTGAAGAAGCAATCCTAAAAATGCAGAAATAGATCAGATCTCATCTATTGTGGTTGAATTTTCGAGTTCCCACTGTCAAAAGTGAAGTTAGATATTTATAGAGTGTTTTCATTAAATCAGGTTAGTAAATTTAGATAGATTAATTTCTTTAGATAATTATTGTCTGTGGAATTGTTCATTAGCATATCTAGATGTTTGGTATCAGAGAGCATACATATGACTTCATTGATAGGAATTGTAGGAGATTTGATTTATATTAGCTTAAAATACCTTTCTAATACAGTAAAAAATGTTACAAAAGCTAATAATAAGAAATATATGGGTAGATATTGTCGGTGTAATTCAACGCGGGTTGAGGCTTTAACCCACAGAGTAGTTAGTTTCACACAGTATTATTAATACCAAAAAATATATAAAAACTAGATAATTAGGTGCAATTTTTCGTGTGCTAAATAATGCGGTTCTTTGTTTGCCGCCAAAGAACATTATACATTAGTGCACACTATTGTTTTTTTTATTAGGGTTGGACAAGATGTGATTTTTATTTAAAAAATGAATTTAAATAAAAACATTATTTTTTCCTTGGCACATGATAGACACAAATTTTTTATGTAAATTTTCGTATTAGTGAATTATTACCATTGCTAATAAATTTAATGCCCATTCACTACCTTTCAAACATCTCTGAAAAAATGTATAAAAAGTGGTGGCTGTCACAAGCTGATGGTGATCCAGAAATCAAGAAACACGTCCCTAGGTATAACAATTTCTTTGTGCAACTACTTACCTGCCTGAGTAGCATGAGTTTTCAGTACCTTTGGACCGGTACATTCCAAATTTTAATTTTTCAGTTAAATATTTTTATTTTTCATTGCACTATTAGAATTAAAATGTTTCTTGTTTTTTTTATAATTAAAAAGGGTTTACCAATTATTTATTTTTCATGTAATACATTTGTCAACATCATTTGTTTCATAATTAAATTCATAATTAAATTAAATCACCCTAACTTTATATTTTACATCAAACTATAAATCATATACTATAATACTCTGTTATACGAAACAATTATTTTTTGGGAAAAATCATCGAACAGGTCGATTTTTAATTTAAAAAATACATATTTTATCGTAAAATGCGATTTTCAAATGTCATTTGTTTTCGAGTAATGACGTCATCGATTTTTTTTTAAATGGCAACACCATATTTCTTTCCTTGATTCTGAGAGATCGTTTAATTCTCTATCAGACAGTACTAAAATTTTGCTCTCTTACATAGGAAAGTTTTCGAGTAAATGACGATTGAATGTTAGAAAACGTAAATTTTGTCCATAAAAAAGTAACAATTCTGAGGTATGTAAAATAAAATACAATTGATTAAATTTTCTACTTAAATTAAATGTTCCAATTGCCATTCACCAACTTCTTGACAATGCGCAAGTCTGTAAAGAAATTCTTCTTGCACATTATGAATGATTTCTGGGGTAACTCTGCGTATTTCGTCCCGAATGCGATTTTGAAGTTCTTCTAAATTACGTGGTTTATTAATGTACACTTTTGACTTCAAGTATCCCCATAAAAAATAGTCAAGAGGTGTAAGATCTCGCGATCTTGCAGGCCATTCTATCAGTCCGCGTCTGCCGATCCACCTCCCAGGAAAACAGTTATCCAGAAAGTCTCGTACAGGGCGCGCATAGTGCGGAGGTGCACTGTCTTACTGAAACCATATGGTATCGTTAGGAAAAATTACTGCAAGGGCTGGAACAAGGTCATTTTCTAGAAACTCTAAATATCTTTGTTCTGTAAGGGTTCCTTCAAAGAAGAAAGGCCCTACTATTCTGTCGTCAACTATTGCAGTCCACACATTTAATTTCTGAGGGTGTTGGGTATGTGCCTCTGCCATCCAATGAGGATTTTCCCGACTCCAATATCTGCAAGTTTGACGGTTTACTGTACCATTCAGACAAAATGTGTAAATGTGTGTGTGTGTAAATTTCTATTTCCTTGACCTAAATCCATTAGAATTTCGCAAAAGTGTAAGCGGCGATCGGGATCATCTTCATTGAGTTCCTGCACAAGTTGAATTTTGTAGGGATGATATTTTTCCTTCCTCAAGATACGTAGCACTGTGCTCTGACTAGTGTCATTGTTTAATGCAACCAATCGTGAAGAATTATGAGGATTATCCACCATACTTATCAAAATGTTCTGTTTCTGATTTTCATTAATGCTTGGACGTCCAGGTTTTGGAATATTTACAACATTGTCAGTTTCTACCTTACTGACTGTTGATTGGCTGATAGGGCGATCTGGATATTTTTCATTAAATAAATCGCAAATTTCCTGCTGAGTTGTAGTCATATTCCCGCATCCGATAAGAATTAAAATTTCAATTCTTTGAGTAACAGTTAAATGTGCCATAATACTTTAAATTGAATAATAATTTCTATGTTGCTTACAATACTTATTAGAAAGTCGGTGTGACAATGACACTTTGCAAAGATTTTCACCTACGTGGTCCATAAAAGAACTATGGAATTCGAAAAACTAAACTTGATAACGTTTTTGCTTTATTTTAATTGATTTACGTTTTCTAACATTCAATCGTCATTTACTCGAAAACTTTCCTATGTAAGAGGGCAAAATTTTAGTACTGTCTGATAGAGAATTAAACGATCTTTCAGAATCAAGGAAAAAAATATGGCGTTGCCATTTAAAAAAAAAATCGATGACGTCATTACTCGAAAACAAATGACATTTGAAAATCGCATTTTACGCTATAATATGTATTTTTTAAATTAAAAATCGACCTGTTCGAGGATTTTTCCAAAAAAATAATTGTTTCGTTTTTATTGAATTTATTCCATACTTTTGGCGCATATTGTATTATAACTAATAAAGATATTAGTATATCAATCTTGAAATATGTATATTGGGAATAAAAATAACTTTTTCTTTCAGAAATATTATATAATTATAAAAAATCAACGGACAGTCTGATACTGAATCCGCCCTTTCGTGCGCCCAAAATTTAAACTTTACGCGTAAATATACAGACAACTATATATTCTTAAAACGCAGACTATGAACTTTCTATTGGTATATATTTTGTTGCATTAAACTAATTTGTGGTTTACCTCCATAATTAATATTTTAATGCATAATTAATGCCTCTAAGACCTGGCTTTAATTAGCCAACCTAGCCAATTCGTATTAGGATGTACATGAAACACATGTTTAAATCCAATTTTTTTATTAACATTTGGGTGAAGGTACTTTGCAGTGGGATCTTGTACTATATTTTAATCCATTCCCTGGATTGTGTGATAAGAAAGAGAATCGTTAGTACTGAAGTTTAAACAAATACTATACCTATTACTATTTGTACAGTAATTATGAAACAGTTACATTTTAATTACAAACAAGTTTGCTTAGGAAAATACATGAAGTTAATAGTAATACGTCTGCGTACAATTGTTTCACACATTCTGAGGCCGAACATCAACTCCCACTTCCAACTTTTGTTGTTTGTTTTTTGCTGCACTGACCGATCCCGTCACAACAAGCAGCGTTCCGTCTAAACGGTTTTTTCCACATTACTAACGGCCGGTTTCATAATAAGACCGTTAAAGTCACTTTAACTAAAGACCAACACGTCATATTTATTATGTTGTGGTAGAACTGGAGAGGTTGATTTTGCTTATTCCTTTCATCGTCCATGCAGTATGCAACCCGAAAAAGGCGGGCAATATGTTATGAACATTTATAGGTTAAATTTCATTAGCGTTTGTCTTTGTCCTTATAAAAGCTCATATTCACAGATTACTGAACACTGAACTACTACTCATATTTTTAAGCGTTCTTTCTGGAACGTGTTTTTGTATCTTGTTGTCGATTTATTTTTCTTGTTAATATGAAAAGATCCAGATCTACGAATTTTACAAAAGAAGAGGAACTTTTGTTAGTAGAAGAGATAAGAAGAATGAAACATGTAATTGAAAATAAAACTACCAATAAAATTTCATACAAAGAAAAGGTAATGTCTATTTTATACATATTATGTTATGTTTTCGCCGATCAATACTATAATTATATTAGGAACAAGCAATGATATCTTCAATTTGATGTAACAAATTTTCTACAGTACTTTTTGTTAATCTGAATCGGTTAAAGAAATCTAATTCATCATAAATTTCAAAACAAGGACGACGTTTTCTATATAATTTTTGTCTCCGCACAAATATTTCTTCATCTTCTGAAGAACTAGAGCCTGATAATGAGAAATACATTCTTTCTACTTTTTTCTATCTCAAGTAACTACACAAATGGTTATCAAAATATTAGGTTAGGTTATACTTAAAGTCACATTACTGACGTTAAAGTCTCGAAAACGGCGCTTTAACTTTAAAGTGGCTTTAAACTCTAAAATTTTGTTATGGAACTATATTTTTAGTTTAAAGACCATTTTAAATTTAAAGTGACTTTAAATTCGATTATGAAACCGGCCGTAAATATTATATATTTATCTCAAACTCCATAGATGCTCATACTTAAGTTGATGTTATATACACTGACTTTTCCAAAGCGTTTGACGCATTGGATCACAATCTACTCCTTACTAAGATTATGAAGTTTGGTTTCTCAATAGATTTGCAGAACTTCTTATCTTCGTATCTTCAAAATAGATTGCTTTTTGTCGAGTGCTTTGTGTGTCAGTCATTTTCTTTCAAAACTATCGCAGGAGTTCCACAGTGCTCTGTGATGAGCCCTCTGGTCTTCAATATATTTATAAATTACATTGTCTACTTTATGCTGACGACTTAAAGACCTATCAACATATCAATTGTTTGAATGATGGTACAGCCCTCCAGTCCGCACTTGATAACATTTGCACTTGGTGTAACGACAATAATTTGTCACTTAACATAAGTAAATGTAGCTTGACTACTTTCTCGTTAAATCAAAATAATATCACTTTCAATTAGGCTCTTCGCTAATTAGAAATAACTTCATTTTTAATATCTCGCTTTTTAGTAACCAGAATAATATTGGTGATAATAATAATTTATTGACCTTGTAATAATTTTTAGATTTTTTTCTGATCTTTCTAAAATGATCTCTGACAGTAGTTGCTGGATTTTAGTCCACGACGGCTGTTGCTCTTGGCCTCAAAACCCAGGCTGTGTGACACAAAGCTGCAAATAGAGATATGCTTTCTACTTGTCATTCTCTTCTGTTTGTGTCCTTTGCTCTTTATCTTATTCTATCTTGTTTTTGCACTGCGCTGATGAAAGGCAAAAACCTAGAAACAACGTTGTCCGCAGTTGCTTCGTTGTTCCTTCCATCTGTTTTCTCCGGATCTTGTAGTATAGTATATATATATATATATATATATATATATATATATATATATATATATATATATATATATATATATATATATATATATATATATACCTTATGGTTTACAATTTGTGTACAGTTTACTTTAGCCATGCGTATTGTCAAGCAGTCTCTTGACCAATTAATGATAATAACATTAAAGAAAAGAAAATCTATAAAAAACATGGGCAACTTCTTCCATCCACTATTTGTTGCCTAATAGTTGGCCCTTCAAACTGTGGTAAAACTAACGTTATGATTAGCCTAATCGAATATCCTAATGGGTTGAAGTTTAAAAATATTTATACTTTCTCAAAATCTTTGTATCAACCAAAATATCAATACTTAGAAGAACTTTTGAAACCTATCAAAGAAACTGGTTACCATTCATTTAACAATTGTGACAATATTTTACCACCTGAAGAAGTAAAACGAAACTCGACATTTATCTTTGATGATATCGCTTGTGACAAACAAAATGTTATGAGAGATTATTTCAGCATGGGTCGTCATAAAGAGGTAGAGTGTTTTTATCTTTGTCAAACGTATACACATATTCCAAAACATCTAATACGTGACAATGCAAATATTCAGAAACTGGTTATTTTTAAACAAGATGATTTGAATTTAAAGCATATATATGAGGATCATGTTAATACTGACATGACCTTTAATTATTTCAAAAACATTTGTTCAGTGTGTTGGAAAAATAAATATGGTTTTGTAGTTGTAGTTGACAAGGACAGTGACATAAATAATGGTAGATATAGAAAAGGATTTGATCATTACATACATATATAAAGCAGGCAAGCTACCTCAGGTTTAGTATTTTGTTTATTTTTAACATGTGTAGGACTTCTTTAGAGACCTCATTTTACTGCTTCAAAAAGTATAGTATATTTTATATCTCTTTCTGCTTCAGACTTACTTTTTACTGTTTTGGAGCTGCTTTTTAATGCTTCAGAGCTACTTTTTACTGCACCAGAGCTGTTATTTAATTATTCAGACCTGGTTTTTACTGCTTCAGAGCTGTTTTTTACTGTGTGGGTGCTAGTTTTTACTGCTTCGGAGCTGTTTTTTATTACTTTATAGCCGTTTGTTACTACTTTGTAGCTGTTTCTTACTGCTTTATAGCTGTTTTTTACTGCTTTATAGCTGTTTTTACTGCTTTATAGCTGCTTTTTACTGTTTTATAGCTGCTTTTTACTGTTTTATAGCTGCTTTTTACTGCTTCAGAGCAGATTTTATTATTTCAGACCTATTTGTTACAGGTACAGATCTGTTTTCTACTGGTTTAAATTTATACTCGTGCAGCATGAATAAAAAAGAAATTGGAGTAAAGAAATTGCTAATAGAAAAGAGAATGTTATAAAGCATAAGTTGAATGCACTGAAAGAAGGTGATATAATTCAGGAACAATCAGTCTTTCCTATTACAAAACGATTACAGACAATTGCAGCAAAATTAGATGGACAAACTAATATTAAAAGTGAGCCTATGGAAGATTAAACCAAATGTATCATTTAAAAATAGTAAACTTCTACATCAAACACGGAAAACTTCTGATGGACCAAGTTTTTTAGATACATCTATTATTGCTGAAAACATTTCAAATAATAACGACAATACTGAAGAGGATAATGATCAAAACAATGAGGATGTGGATAAAAGCGTACAAGAGGCAAAGGAATGGATTCAAATTTTTTCTAATTACTAATTACTTAGATCAACTTGATTCTTTACCAAGAGAATATATCCATAAAATGATTGGCGACGTTCAGAATACATTTGATTTCACATATGGTGTAAGATATGATCCAGAATATAATGAGCTAAAGATTGGTAATGCATCTATAAAATTTGTAATTTAGTAATAGGTGAATTAGCTTATAAAGAAACTCCTGAACTTTATGAATTACTGTTTAAAAAGCATCCAGTTGGTTTTAAAGAAAGTGAAAACCTATTTAGATATTGTAAAACGAACAAATGCTAATAAAAGAAACTATTCGGAAGATGGACAAATTCAGGGTAATGGTTCTTACAAATATAAAAACATTGTCTCCGCTTTGAATGTTCATCGACCTACAACACGAAGACCCGAACTACCACTTCCTTAATGCGGAAAAGATTGGGAGGTATGTTAAAAGAAGTTTCCAGTAATCCAATAGATTACGTGCATTGGAATGATCCAAATGAGCTTTTAGAAAGGTTACGTCTTTTAGTTGCCTCGCAGACAGCTGGCCATATAGGTCATACTAATCAAATTGTTTCCATCATTGAAGAATTACGTGAATCTAGAATAATATAATAAAATGACTATTGATAAATTTGGTAGACACATAAACCAAAAAAATGAATCTTTGGAAGAACAAAGAGATTTATTTCAAATATTTACAACTAATATTGTAGAGAATAAAGTGAGAGAAATGTATTATAACATTATTTTAACGTTTGAGTAGACTCAAACGTTAAAGAAAGAAAATAGTAAAGAGTATTTAATATCTAATGTAAAAACATGTCACACATTTTTTAACGAGAGTTTTCTTTATGAAATTAATAATCCGATTAATAGCACAAATATTTTATTTAAGAAAGTACAAGATTACGGATTCTGGGAATTTCTTCTTCTCTCAGGAATACTCAAAATAATGGAGTGGATCTTCTTCTGGCAGCATGTACAGATGGACAGATGGCGGGTAATGATGATAATAATGGTTAGGACAATCCATAATGAATTGGACTGATTCTCAGGAAGTTGCTCGATATGGTCAATTGATAACATGTGATGGCTGGATTCAATGATTCTATTATATCTTCATTCTATTAAATGAGACGTATCCTTTCATAATAGAATAAAAACCTGAATGTTGAACACGGTCTAATACAGTTCCACCCATTTCATATCTGATTTCATCAAATAAAAGCATAATACCATTATTCACAACTTTCGCAGTTTTCGATGGTGTATTATCTGATTTAAGCAGTTTACCTTCAATATATAATAGGTATAGGTATAGGTGATAGGTATACGAATTTCATCATTATTATTCAAGTTGATGAGTATGTTTCTCAGAATTAAATTAAAAATGAAAATTCTTAGTTTTGTGCTTGACAGAATTATGAAAGGTTAAAAGATCGCCTGTTTTAGAAATATATCCTGAAATTTATTACATACGTTTAAAAGAGCTTTTTTCTCTTCTGAATTTAAATGATCTAGACGAAGCAAATTTTCGATGTTGCCTTTATTATTTTCTACCATGCAAGATTTTATGTTATAATCAAAAGAGTCATAATTTTCTAAAAATGGTTCAACGGAAAGAGGTTGTTCGAATTCAGCGAACTGGGCTTCTTCAGACATATTGTAAATTTCTACAGTAGCATAACCATTATGGCATGTACTTATGGAAGCTGGTATGAAAAGATCATGTGTTGATTGATGAGGAATATAAATGTCACCATCCGGAGCGTCAACGGGAATTTCTTTAATTAAAATTTCATGGGCATTTATTGAATAACGTTTAGTAGTATCATTTGGATTTCTATAATAAATTGGAATATTTATTGATTTATTAGGGTTGCATGAAGATTGTTCAGAAAAATTTATTGATAATTGTAAATTTTGCAAATCATTAAAACCTATTAGACCATCGTAATATTCATGAAAATCATGAAGAACAACTGTTATGAATTTATCAGAATAGAATTCTTCGAAAATTCAGATATCAGCTTTGCAACGTGCATTTGCTGTTCCAACACAAGTTTTTAATTCAGTTTTATTAAAATAAATACAAGAGGGATAATATTTTTCTATTAAAGAAGGACGAATAATTGATGATGCGCAACCGGTATCGATTAACAATTTCATGGGAGGATTTTGGATAACAATATAAGGTAAAGGACAGGCTTGTTTAAGGGCATTTATTTTGTTAGGGTAGGATTCATCTTCTTTATATTCTATGTAGGGTTCTTCTCATTCATAGCCATAGAAAAATTTATATCTTCTTCTTGAGTTTCTTCGGTATATTGTTCTTAAACTGACTGATCACGTTCTTCATAAGGAAATTGGTTCATTTCTTCAAATTGTTGGTCTTGATAATATTCTTCTTGGGAGGTCATGTCTTCCACGTTGTGTAATTCTTCAGAGATCCAATTTTTTGGTCCTGTAGACTGGAAATGGTTGTAGGGTCTTGGTACAGTTGCCTTGGATGTTGTTGGCATTGGTGTTGGTTTATACGAAGAGGTTACATTCGTAGGTTTAAAAATATTTTGTGTTGGTGGTGGTTTTCCGAAAACTTTACTGTATGGAATTTTTGTTGAGGCATTTGCCTATGTTGTATAGTAATTGGTTGTGATGGGAAATTTCGTTTTTGCGTTTGGGATTGGAAATTTTGATTTTTAAATTGATTGATTCAGAAAAATTTGTACTATAACCTACAGTTTGTCGTGGCATAAAATTGTGGTTGTTTAATTTGTGGTGATGGTATTACTGGTTTTTGGTAATCTGATCTACCTGCAATATTTGAATTTTGAAAAGATTTAGTATAATTAAAAAAAATTTCTTCATGAATTTTGCTTATAGCAGTTTTTAATGTATCAACTTGCTGGACTCTAATCATAAATTGTAACATTGTATTTAAAGATTTAGTAAATGTATCTAATGCCAATTGTTCATAATACTTAGCATAAAATTCTTTTTCACTATGTCTTTTTTGAATGTATTAATTTACTAATTAATAAACTACGCAATTCTTGACATCTGACACCAAAACTGTGACAATTTTCATTTTTAGAAATTTTTAGATTTAATAAATCATGCTCTAGGCATTTTATATCTCTTTGGTCACCAAAATTTAATCTTAAAATATCTCTTATTTGCAACCAATTTTGAATTTCTATGCGAGAGTCTACTAGTATTTGAGCTTTGCCTACTAATTTTCCTAATTTTCCTAAAATAGCTTATATGAACGAATTTAGTGCTTCCCTGTCTGCATGAAAGAAATTATTTATTAAATTGTCACATGAACTAATAAATGTATTTAATCCAAAAGGATTTCCATCGTATTTAGGGATATTGTCAACATATAAACGCAACAGTTGATAATTCACTTGTGGAGCATTTGGTAATAAAAGTAAAAAAATAAGATCCAAAACTGATGACTAGATTCTAACTAACACTTAAAACTAAGATTGATTTGACTGAGTTGAATTTGATTTGATGAGATTTTTTCTTAACCTACGTATTCACAATGAATAGCGAGCCTATTGTTCGCAAAAGAATTTTACAGAGATAATAGGTTTTGAGTTATAACAAGGTTCAGAGAGGAAATAATGACTTACTTTTGTGTTGCCTCGTATATTCTCCTCAACAATTCTTCAGTTGGTAGAATAGCCTCGGCCGTGATTTCTTGTCCTCGAAGATCAGCTTCTGATTAGGGGTCACCTTTGCACTAATTGACAGTCTATCACTTTTTTGTTTCGCGGGCACAGAGTCTTCAACTATGAAAAGTTTATTCGAATCACTCAACTTTTTTCAGAGGTTCAAACGACACTGTATCCCATCCTCGTCGCCAGTTTTATTTATGAAATTAATAATCCGATTAATAGCACAAATATTTTATTTAAGAAAGTACAAGATTACGGCTCAAATAATATGTCATAACTAACTAGCAAGGTTAAAATATTATAATTTATAAGAACTGCAAAAAGCTGACTACACATTAATTTTATCTAAGGTTAATATTACGAATTCTTAATAACTAAGTTATGAACTGGAAGTTATTTATTAAACAAAAATATAAATATACAGGGGACAACACTCGAGTTCGCTACCATTGAATATGTAGTTGGTTATCCTGCTGATATTGTTTTAAATATAAACAAGTAAGAATTTTCAATGGAAGAACTGGTTAATTTACAACTGAAACGTGGAGACAACGTATCATTTCGAGAAAGGAATGAAGAAAGTACAAATAGCAGTTTATTTTTAGAATTTTTTATACGAATGCTAAATATTCAACAAATGTTAAAGAAGATATTGTTAATGAGTTACACAAGCCTGCAAGAATAAATTTTAAAAGACGTAGGGTTGTAATTAAAGGATTGTATGAATTGATACAAGCTGATTTAATCGAGTTATACAGGTTATAAGTACATACTAATAGTTATTAATTGTTTTTCAAAATCACTTAAGAGTAAGTCAGGATTAGATGTCACAAATGCAATGAATAGTATTTTACAAAAATTAAAAAAAATCCGAAGAACTTACAAACTGATATGGGAAAGAAATTCTACAACGAACATTTCAAGAAACTAATGAAGAAATATAACATTAATTATTATAGTGTGTATAGTACAAAAAAAGCTTCCATCGTTGAAAGAGTTATTAGAACTATTAAAAATATGCTATGGCGTGCTTTTAATTTAGCAGGATCTTATAAATGGATTCATACGTTAGAAGAATTTGTTCATAAATATAATAATACAGTACATTCTACAACAAAATTTAAACCTGCTAATGTTACCTTAAAAAATGAGAAAGCTATATTAAAGAAAACTTACACTCATTTAAAAATGGCTGCCAAAATATCAAAATTTAAGCTAAATTTAAGAGGCATTTAAAAAGGATATACACCAAACTGGTCAAGTGAAATTTTTATCATAAAAAAAATAAAATTAACTAATCCAACAACTTACTTATTACAAGATGAAAAAGGTGAAGATATAAAAGGAGGCTTCTATGAGATGGATTTACAGAAAGTAAAGCATCCTGGAGTTCACTTATTTAAAAAATTATTGCAAAAAAGCAAAATAAAGTTTTAGTTAAATGGCTAGGTTTTGATAAGAAACATTATAGTAGGATTAGCAAATATAATGTATTGTAATACACTTAATGTACCAAAGCTTATAACAATTAACATTTTTAAAATATGTCATTAGATTTCATGTATACAACGCAAATATTTCTACTTTTGAAATATTAAGCGTTTGCACTTCTACAAACTATTTATTTTAATAATGCATGTAATTAAAAATAACACTGTAGGAAGTATTTGCATTGAGGGATTGTAATAAAAAATTTATTTTACTTGTATTCTTTATTAGAAAAGTATTAACATTTTATTTAGAATCACTTGTTTCATAATAAGAGCTTGAAATATGTTTAGATTTATCCGTATTCATAAAAAAAAATTGCACATGGTTCCACATGGAATACACTTTGTGTTCGGCAGTTCGGTTTTTCTACCACATCTGATACATTTGTATTTAACTGGAACGGGCATGTTGCACAGAATAAGCACAACTGGTCTTATAAAATAATTGAGCTACACTGCAGTGGTAGTCATTTATAAATTTCCCATATATACCACTCTTTCCTATAAAAAATAACGCAGGCGCATATTTAATTTAATAATATGTGTAAGACTAGGGTTAATGGTCTTACACCGGATGTCATCTAGAAGGTGACTCTGAACCTGATGCTGAAACGCTACACGGCTTCAATGAAATAACGCCGGATACTGACATCAGAAGTTACTATTTACAGATAGATGTCAATAACTTGAAGAGGACGGTAACCTGATACCGGATGCTGTCTAGACGTCACATGGTTCTTATTTTAAAACATAATCAATGACACCGGATGCTAGCATTCTAGCTAGCAGGTTTCTATTTATAGACTAAGGTCAATAACCTGTAACAGACGGTGACCTTGAATATAACACCGGGTGCTAGCATCAGCGGTTTTTATTTATAGACTAAGGTCAATAACCTGTAACAGACGGTGACCTTGAATATGACACCGGATGCTATCCAGATATCACATGGATTTTATTTATAGATTAAGGTCAATAACCTGTAACAGACGGAGACCTTGAACCTGATACCGGATGCTAGCATCAGCGATTTTTATTTATAGATTAAGGTCAATAACCTATAATAGACGCTGACCTTGAATATGACACAGGATGCTATCATCAGCGGTTTTTATTTATAGATTAAGGTCAGTAACCTGTAACAGACGGTATCCTTGAATATGACACCGGATGCTGTCCAGATATCACGTGGTTTTTAATTATAGATTAAGGTCAATAACATGTAGCAGACGGTGATCTTGAACCTGAGACCGGATGCTGTCCAGACATCACGTGGTTCCAAGATCAATGGACCGTATGCTAGCATCAGCAATTTGTATGTATAGACCGAGGTCAATGACCTGGAGCAGAATCGGCACAGTAGATGAGCTCATCTACTTAAGAAAAAATCACAAGCGATTGAGAGATTGCAAAAAAATGATTTCCATTCCTCCCTCTTCAATGGGTCCCTGTGACCTTAGGAAGAATTTCCGAACCCATGTTCATATTAACTTTTTTACTTAGTTTTGATCATAGAATCGGCCTGTTCAGGGGTGGCAGCTAATTGTGAGACACCCTGTATACCGTTCTATGCAACTGTGAGCATTATCTATTTCTTGGACGTTGCCATGGCCTGGCTCCCCGAACTTTTGCTCTATCATTTTTATGCTCTTTGCTTGCGGGGATTGAATAAATATATGTAAAGTAAAGGACATTATCGAATTTTTATTTTGTAGCACACAACTATCTGATCATAAAATAAGTGTATCAAGTTGAGGGTTGTCTACAACTATTTCCTTTAGTATTCTAATCAGGGCGCTAGCAATGTGGACACCGGCTTGTCCACAGAGAAATTCGTGCAACACTGCGTTGTAAACAGTATTATTCACATTGAGATGAGCTGTAAAATTATAACAGGACAGTTTCATTTTGTAAAAGTTCTTTAATACATTAGACTTTGGTAATGAAAATGTATTTTGCAAATCAAAAGTTATATCTTCTACTGTGTTATTGGAAAGGCGGCACCTGTCACTATTTCTTTCAACATTACCCAAATTCTTACGTGCGATATGATTATTAAAGTTTCGTATTTATTCAAGTGTCAGATTATTATTCATAATGTGTTATGTACATTTATGACAAATATCGTTTTTTTGACTTAAGAAAGGTTATATTCGGCTATAAATATATTTTCATAAATATTAAATTTAACAGGATCTTCTGTTGTGGTAGTATAAAGTTCGTACATTTGTCTCAGATTAAGATTCCTTTATAAATAAGTTTTTTTGTAGAAGCTCTACAGCAATGTGATGGCATAACCGGGAATGATTTAATCTGATTTCGCACCTCCTATTTCCTTTCTTGTAAAATATATTTTTTTATGTTTACCCTGCAAAGGTGTTCAAGGTATTTATGTTGATTCATTCTGATTGGCGCTAAAAAAATAGTATATTCTTCCCTTACTGATGTCCAAAGTATTTAGAAAATATTCTTGGCATACTCTAATCTTGGCTTCAGATACTATAAAATAATATTCGTATGTGTACCCCTTTTTGCTATGTTTATTTTCTGTAAAACACTTCATTTTGGTTCCTTGCACCCCTTAACATTAATGTATTCTTCGCCATGTTCTCTTTTCATTTTTCTTACGTGCAAAATTTTTAAAAAATCGGCCTGCTTTGATAAAATCTTTGTGCTTTGTTGAAAAAGGTTTTCATCAACCTCGCCGATCTTCTTGAAATTTTGCATGTCTCCATAATTCTGAACAACTTTTTCAAGTAATATTTTGCTGTATTTTCAGTAGAAAAGGCACTTTACCTGAAACCAAAACAGTTTTTAATCGGTGCACTTAGCATTTCAAATAGGATTATTTAAAAAATGATTACGCCTACCGACTTCAGCAAGGTATACCTTTTTCAAATAAAATAGGTAGGAGAATCGATTGTATCGATAGTGAGATGGATACATTGAGATGCAAAAAAGTTCTGCCATTTAAGAGAAACATGGTGTGCCACAAGTGGTGCCCTCTACTAGTGACGTCAAAATTAGAAACATATTTGAATTTATCGCCCGCAAAAACCCCCGATTTACAAATTTTATGTAAATATTTGGATTTCTTAAGAAGTTATTACAAATATCGAAAATAAAATTTTAATTTCTAACTCGGCTTAATAATCAGTTTTGTAAACAATGTTATAGAAAGAGCATTTATTTTCGGTCTAGTATTATCCCCTGAATTTTTTACTCATCATTTCCGGACACCCTGTATTGTTAATTTGTCGAATAATTGCCACTTCTAATTCTTCGATGTTGTGTATTGCTGTTTTAAAAATTGTATTTTTCAATTGTCCAAACAAAAAAGGAGTTAAATCCGGAGACCGGCTGATCATAAACCTTGGGTAATCAGTCTATTGTCATAAAATTGCTCTAAAAATTCAATTGTAGCTCTTGCAGTGTGAGCAGTTGCCCCATTTTCCTGCAAGTAACCTACTTGCAGCACGTCATCAAGTAACTGTTCTAAAAATGGCTATAAAATAAGGGTAACCGTCATCATTTCTAGTCCCACTTCAAAAGTGAGCCATTAAAATAAAGGCATCTTGCTCTATAGTAAAAGGCATAGTGCTCTGAAATAAGAATATTATTAACCTCAGAATTTTGTTTCTGTTATAACTTACCTATAATTCGACGAAGTGTCAAAAAATTTAGCTGTGAAAACAACTGATTAGTTTGAAATATGTACGATTGAAATAATGAAGCAAAGGGAAACAATACAACAAAGGCAGACAATTGCAAGAAAAACGACTACTACTGAAAGATAGAGAAATGCGTCACAAGTAATGATTCGTTTACAATGAACAATTGGAAACGGTTGCTTCATGCTTGAGATGTGATCGCCGATGGGCTGAATAAAATGTCATGAATATTGCACCAATCAGATCCGGTGAAATCACAGCCGAAGAATGTTGTGTTTTAATGTAATTTTGATCGTATTGTTTTAGTAGTTTATAAAGTTACCAGAATTTTAAATCCAACGCAAAGGAAATAAAATAACCGTTTCAAACAAAATTACTGATCGCGTGAATTGTAATCATTTATGAAGACTGTAGTATCACTACCACTTATTCAATCATCAATATAGAAATCATTTTTCAAAATATTAGTTGCTATTCCTATAACTTCATTTTCTTTAGCAATTTCTACAAGGCAACTTGTTACTAAAAACGGCGCCGGCACCGTATGTTACCGTATTTAACTGATAGGACTTTAGAGAATCTGATTTGTTTTCCCTATATATTTTTGACAGTCGCTGGTGAATGCATACTCATGTGTACGGAAACATAAAATTATTAAAAACAGATCAGACTAGACGCTGGGTCCGACCATTTGTAGTTTTACAAGATCCATCAAATACTGCGCGCAATTTTGACACAATACTGTCAGATTTGAAGCATGATGCAGCAAAAAAAAACCATATTCAATTCGTGATTTGTGTAATTAACAGGGGACATGTGATTTAGCTCGTATGAATTTAACATGACTTTTTCATTATTGTATTAGATTTGAAACGATTTTCTAACACATAAAAACGACGTTTTACGATATCATAAGACTCGCCTAAATTATGAATATTGTCCTTGAACGGTAGCCGATCTACAAATTTTCTGTTGTGATCGGTGTAGGTGTACCTCCTCTAATTTTCAAAATGGTGTTAATTGATGTTGAATGTTATAATTGTCATTATTTGTGGTTAATAAGCAAAAGAACTACGACAAATTGTGATTTTTGTAAAAGTAAAAAATTAGAAATTACCCAACTTTTTTTGCACTACAGGCAAATTTTTCCCAAGCGATACTTGACCAATACATATTATTCTCTCCCTAGTTGTAAATTATTATTAATTTGTATTTGTTGTTAAATTAATATGTTTGCTTTTGAGATCCAACCTGTCAAATAAATTTTGCACTCTATCATTTGACTGAGAAGTCGAGTCTAATAATAAACGACATTTTAATTTATTGCCTTGATTATCAGAAACATAAACAAGGGCTGTCAGGAGTAACACTTGGGTTTTTGTTGCGTATGCACAACTGCCCACAGGTGCACTGTCGGTTGACCCCGTGTTCATGTTATTCGATGCAATAGAACTTTTTATCACACTTGCAGCTTCACAGACATTAAAATTTTTTGTTTCTCTGTCTAAATGCAAAAGTGCTTTAAATTACATTTTTTACACGTGGACACAATACATTCCTTTGTTTGATGGTTATTTCTAACAGTTTTTGCATAACTTTCTGTTTGAAATTTCATTAATTTTATCCCGTACCGAGGGATCTAGAAATGTTTTGCTTAAATATAGGATGTTCCCCATTACAAAATTTGCATGTTTGGTTATTACTTGCTACGTATAATCTGACGTTTGCTCTTTCATTATGATTAGTACCTGAATTCCACTTATTTGAATTGTAAGCACGTAAATATTTGCACCTTTTTGTTAAAGATTATGTTGACAATCTGATTAATTAAAATAAATAAAAATAATAATAAATAATTTTTCCCATTCTCTTTTAGTGTAAGGATCAAATTTGGTGGAAATTAAATAAACAATGAGTACATCCCAGTCAGCTGTTTTAGCATTTTTAATGTCTGCAAATGTTTTAAAGAAATATTTAATAATTGCTGTAATTCTATGTGAATGTTATACTAAACTTTCATGATTAAAAAGTAGCTTTATATGACTTTCTATTATACTGGCTTTATTTTCATAATTTTCGTTTAAAAGCTGCCATGCTACTTGATAGTTTTCAGATGTAATTTCTAATTCTTATATAACCTGCGCCGTTTTACCTTTTAAACTACATCCGGTACTGAATTATTTTCATGTATTAAGATTTAAATTAATTATAAAAAGATAACCACTGATCGGTTGTTCAGAAAGATCAGGTAGAGAAATAGAAGGTAATTTAATGCTTTGTAAATTGAGTATTTGTGTATTCTACTGAGCCACTCACAGCTATGTTTGCGTTATTTACTGGATTAATATTTTGATTTGCTACAGAAATGCCATGAATTGATGTACTGTCTGAATTACTTCTACTACTTTTTTGACTTTCATTATCAGAATTTGACGCGATTAGTACACATGCTATATTTTTTAAATTGAAATAACTTTTAAAATGTCTTAGGTTCATTTTTATGATTATTTGAATTTTCAGTTATCGACTAATAATTCGATTTGCTCTTGGACTATATTGAAATCACTAAACGCAATTCTTTTATCTGTCTACTGTTTGATTTGTCTATTTTGTCTAGGTAAGTTTTGAATCTTATAAGATTATCTTTTAGGTTATTTTGTTTTTTAAGTAAAATCTGTATTTCGTTAGTAGACATAATGAATAATGTTTGATTAAGAATGTAGTGTCTAATAAAAATGTAATTATTTACCCAATAATAGGATCAAATGAATAATTTTAAGGAAAGATGACCCGCGTGCTATGACTGGGCTGTATGAGCGGTAGCGCTGCCTAACTTGTAATGGTGTATGAAATAACTGCTTCACTGGATTAATGAATTCTTTGTCAATAACCTCTTTTTCGATGATATCTAAGGGCTGTTAATTCGGGCGAAGAGTAACGAAGGTATATGTGAAAAATTGTATTATTAAACTTGAACAACTCTATCTGAATGGATTAGGAGATATAAATTTGAATTGGTTACAAAACGTTGCGATTTATTGGCTTTTTCTAGAATTTTTGGTTTGGGGTCCTCCGTTTTTAACACAGCAATCGATAAGATATATTTTTAAAGGCTTTAGTGCGAATTGTGTTGAAATTTGTAGAAGCGTATCCTCTAAAATTTAAAGATACTTGAATATTCAAAAAAATAAATAATCTAAATTAATAAGAACAGAAATTATCTGCAACTTAAATTCCTTCCTATTCAAAATAAAATAAATAATTTATTAGATCTAAAGAAATTATTATCATAGAAATTATTATTTTGTAATTTAATTATCCTGGTTACTAAAAAGCGAGATATTAAAAAATAGAAATTTCTTGATTAGCACGTGGTCGACAAAATTGCAGGTTATAATAATGAAATTTAATTTAAAACAATAAAATTAGTAAATTAATAGCAAATGAATTGTAAACTGATTTTAAATGAATTTAATACTAAATGATGAATAAATAATGTATAATAAATAATTACCTCCCAAGATGGAATATCACATTTAAGTCGATTTTCACAAAGGTGTTCTTATAATTGAAATTGAAGTGGAGTACTAAATATTACCAGAAACAAAATAGGAAAAAAGTCAGTTCCCTTCTTGTTTTATTAGAACTGTTTAAACATTGTCATTGGCTATTCAATCTTAGATTGGTAATCATTTAGGGAATTTAGAAATATAAGTTTAAACAGATGGATTAGGAGATATAAATTTGAATTGGTTACAAAACGTTGCGATTTATTGGCTTTTTCTAGAATTTTTGGTTTGGGGTCCTCCGTTTTTAACACAGCAATCGATAAGATATATTTTTAAAGGTTTAAGTGGCGCCCCCTGTATATTTTATTGCATAATTTCCTTTAGTGCGAATTGTGTTGAAATTTGTAGAAGCGTATCCTCTAAAATTTAAAGATGCTATAATAATAGCCAAAAGTTTAGTAAATAATTCCATATTACGTTATGAAATAATACAACAAATTGCTATTTGCATCCAATTTGAAACATGATATATATATTTCAGCTTCATTTATTCATGTATGCCATAAAGAAGATCCTAATTTAGAACAATGTATGATGGCATCTGTTGAAGATATACGACCATTTTTGATTGAAGGTAAGATATTTGTGTGTCACTAATTCTGCATATTGCACGTTATGTATAATCCAGTTCGGGGTGTTCCGCCAAGGTCGACGTGTGGCTGTATCTCGGAGACTACTTACCTTATAGTTAGTTATTGATAACAACAGTGACCACGAGAATTCTATTAAAATTATTTGTCACTTTCAAAATTTACCGCTAGATGGCGTACCTTTAAATATAAAAGTTAAGTTTTCTCCATAAAATCAATAGTGAAGATAAGTTATGTGGAATAGTTTTGGACTCTTTTATTGACACTTTAAAAATTATATACTTGACATGTTGCTACATCTCTTAAAGTACGTGGAAGGGACTGGTACGGCGAGGGTAAAATCGTATTACATAATAGGTTCGAAAACTTTCTACTTCGTTAACCAATGTTAGGAATCTTAAGTTTTTGTTTAAGTCTGAACTATGAGGTTGCGTTATTCGGTATCTTAAGAAGTTTACTCAATTTTCTATAAAAAGTTAAATGAAAAACAACATTTTTAGTTCGTTTTTAACTTTTTAATCTTATTACTCTTAAAATTGTTTCAAAAATGACAAACCGAAAGTAGCTATCATTTTCCAAATTTAAGTTATGAACGAAAATATTTTTAAAAAATATTAAATATTAAGGATCCCTCAGATCAACGAACAGCAACAAGGCAGTCTTAAATACACTTAAGTTAATTTAACTTTAATACAACGCTTCAAAGCTGTGTAGGCTTATCATAATTTTGGAGAACCAAAAAAAAAAGATACATCTGCATTATTGGCCTGGCGACTAATATTTCTCAATTGAGTGCCTTTTTATTAGAACATATTTAATTTTTTCACACAAACGTTTTTGCTAGACTTCCAATACGTTAGTACTGCTAACGTGCTTGGCACAACATGTAAGTCATTGGTGTAAGAAAAAAATTAACCGGGAGAAACACTTAATCGACCGAGACACTGGGATGTGATATCTTAAATTGGAACAATCCCCGTCAAATCGGGGGTCAAGCGTATGGTAAACCTATAGATGGGTATATGCGATACTAGGCAAATTGGCATACCAGATCTGTTTGACAGTTGGCACCAAGATTTAAAGTCTTACAATCACTACCTTATTTAACAATTAACAATTGAGGTGACCAATTCGGTATATAATATTTATCAACTATTCCTCTCTTTCTACTTATACGCTCGTAATCTCTTATTTTAAATTTATTTGTTATATATTATATGCGTTGTTTAATATATATTTTTTCATTTCCTTTATTCACATGAGAAGGTTTCATTCCTATAGTATAGTATTCCTGTTTTTTTTATTATTATCTCTTTCCAACAAAATAATTTCTCTGAATATTAAATTCTTTCCATAAACGCTTTAAAAATTTATATTGTATTTTTTCAAAATATTTTTAGCTCCTATACAATTCATGTCCTGCATCTGCTTGTAAATTATTTGTCACTTGTTCTTCTAAATCTTTTTTCATTGCATTAATTACGTCAGAAGCAGCTTTACTTTTAACAGGAACCTCCCAAACATATTTAAAAAAACAATTGATAACTGCAAGTATGTATTTACGTCCTTTATTTATTTTCGAATAAGGTAACATCTCTACAAGTTCTGCCTGAAATATATCATATAATTATTTAAAAATTACACTCTTGAAATTAATTCTTGCAGGCTTATGTAATTCATGTATTTTTCTCATTTAGAAACAAATATTTTTGAAGATTATATCACAATAAAAGTTATTGGCGACGGTTAATGATGGTTTGGAGAAAACTATGCTATCATTAAATTTAATATATTTCCCAAGATTGTATTACTAGGTGCATGTTGTTCGTGATTAACTTTTATAAAAAATAGATTATTATTAATATTTATGTTCAACGCAGTAGCGGATTTGAATGGAAATTAATACATTGGTTTGTTTGTAAACAAATTATTCCAGAACTTGTATCAACTTACTTTTAGAATTTCATTATTCCGGTTCTGCTACATTTAGCCTATCGCCCATATCTACTTGAATATTCAAAAAAATAAATAATCTAAATTAATAAGAACAGAAATTATCTGCAACTTAAATTCCTTCCTATTCAAAATAAAATAAATAATTTATTAGATCTAAAGAAATTATTATCATAGAAATTATTATTTTGTAATTTAATTATCCTGGTTACTAAAAAGCGAGATATTAAAAAATAGAAATTTCTTGATTAGCACGTGGTCGACAAAATTGCAGGTTATAATAATGAAATTTAATTTAAAACAATAAAATTAGTAAATTAATAGCAAATGAATTGTAAACTGATTTTAAATGAATTTAATACTAAATGATGAATAAATAATGTATAATAAATAATTACCTCCCAAGATGGAATATCACATTTAAGTCGATTTTCACAAAAGTGTTCTTATAATTGAAATTGAAGTGGAGGACTAAATATTACCAGAAACAAAATAGGAAAAAAGTCAGTTCCCTTCTTGTTTTATTAGAACTGTTTCAACAAAAAATTAAACATTGTCATTGGCTATTCAATCTTAGATTGGTAATCATTTAGGGAATTTAGAAATATAAGTTTAAACAGATATGAAGTATCAGTGCTGCTACCTTGCAACAGTGTCGGCTGTAGAAACCAAGAGTTTGACAGTTGTCAAAACTGAAGCAACCTCAATGTATTTGTTTACTTTCACAAATTTTACAATCAATGGTAATAAGGAAATAAAATCTATCAATATTTACACTGGAAATATGAATAATCACAATGTTCGTTCTATACATGTACAGTAGTAATCACAAAGTAAACAGTAATAAGTTGAAAGAAAAATAAAAGTTATGGTACAAGTAAATTATATAGTGTGAACCATTTCAGCATATACAGGGTTATGAATTAAATACAGAAGTAAAATAGATATCATGGATTTATCTTAATCTATATTAACAATGGTGGATGAAAATTTCATAAGTTATAGAAATCTATCATTAAGTGTGGAAAAATATTCTTAAGTGCAAATTAAGATTGTTACAACTTATATAAAATATACTGGGACCGAGATTTATTCACCGATAAAACCATTCAACACAATCGGTCAGATATATGTGTTTTGGACAAAAAGATGCTCCTGATTGATGTGACCATCCCTGTTTCTATGAACACGCAAAAGAAACATGCACAAAAAATTGAAAAATACTAACCTTTGGGGCAGGATATGATATTGTCCCAATCATGCTTGGATCCACTGCAGAAATCCCAAAGCAGCCCTTGAAGAATTTAGAAAAACTTCCAAGGTACATGTACTTAATAAAGCAGAAATCTGTTATCCTCTCAACCTGTAACATAATGAGAAAAGTTTTAAATATAAATGAATAATAGAAGACCCAAATATGTTGTACACACCCACATTTGAAGATACCGTCAATAACGTGATTTTATAAATAAAAATATTATAGCACTTTATTGACTTTTACATACATTAATTGGACATTAACAGTCATACCTAAGGTTTAATACAGATTAAAAATTCATGAACGCTAAAAAACTGGGGAAATTAAAAATTTTCTGGTGTAGGTGTGAAATGATTTTACATACATCAATTTGGGATTATCTAGAATACAATAGTTAGTTTTAGTTCACACTAGAATGTGAAGGCAAGTTAAGCCTATGTTTATGAACTAAGTCAAGAGACTCCAGAATATAGAGACACGGAGAAGGCAATATCTTATAGCTCTTAAAGAACTCTCTACTTGAAGTGTAAACTGGTACGTTTACCACAAGACGAACTGCAGTCTTCTGCAGCACAATCGGTCTGACAGATACTGAAGTTACTCCATAAGGCTACCCAGTAATTTAAATTACTATGAAACAGCGAAAAATATCACGCTGTTATCCACAGAAGACCGCAGCTGCCTCATGAAAAAAATCTGAGTGGCAACCCTTGAGCAAAGGCCGTCGATTTGAGCTGTCCAATTTAAACCTGAATCCAGCGTGATGCCCATTAATTTGACAGGATTAGATTTTAATCCTCTTTTATCAGTAGTAAAGATAATATGTTGTGTTTTAGACACATTTAATTTTAACTTATTAGCTTAGAGCCATGTTTTCGCGTCAGATAAACAATCTCTGCTTAGCTGGTCACTACCAGGAGTTAAAATAGTAGTGTCATCCGCAAAAAGGATGCATGTACTTCTAGCAACATTTGTAGGTAAGTCGTTAACAACATAACATAACAAAAAAAGTACCGGCCCAATACAGAACCTTGAGGTACACCCTCAGTGACATGAAGTAGTGATGACTGTTGATTGCCAATAGCAACACTCTGTTGTCTACCTGTCAAATAGGAACGAAACAATTTTAACTTGTTACGAATTATTATTTTATTTTTATATTTGCATTATTATTCTAACTTTGATATTAACATGACATTGACACAGCCGAAGGCCTTGCTTAAATCACACAGCGAAGCATGTGTTACTGTACTATTGTCAAGACCGTCAACCACTTTCCCATTCACTGTGAAGAGTGCTCTTATTGTAGAGTAGCCCTTCCTGAACCCAAATTGAAAATTTAATAAGATTTCAAAAATTTTAGTAAACACCGGTATAATCGCGATAGGACGGTAGTTATCAAAATTATTGACATTATTCTTTTTGTTTAAAGGAAGAACTTTAGTAATTTTCATAGGCCAAAAGCCTGCTCTATAAGTTTGTTATATAAAATAGTTAGTGGAGAGACAAGTAACTCTAAAGACATCGTAACTATATAACTGTTTAAACTAAAGTAGTCAGTACAAGATGATTTCTTCAAGCTTAATATAGCTTGACGAACATCAGTTTCCAACACTGCAGATATAAAGGATGATGAAACGGATCTAGGTAGCTTATTAATCAGTGACATAGAATCAGAGTCAACTCTCCCTATAGACTGTACAAGTACTTTCAAAACAGATGTAAAAGAACTATTAAATTCCTTGGGTGTAATATAAGCCGAGGGCAAATTATTTTTCTTTTGCCTTTCTTGATTCAATAGGCCCCAAATAGTATTATTTTTATTATTACTATTACAGATTAGATTAGCATAACTAGATGATTTTAGTGACTTTTAAAGCTTTTTTGTATGTTTGACGAATTTTGCAGTAAAACATCCAGTCCTCTGTCATGTTAGAAGTTTTATACCTATTATTAGCTCTAATAAGATTCCGTTTCATTACCCTTAATTCTTTGGTAAACCATTTAATTCTAGGTACAAACTTATCAACCAAAAATGTAAGACAATTATTTACAACCCTTACATAAGTACTAAAAATCATGTCAAAATAGTTCTTACCATTGAGTTTCGATATAAGGAAATTTAACCAATCGATACGTTTTAATTGATCTAAAAATATCCGCGAATCTTTATTATTTAATGCACATCTAAGTGAATATTCACTAGAAATTATATTCGTATCCTTATCATTATCTCCTATCCGGATAAAAACACCAGCATGGTCAGCAATATCAATGTCCCACACATCCACAGTGACACTTTTATGGCAAATATTGGTAACAATATTGTCAAGGCACGACTTAAAAGTCAGAGTAATTCTAGCTGAGACACGAGGCCGCAAGCCAAACATGGAAAACTAATTATTTAAATATTTGGCATCATCGGAATTACCGTCAATGTCCAAGTTAAAATCATCCGTTATAATGAGAAACTTAAATTTGCACAAAATCTATAACATTACATAGGCCATTTAAAAAAATTGACATCACCACTAGTGGACGATCTGTAAACAACAAGTAAGAAACATGCCGAGTTGACAATTTTAAGGGCGCAAGATTCTGCATGGCGAAAATGACTAACATCGATCACTCTAACATTCATGCCCCACTTGGCAAAAATTGCAACACCGTCATAACGATTTTTACCTTTCCTACAAAATGAAGGCATAAGTTGATAATCATTTAACTTAATACCTTTTAGATAATCATATTCAAGCCAATGTTCAGAGAAGCATAAGATGTAAAATTGATCAATCGTTAGAGATTGATCGTTAAACTTTGGACATTGACGTGAAATACATAGAAATGCGAGTCAATAGAGTTAGTAGAATTAGTAAGTGTTACTTTACTGTTCAGCTGATGGTCCACTTGTAAAGCTTCTTGCACGAAAAAACTTGCTCACTCTAACTCCTTGAGGCCATATACTATCGACCAACCTGGAACTCCTCAGCCGGAACGGACACCTTGAAGGGCGAGTATTTAGATAGATTTTTACTATTTAACTTGACTACTGAAGAATTTGGAGCAATGCTCTTTAAGTAACCATCGAATATGGTCATATCAGTGTTAATATCCAAATTCGTTACATGGGATTCGTGTAGCCGGTTTAGTTCAGTTCTAGTGGCAGCTTTGAAGGGATATTTTGAGACCCCTCCTTGACTATTGACCAGAATACTTCTAGCCTTGCCTTTATTCTGTCTAGATAAAAAGATAATTTGGCTCCTAGCATTGCCCTTTTCCCATCTAGATGGAGCAGTGGACTGGTGTAATGGAATATCTTTTTCATTATTAATCAAATTGTTACAAATATTTTGCGCTTTTGCAGCATGAATAGCAATGGACACAGCCTTACCAGCTATAGTACCAGTTGAATTAGAAGAAGCGGACGATACAAAAGATCCGCCAGATTGCAAATTTTGTTTTTTAAAACGTTGGTTAGTAATATTATTATTATTAGTGCGTTTAGGCAATGCTTTAAGATTCTGCTGAGATGTGCTTAGTGCACTATTGGCATCCTTTAACATAGTCACTTGGGCGCTGAGAGACTTAATTACAATATCCTGATTCTCAATGATCAAGTCTTTCTGACGAATAATTCCTGCAAGTAAGAAATTCGGATTTTATAGAGATTGTGCTCATGTCTGCCAGTAGTTGAGGGCTGCGAAACACTGTTAGTAGACTTATCTTGACCATTAGTTGCGGTATCCAACCCTTCAGCACAGCAAACCACAGTCAAGAAAGACCACATTTCTCAAAATTTTTAGGCAACTTTTGTGTGAAATTTTTCCACAACGAACCTATCTGATTCCCGTTCTAGCAGGATTTTTGCACCTAGTGCAGTATGTGGAAACGTCTGAGCAGAATAGTTATGCCGATTCTGCTCCACAATTCAAGATGGCGACTGGAAAATAAAAAATGGAATATATAATGTATATCATTTATTATAATTCTTATACAATATAACATGCTACAATACTTTATTTTTATCATTCCAAGAATTATGTTTATCATCGTAACCTAACCATTTGATAAAAACTTTATTTCCTTTTTTTTTCGTAACACCTTTTCAACTAAGTGAGCCTCAGGATGTTTTACTTTTTGTAATTCCAATTCATAGAAGCCTCCTGTTATTGCTTTACTACTCTCATCTTTCAATAAATATGTTGTAGGGTTGGTTAATCTTATTTTCCTAATGATAAAAATCTCGCTAGACCAGTTTGGAGTGTATCCTTTCTTAAAAGCTTCTCTATATTTGCTAATTCTCACATGGTTGCCTACTTTAAATTTTGTTATTTTATTAGCAATTTGACTATATGTTCATTTCATTCCTTGATGTAACTTTAATTGATTTCATCCTTGTTGTAGAATGGACTGTATTGTTGTATTTGTCAATAATTGTATCTAAAATATTGTCACGGATTTCCCAATCCGAATTTTTCTTACTGCCAGGAAAACAATCCGTTAATTAATTACTTATCTTTATTAACTACTCAGTACACTACTGAACACTAATTACAACTCAACTAAACACTTATTTAATTAATCGCTATCTAAATCACTTTGATCTCTCCAACTAAACACTTCAATGCAGACTGTAAAACAACTCGGCCGTTTATTCTTCTTTTATAGACCCAACAAATATTGCAGGTATATTCTAGTATCACTATATTCATCTTTCCGAACGACTCGAATGCTTCTCGTCGATTCCCCAAACTTCCAGTCCCGTCTCGATACACGGTATTTTGTTTGTTTAATAGAATCGCGTAGGGGCGATCGGGGTAATCTTAGCATTTCGCGATACCACAGTCGTCGGTTTGGGTGTGAATGGGGCAAATTCCGTGACAATATGATTCCACTTATATTCTCCTCCTAAGCTGAACGCAAGCCAAACCATATTCTTTATGGTTCTAATGGAGCGTTCCACAATCAAAGCTTTTTTGTACTATAAACTGTAATGGTTCATACTATATTTTTTCATGAGTTTCTCCAAATTCTCAATATAGAATTCCTTTCCCATGCCGGTTTGTAGATGTTTCGGAATTTTTTTAAAATGTAAAATCGGATTCATTGCAGTTGTAACATCCTGGGCTGATTTACTTGCTAGTAGTTCTGTCCATATAAATTTAGAGAAGCAATTAATAACGATTAGCACATTCTTATATCCATCCTTGGAATATGGTATCAAGTCAATTTAATCAGCTTGTATTAAATCATTCAGACTTTTTATTACGGTTCTACGTTATTTGAAATTGATTCTGGCAGGCTTGTGTTATTTATTAACAATATCTTCTTTTACATTTGTTGCATATTTGTTAAAATTGTTGAGATATTTCAAATTGGATTCCAGTTAAAATGTATGTAAAACTAATTTCTATATATTTAACCCCACAGGAACTCGTATAACGATTTCTACAAATAAATTGTTTTTAGTTTCCGGATCTTTTTCTCGAAATGAGATATTATCGTTGCAACGTAGCATAACGTTGACTAGTTCTGCCAAAGTAAATTCCTTCTCATTTATAATTGTTATGATATCAGTAGGGTAACCAGTTGCACACTCAATCATAGCTGATTCGTAGAAGTAAACTTGACATGTTTTTATATTATAATATAATTCCTTCACTATGTTTCCTGAGATGCTTGTTAACGTTACTTCAAAATCTTTATGATTAGCAGATGAATGCTTTGGTTGACTTATATGTCTACCAAATTTATCAACTGTCATTTTTTAAGTTAGCTGTAAGTTTTTTCTTACTACTCAATAATTTTATATTCACGCAATTCTTCGATAATAGAGACGATCTCGTTAGTGTGACCTATATGGTCAACGGCTTGAGACGAAACTAAAAGCCTTAATCTATCAACAAGCTCATTAGGATCGTCCCAGTATACGTAGTCGATTATTCGAGGCTTCCATTAACATACCACGACCTAACCTCTTTCGAGTTGAGGGTGCTACGATGCGAAGTCTTCGTGATGTTAGTGGTTGTATACTGCTGCCACAGCCTCTGCTAGAGGTTGGTTATAACACTGGGCAAAATTTGGTAGCAAAAAAAAGGTTTAATATGAAAGACACAGTTCTCACTAAGGTCGGCCCAAGCGGCCTAGAGCGAGATCTAGCTCGATGACGTATTTCTCAGGGTCGTTCAGTGGCGTTGGTGTGCCAAATTGGCCAGGGAACAAGTCGTACACTGTCACACTAAGATAAAGACAAAATTAAAGCTTGGGAACTTTTATAAGAATATTCCTTCTTTAATACTGTGGTGCAATAAAACTGCAAAACTTCTAAAATAATACTCAGTATATCTGGTTGGACACGTTGACAATACAAATGTGTTAAGTAATATTTGAGTTGATAAGAAAGTGCTAGATAAAAAAAAGAAAGGGTAATAGCTGATAGTGTATTGGCAATATGGTGTAATGTAATACCAGTCTGACAGACTGGGTGATAGGCTGAAGGCCAAGGCAGGTCTTAATTAAATACAGTGTATGTGTATCACTGAGAGTGTGCACAGAACCCAATTAGCTACAAGTGGTTGACAGTAAATTACAACGCTACACCTTAAATCTAAGTAAGTGCTTTCAATAAAAGTTGTATCTAGACAAAAAGCATTTATATCTAAGTAAAAGATTTCCAGGAACGTTATAACTGACACAGCAATATACTGAACGTGTGACTAATTCACAGCCAAGAAAACAGGTGAAGCCTGAACGGTTAGCTAATAATTTTTACTCGTAAATCTATAAATATACAGTATACACTCTATATATATTATCCAAATATAATACGTTACACTCGCATATGCAAAAAGAACAGAGCACAAAATAGTGAACGTCTTAATTATGATACTTATCAGTTTCACAAAAGGTTGGCAGATATCTACGCTGTACAGTGGCAGCGATACACTCTGACTTAATCGGCAAGACAAGGAGTACTCGCAGCTACGATGAAATGGACCTGTAGAGGCTCCTATTCACAGGACAGCATTCGTGTACTAGATGACTGGTCACCTGGTTTGGAGAACTCGCAGGATGCCAGGGATGATCGAAACTCCCCAAGAAAATGGGCACGCCAGTGGAGACGAGGTACTCGCTCGTGAACTCGTGAGCCAAGTAATGGGACAGCCGGTATCGTGACGATAACAGTCGTAACAGAGGAAACCAAATAGCAAATAAAATCTAGTTACCAAAGATTTCTTTTCCAAGCACAGAAGCGAACAGGACAAGCCTCTGGTTAAAGCGGGAACATGGTTTCCACTAACAGGGGCCAACAGCAAGCACACAGGAAGATGATGTTCAAAAGCCGACGTGGTCGCTTACATTTGTTGCACAATTCTACAAGCTGGTAAGATTCTCCATAAACGTACAAAATACTATATCCAAATAACTCCACAATAATGAGGAACCTACACACTCAACGTTGATGATAAATCCCTTTACGGATGCTTTAGAATTAAAGCGATATTTTTCCCAACGTTGAATACAACAAAACTTTTCCAAGCGTGCATTAAAAGTTGAAGAATGACAACCCCAGGCCGTCGCCTTTGAAATAGTAGTAAGTTTTCGGGTAGGTATTTTATATATAACTTTTGCTGTTTTATTACGATGGTAATATTATTATTTTTTAATATTTTTTGATAAATAATGGAATTATAATATAAATATTATATTTTCAACATAATATCTGTATTTTATATTTTCCCAGCTTTTTCTCAATTGTTTACAAGGGGCGCATTGAGAAGACTGTTAAAAATTTAATTTTTTAAGTACAACCAACGAATTTTGTATTCTCAAAGCTATGTTTTTCGTTAGTTATTAAGCACTAATAATAGTTTATCTTATTCGGTAAACACAGCTTTATCCAATATTGAAAAATATCATACCGATAATCCACTCAACATTACATAAATTACAATAATGTAACTTGCAGCAAAATTTACAATCATATTAACACAAATAATAATTAATAAATAAATAAAGTGATTAAACATCGCGCTATCTATGGCTATATGGATACGGTCATTATTACAACCAATCAGATCGATCGGATACGTAAATATTGCCAACACAATAAGGGATGGTCGAGTGCTGTTTATCAAACAAGTAGAAGTGTAAGTCTTGAGCGACTCTTAGGCAAGTCGCCCTCAGCACTGAGCTTGAGGGATTGACTTCATATCCGGGCATTAGAGGCGTGTAGCTGGTTGCTTATCGACAGATGTGTTACGCATGACTCCATACAGTATAAGCGAAACCTCTCGATGGCCTGGATAGGCTACCGCAAGGCGTTTGATGTGGCATCTCATGAGCTTATTATTCACTTGCTCCAACATCTTGTAGTAGATGTAGTGCATAAATGAACTTAAATTGAAGAAGTAATGGTACTTGAGAAACAGACACGTCTTGCAATAAATAAGTTACAGGGTGATGATTTTGTCAATTTTGGAACTTTACAACAAGACTATGTGACGGTATTGGAATAGTGAGAATGAATTGCGAACATTTCAAAATATCAAATAAGGTAAATACGAGAGGTAGTAGGGGTGATTATTTTCTGAAAATCATTAAAGGAGCCATATCTTTTACGGAACGATTGTCAAGCCATGAACTAATTAGATATCTAATTTTAACTCAGGGGAGCGACGAAAAATTCTTAATAATGGGATTTCCGAAATTGACAAATATTTACAAGCTATAGATGAGACTTATGAATTTCAGCTGGTACTTGAGTGAGGAGCACGGAATTATAATTCATCATTGAAATTTTTGATCATAATAGAGCTGAAAATTACGTGGTGTGGTACGTGGCTACAATAATTTTAATCAAATCCAAACGATAGAGAAGATGAGCAAGCGTTATAATTTTTCTCGATCAAGAAATTCTCAAAATTTTGTGTCAACGATTCATTCCGTTTTTTTTTACCAAAATGGATTTGATTCGTGGTAAACTCAGCACTTTCATGAATTGTCTCATTAATCCATGTCTCCACCTTATTGACAAAGTGATAATAATTAGTTTGACTTTCATGACAAAGAATCCTGGTTGATTTGAAGAAACCCGCTGATGTTCATGTTTTAATTTAGCCAATCTAATTCTATTCGTATAATTAAATATTACCTGAGAATTCACCATTTTTTCAATATCCTCAAATGAATAGTTTACCCAAGCCATCTTTTTTCCTCGGTAACTTCTTCCTCATCTGTTTCCATAGTTATTGAAATTATTTTCGAGTTATCTTCTTCCACGTAAAATGATATAGAATGATTTCATTTTTTTAGGAAAAATCTTCATTCTAATTTTTCAAAATTCAAATTAGTTTCAGGGTTTACTAACCATTCACAGTCCAGTATGATGGACTGTGCGAACATAGGCACTAGTATAAAGATTCCTTCAGTCTATTGACTGGTATGAAAGGTATTCCTTTGCTATTTAAATTTATAAAAATGCTCGTTGCTTACAACCTTACAATAGTTGATATTTAAAATATTAAAATTTCTCCGAGTCGTTTGACAAACAAATGGTTTTTTTGAAGACCATGCAGATTCATCGCGAAAAGGAACCCGGAGAAATTTTACAACCACATATAACACCCGCGGAAGTCTAAGAACTAACATATATATATATATATATATATATATATATATATATATATATATATATATATATATATATATATATATATATACGTATCTCGCTTAATATGCGAGATACGTCAAAAATCTTTAATTGTTTTTTGTTGTATATTTGGAGACCTTTATGCTCGTAAAAACAAATTTGAGATCCATGGCCAACTTTATGAGTAATAACAAAAAAACCTATAAAGTGCCCAAACTTTAAGGCTGTCTAACTTTTTTATTTTAAGAGATAGAGAAAACTTATTGGTAATAAATTTTTATTGTAATATTTTTTATTGCCTGCTTCAATACAAAATTTTTTTATCCGCCTAGAGGGCGCAGCGAACCACATATGAATTTCAAAAATCTGTCTATATCAGGTGGAAGATATCAATTTTGCAATAAAAATTTATTACCAATAAGTTTTCTCTATCTCTTAAAATAAAAAAGTTTGACAGTCTTAAAGTTTGGGCACTTAACAGGTTTTTTTGTTGTTAAAGATTTTTGACGTGCATATTAAGCGAGATACATGGGAGTGGCCCTCTTATTTGATACAGTCTGTATATATATATATATATATATATATTTTCTCAACTCGGGGAGTACTTTACCTTCCTTATAAATAAGTGTTATCAACAGGTACTTATCCTGCGTCTTGGAAAGATTCCAATGTTCTCCCAATCCCGAAGAATTCTAACCCTCAGACGCTTTCTGATTATCGTCCAATAAGTATCCTTCCTACTATATCCAAGGTATTGGAAACAATTGTATGTGAACAACTTAATAATTATTTATATAATATATATTGTAATTAATAAGGAAAATAAAATACTACCTTCACATCAGTCAGGTTTAGAGAGATGCATAATACTACTACAGCTTTACTTCAAGTCACTGATGATATATTTTGTGCTACTGAAAGAAATTTGTGCACCTCTCTCATATTGCTTGACTTCAGTAAGGCTTTCGATACCTTTGATCTCAGAAAAAGTTGCAATCCTTCGGTATTGGTGATTCTGTACATTTATTTTTCAAAAATTATCTAACAGATCGTAGGCAGTCATTACATGTCAAGATACATCTCAATTTAAAGAAATTAACCAAGTAGTGTCCCAGGGGAGCGTACTGGGTCCGATTCTTTTTTTAATATACACCGCGGATTTCAATTCCTTTTTAACTCACTGCAAGATTCATCAATACGCAGATGATACGCAAGTGTATTTTACATTTAAACCGGAGGATAACATTGCTGCTGCTTTCCATATAATGCCGATTTGAAAAATATTGTTACTGTTGCTAACGCTCATAAATTGTAGTTAAATGGAGTCAAGCCGCAGCTATCGATTTTTGGCAAGAATAGGTTAGAGTTACAGGACCAACCTCACAATTTTATATTAAAAATGAACGATCAAATTTTGAAACCTGTCAATGAATGTAAGGATTTAGGACTTTTTATAAGATACTGGATCTCCGATGTTCTAGTCACATAAATAAACTAGTGCAAAACTCTTTCATTAAACTTAAAGTTTTGTATATGCATAAAGAATTTCTAAGCACTGAAACTAAGTTATTACTTTGTGATTTACTGATTTTGTCACAACTTTCATACTGTGATATAGTTTACAGGCCAGCTTTACGATTGAGTGAAAAAAATACTTGCATGAGGTACTCTCTAAATTTACGGAAATTTGATCATATATCTGCAATTTTCCCTAATACGGGTTGGCTCAAACTTCACTAACGATTTGTGTACCACCTTTCCTGTTTAGTGTATAAAATCATAAATACAAAATTACCTACCTACCTGTACGGTAAGTTGGTCAAAAATAGTGATATTCATGGATTACAGACGCGGAACCGGGATTTGTATAGTGTGCCAAAACACTCAAAGGCGGAATTTGAGATAAGTTTCACGTATAATGCCACAAATATATATAATGAAATACCCATAAATATCAACTCTGCGTCTAGAATTTTGTCGTTCCGAAAACAAGTCAAAGTTTTTTGTTAACCTCCCAAAATTCTTAATACCTAGTATGTATCCATCTCATATGTGCAACATATTAGTTTATAATACAAACTGATATTATTTTGTGGTTCTCTGTCTGCCTCTAAAGTTTGTATTATTGTATGTATTAAGGGTGTTCTCTATCAGCTGATCAAGTCTGCGCTGAAATTCCTTGTCCCTTACGTCTCCACTGAAATGTTCCCCTCGCCCATGAGTTTATTACTGGTTGTCTGCAACCAAACATACTCAATAGCTATTTCAAAATATGTATATAATCTATTGAAATACGTATCTTTTCTGAACTATATGCGAAATGAACCTATTTTTGACTGTTTTAGAATTAACTGCAATGATTAAGCAGTTATTTACATGTTGGAAAACTAAAAAAAATGTTGCAGAACAAAATGACTAACTGTCCTGTTACCAAAATAAATTTCTCCTTATTAATTTGAATTGTCGTTTTCCTCGAAACGGAAATAAGTCAATAAAATATTATGCCATTTATATTAATTTTTTGTTAAAAATTGCCGTCCACCAAAACTCCATTCATAGTAAATTATGGTTTTGGAAAATTATTGTAAATTAATAATGTATAATTTTACTACAAAAAAATAAATTTAAAACAAAGTAGAAATGGCAGAGTATTTAATAGTCTACCTAACAACTCAGAAAAAATATAAATATAGTGCATCATACAATATTATTATGCTAGTAATAATGGACGATTATGTAAGTACGAAAACATGAAAAAAATAGCTAGTAATTTATTCTTGCGTGCATATAAACTCGTCTTAAACTTTACGGTTAGTGCTATTTTATTATAAATCAATACAACATTATAACTGAATAATTATTGCAGATTTACATCGTAAAGAGAAACAAAAGCATGTTTTTATTAATTTTATTTAAAAACTGTACTTAGATTAGATTCACAATTACTAGTAACTAGAACCAAACTATCGAAGTAGAACAGTATATTCACTCGAGCAGTGGTAAACCCTAGAAAGCCACTATCATCCCATAGTTATCTGAAATGAAAATAAAGTGGTAAAGGTATTTTTGTATATATGCAAGTACCTACAGTTAAAACGTCGTATCTTGTCGGTGAAAATATGCAGTTAATCGGGTGACCTGCTATTTTGTTACACCCTGTATATAGCTTCTCAGAATATAATTTCGAGATTCAATTTTCTCAACAAGTACATTCCCGTATAGTTTGCTCTCTACCATTATAGTGTAAACAGTGCTGTCTCCATCGTTTAAAACATCATGCTTTTCCATGCTTTTTTTTAAAGCCTCCACAATTATCCCTTTCCATACTAATTGATGCCATAGACCGATAGTTCTTATAACATTTGTGAACCGGTATGCTCATGTCTCTTGATTCTTCACATGAACAAACACTAGTACCAGGCAACACAGTTGCATTTGATTAACGTTAATAATGCAACTAAACGCAGTCTATAGATGGTATAAACGTCCCTGAGATAAATGCATATATTTAATATAAAATGGATCGTCCCTATTCAACAACTTTTTCATAACTGTTGTGTACATTTATTTTCAATCTAAGTATTAAAACCAAATAGAAGTTATCAATCAACATAATATTGATATCATAGACATAATTTAAGCATATTCAAACATAAAAATAATGTCTACTGAAAATGTCTATTTACCACTGATGTGTACACATAGGTTGATCGACTTATATTGCACATTCTGCATTTGAATGATATTGCAGAATTTAGTCCTGTGTTTTTCCTTGATTTGGTAAATGTTTCAAATTTTTGCCAATTTCTTGAATACATAAATTGTCAACTACTCTTTGATTTTCCTTGATAATTCGTCCTGTTGAAGATGTCCGATTTTGAACTGTTGCTTATATTTGTAATTCTGGCAGTGACCTATAATAATTAAAAATAAAACTTTGCTTAGTAAGTACATATTCGTCCACTGTAGTTGTAGTTTTTGAAATAATTTTTATGCCCTGTGTGGATGGGGTAGGTATGATTATAATAAAGATTACAAAGATGACAGTAGGTGTTTTGCTAAAAATAATAATTATGGTTAATAAAGAAAATCAGCATAGTAGAAGTAATTTTTTTTATTTTTTCTTTTAATAACTTTTTTGAGTGTACGTTCTTAATTTGACTCATACCCTCCAACATCAAAGGGCCTAAATTGGTCTTGGCCTTCAAATAGTGACAATACTTTTTTATTTGAACATTTTTATAAGTTTGAATAGAACGTAACAGTAGGGTAGTTTGGAGAGTTGAAAATTTTCCCCCCCACCACTTTTTTCTTTAGCCCCCCCCCCAGAAACCGGTTTTGGGCCAATCAGAGGCCGGGGAGTTCAAAATCCAGCAATCAGAAGAAGGAAAGTTGAAAATTATCCCTCCACCACTTTTGCTTCTCCCACTAATTTTTCAGTAGCCCCACCCACAAACCTGTTTTGGGCTAATCAGAAGAAGGAGAGTTGAAAATTATCCCCCTACCACTTTTGCTACCTCCACCAATTTTTCAGTAGCTCCACCCACAAACCGGTTTTCGACGAATCAGAAGAAGGAGGATTGAAAATATGCCCTCTCACTTTTCTAAACAAACCGCTTTAAATACAATTTAACGTAACTGCTTTTCATAGTTTTGAAATGTATCATACAAATCTTTTTGATTTGCCTGATCTTTAAATCGATTTACCAAATGAGGTTCCACCGACATTCCGGAATAAAAATGATTGTATAGTGATAGGTGAAAGAAAATTTCATTTAAATAAATCACGAACCAAACTTGTATCTGTTGGTTTAGCATATGACTTTAATTACGAACCATATGTAAAGTTATGTGGAAATAAATCTGATGCTATAATATTTAACAAAGAAGAATGGAAATTTTTTCTTAAATATCAAGGAGTTTATAACAAATAATTTCCACAATAAGAAATTGAACGAACCAATAGAAACCGAAAATTTTTATATAGAATTTGAAGAAGTGGTTAATTCTATAGTAGCAAAAATTTAAAAAAATAATTCCTATGTATATCTGGGATATGAAACTATATGTAACTTATGAGAATGTATACCCCCTCATAGTGTACCGACTAGATATATTGGAGAGATTACAGTTTCCCAACTATTTTAAAATTGTACAGAAGGGGTTACAGAATCAAGCAGGAAATATATGCGAAAATGCTTTAAACCTACTACAACCAAGGACAAATCTAAATAGTGAAAATGTTTCTATGATTATGGAATTAATTTATTTACATCCAAAAGTATTTGAGAGCGAGAATGAAAAAGTTACATTTAATGAGAAAGATAAAAACACCTACTTGTAGCCTGGAAACTTGCATATAATTCGTCTAGGAAAATATTCTGGGAAGTCTTTGCACGTGACCGAGCACGTTTCCAGAGAAGAATAGCTGAGCTGTCGAATGTTATAAATCCTATATTAGATATTACTCATAGACATATAATATATAATCACAGATTTTGTTAAATTATACCTTAAATAAAAATGTTTGATTAGATTGTGTTTTATTTAAATGAAACAAATATTTATATTTACAATTTATTAAAATTTAATGGGTTGCAAAAAGTATCATATAAAAAATATACATTTGAAAAAGCACAAACACAATAATTTTGACTGTGATATAAACATTTTGGTGTAGATTTTTGCAGTACGGGTTGCTCTGGGGGTTCAATAACTGGAACTTTAACTAACTTCCTGATGTACTCCGCTTTTTCTTTTCTTTTTATGTAAATTATATTAGTTGGCATATTTTGCAATATTGTTTTTAATTTGTGTAGTGGTGTGAATCCAGCTCTCCATTCAAGGCCATGATGATTTTCTGTTTACCACAATGTTTGCTTCTGTAACTGCGGAGATAACATATAGAAGGGAAATGGTTGTTTGAAAAAGTAATGAAATATCTTCTCTCCATCAAAAGCAGCCAGTTATTTTACGATTAATTTATTATTTTCGATTTTGAATCCCTGTATGTCTAACACTAATGACATATTTTTAATTGTTCCAGTTGCTTCAACACAATTATTTTTAAACAATAAAAATCAATTTATTTTCTTATTTTTTCAAGCTTGAGGAACTCTTGCAAGACCCTTCTATATCTGAAGATTATTGTCTACTGTTGTTAATATATGTCGTGATGGTATAAAACCTGTCTAACCGATTATGGAATTACACCTGTCTAACAATTTTTATCAGAGGATTATAGCGGAATACTCTGTTATGTAAAATTAAACAGTACGCAGTGGTGTCCTTAGGTATGTTTTCGCTTGTCTCAAACTCAATCCGCATAACAACTTATCCACTTTGAACAGCTTCTTTTTGTCGAGGGCAATCTATATGGACAATCGGACAAATAGTTGAAAATTCTTCAGGTGAGTAAACAGGTTCTCTAGGTGTTTGATAGTAAGATCCCCGAAAATTTGAAAACAGTTCATAAAGAGAAGCAAATTTTTTAGTTTAAGATTTAAATAAAGATCTTGATATGGATATCTCTCACTATTCAAAAATATGTACTCGAATATTCGTCAAGTTAATGTTGTCAAACCAACTCATATCACTTTTATTTTTTGTCGTGCTGAACTGCGACGATTACATGTCTGGGTCTTTCCAGCTTATTACTTGTTTTGATGGACCATGAATGTTGGGTCGTCTCATTTAAAGATGGATATTCTATCAGTTCCCAAAGCGAAAACCAAGCATAATATCAGTATTTTTGTCTATAATTTTTGTTAGTGCCAGTTGTTGAGGAATATTCACTGAAACGTGTGGAACTCTCCAGAGAATTTTGTTAATTGTACTTTTGGGTTTTTCAGTATCGTCTGCACTGGTGATAGCATCTAAGTCTGCTTCTGCTTCGAATCAGAACTAATTCTTGTTTCATATTTAAAATAATTTTTCTGTAGTCTTCAAAAAGCCCATTAACATGTTAAGTGGAATACAAACGTTAAAATTTCCTTCAGAATCTGTAATTTTTTCTCCTACTTTATGTATTCTGGGAGACCAACCGGCGTTATGAAGCCTAACACTTTCTCTGTCGCAGAAAGACAGATAGGCTTTAAGAGTTGATGTTAATCCTACATTTCTATTGGAATCGACTGTAACTCCATTTAATTCATATCGTATTTCTCTAAATAAGAAAGCAACACCGTTATTAATAAATTTTAATTTTGTAGCTTTAGTTCCATCCTCGTTTGTCAATTTCCCCTCAATATATAAATAACTTTCGGAAGGTAATGTATACAGATCAACTTCTTGGATAGGAATTCTGATTTCATTATTATATTCGAAAGATCCGGACACAGATGGTTGATAACTATGTAATTCAAAGTTTGTAATCGAGTTGTCAATAAGAGGCTTCGATGTTACATTTAAGATATCCATTATACTAGTACTTCAAAACCTATTTTAGGAATAATTTGTTTTCACGTGTTACTTTGTTGGCGCTTCTATTTGAACTAATTGGGGATTGGCTTTTATAATTGTGTTTAATAAGATAGGAAAAATATATAATATTTTGCGGCGTCTCAACTATTTTGAATCAGGACGCAACTATCGGGCAGAACTGGTGTATTATATGTACAGGTTGTCCATTGGAATATGATCCAACTGCTAAGTTGCAGTCTATACATAAAGCATTACAATTATATTATTATTATTTGGACTGGAAAATCTGATTGGTTTATATCATTAGCTTTAAGGATTCTCTTTTTAAACTCTAACAGATGACCTATTGATCTTTCTGATGTAAAATATATATCTACATTTGTTATAATATTAACAGTTAAAGTATTACGATTGGCTATAATTTTAATTTCGGAAGGTGGTTGAATTGTGTTCTGTAGGTAATTATTGATATCATCAATTTCATACGCACCTACCGGGATATATATCGTCATATTACCATAAGTAAATTTGTTATTGGTTTCGTCGATATTGGGAATAACGTTGAAAGTTTCAAAATTGGATAATCCAATTACATATTCTACATCTGTGTCTAAATATATCGGCGGATTAAAATCAGCACTCAATACTGAAGAATTTCCCGAAACGGAAAAAGTTAAAGACATGTTGTTTAACTCGAAAGTATATTTATAATGAAGAATTTTTAACGTTAACACATATTATATAAAAAATTAGGGCCAGATGCCCACAGGTATGAGTATTGTCACGTTGAAATTTGTCATGATTATATTTTACGATATTAAAGCTACATCGCTAAAAAAATATTTTGTTAAAGCATTTTGGGGTCTCAAATTCCCATAACTATCAAAGTATACTATAATATTATTTTTCTTTGAATAAGCAGTTCAGTGTGTGCCAGGTCCAGATAAAATATCCAAATTAACGATACCACATTAATTTTTTTTTATTTGGCGTGGCAAATTATCTCTCATAAACACACCTCGAAAATGGGGGATCTGCAATTGTTTTGCAAATTGTTTTAAATCTACATCTGTTAATGCACGGCGAGGTAGCTTTATTGGGAGTTTTTTTTATATGAGGCTAAATATAATCCTTTTCCTTTCTTGTACGGGCGCAAATACAAGCCTTTTCCAGTAGCGGACTGTTCCATAACTAGATTATGCCTTCGTTGTTCCGCCAATTTTTGACTGTCAGCGCTTTAGCGTCATTAACAGCTTTAGCTATACTCGCAGCGCCACCTCCTAAAGCTCCCAAGGCGCCTAATATTGGAAGTAAAAGTGGTAAGAATCCTCCTTTCCTAGGAATTGGAATACCTTTTCCTTTCTTTGGTTTAACTTTTTTCATTAATCCCGTACCTAACTTTCTTTTCGCTTTCATCATATTGGTAACAACCAAAGCAGCCGCCTTTTCTCTTAAATTAACGTCTTTCGATTTAACTCTTTTTCAAGCACGTTGCTTTAGTTGATAGTCAGCCCTGTGACGATCTTTTAGATTTGAACTTTTACTGTATTGGATGTCGTGCTCGCGGCACGTTCGATCAAGGTCATTGATTCCCAGATTACCCCGAGCCAATCGCTTTTTTAATTTAGTACCAGTACCACAGTACTGATATCCAGGTAAGTGAAGTTCGAAGGGGAGTTTGTCTATAAGTATATTAACAAATCCTGATCCTCTCTTTAGACTCTCTTCCTTGCGCGATTAAAGATAGAAGTGTCGTGTATGAGCATTATATATACTTTTAAGACGATTTAAGTCACACTAAAGTTTCTTTTTGGAAAACTCCGTTATAAATACTTTACTCACCTAGAGATTTCCAGTTGAATATATTTGATTATACAATGAAGATCGAACAACAGAAAATTGTATTACCGGTTACCAATCATGATGACGTTTCTTCAGGAAATATCTTTAAAAAACATGGTCCACTATTTGGAGGTTCATCAAAGAGGGGTCTCCTAGTAGGGGCGTCAGGGACAGGAAAAACGAATGTTATAATAAGTTTATTGGAACATCCAAACGGTTTACGTTTTGAAAATATTTACCTATATTCGAAATCTTTATACCAACCAAAATATCAATATTTAAAACGGCTGTTAACCCTTATAAAAGAGATTGGATACTATGAATTCAGCGATGTTAAGAAATGTTTTGAAAAACTAACTAATAAAACAAAGAACTCTACTGACGATGACCGACAGACAAAGCGTGCAAGAAATCCAAAAAGTGAAATGAAAGATACATCAACAAAATCTCCCGCAGATGGGTTAACAATATACACATAACAATATACTAGTTTAGTATACCTTCTTTTCAGGAGCGTTAATTTCATCGTTCAGAGTTTTTTCAGCCACTTTTTTTATAATCAATTTTTACGTAATTTGACCTTTCTTGTCTTCAAGCCAGGCTATGGTGTGTTTCATCCAGTTCTTATCATCATGTTCAGGAAAATCTTCACGAGCATGAACATTTCTACTGTACTCACGATTGGCTGCGCATTCCATGGTAATAACCGCTTGTGGGATCATGTTAGCAAGCTCCAGTGCTTCAACTAAATCACTTCCATATCATACTGCGATCCTCAAGTGAAATATCAGGCATCATTTTTGCTATCTTTTTTACGTGATGTACAGGATTTTAGTTCCTCTTTTGCTTTGAGTGATGCAGCTCTACCAAAAACCACAAGATCAAGAAGAGAGTTAGAACCAAGTCGATTTGCACCGTGCACAGAGACACAGGCAGCTTCTCCAATTGCAAATAGTCCATCTACCACTTCTTCCTTACCTTGTTTCAGCGTGATCACCTCTCCATGATAATTGGTTGGAATGCCACCCATGCTATAGTGTATAGTGAACAGTCGGAATGACCGGTATTGGATCTTTAGTGACATCAACTCCAGCAAAAGTTCTTGCGGTTTCGCTGATGCCCGACAATCTGAGTTTTATTACTTCCGGATCAAGATGCGCTATAGTTAAATACATACGATCTTTTTTCAGTCCAACTCCTATTTCCTCTCTAATTTCAATTGTTATTGCACGACTTACCACATCACGGGAAGCTAAATCTTTTGCTTTTGCTGCTCCACGGCACCCTTCTATCATCAAGCACCCTGAGCCATTCCTGTACGATGAAATTTTACAAATTCCATATTTTCAAGTGGTAACCTGCGCACTTGTTGCAGAGAAATAAACAAGTCCATATCCACCTGTTGCTAGCACCACCGAATGTGCGCAAAATCTATGTAATGTACCGTCGCATAGCGACCAAGCAAGAACTCTACAGCATACTCCGGTTTTGCTATCCATAATTAAATCAATCACAAAGTATTCAACAAAAAATTCAGCGTTGAATTTAAGACACTGCTGATTTAGAGTGTGAAGGATTGCGTGCCCAGTTTTGTCTGCTGTCGCACAAGTGCGCTGCGCTGATTTTCCTTTACCAATGTGAGTTATCGTTCTACCAAAGGAACGTTGGTATATTTCGCCATTTTTTGTACGAGAAAAAGATACGCCAAAATTTTCAAGTTCAATAACAGCTTTAGCAGCGTCTTTACACATGTATTTTATTACATCTTGATCACCAAGCCAGTCTGAACCTTTTATTGTGTCATATGTATGCCAGCGCCAATCGTCCTCACCAATATTACTTAAAACTGCACTAATTGCGCCTTGTGCTGCAACTGTATGACTTCGTGTAGGAAAAATTTTAGAAATGCAGGCAACTGAAAAATTCGTTGCAACCATTCCAAGCGTTGCTTCACCTGCACCCACTAGTACCAGATCATACTCATGTTCTATGATCTCATACGCTGACTTATCCATATTTGCCTATTTTATTATTACAGGTTTATGATATCACAGAAGTAGAAAAAATCTATACAAGTTTTCTATAGCTACTACCAATTCTCATTATTAGTGAACCACTTTTTCATCTAATAATTTTGATCTTAATGCCATTTAAACCTCGCTATTTTACTTACTTCAGGTGGAACATACAATAAAATGGTTGAGTATTTATCTGGCTTGCATCCATCAGTAATTATTACACAAAATAAAAAGGAAGATGGTGGAATGATAAAAGAAACGATTATTCAAAAATTTTCTGAAATGGCCAGGGAAAACCTTGGCAATTTCTCTGAGAAAGAGCAGGAAAAGATTCGTAATGAGTTGCCGGAATTATCGTCTGAAACAGTAAGATAGCTACACGCTTAGCTCTTGAGAAAAAATGACAGGGGTTTAGCAGTGGATTAGATAATGATAAAAAGGAGGAAGTACTAGGAGAATGTATGAGTAGGTTGAAGGGGATAACTGATCCAGAAGAAAAGCGAAAAATTATCGGCAATGCTTTGAAGTGTTTGAAGAGGAAGCAAAAAAAAATAGTAGGTTCAAATTGTAGGTAAACCTAAAGCTATAGAAAAAAAAGAACCAGTTTTTTAGTTCTTCATTGACATAATCCACTTGCCATAATAAAATTTTATATCTTAAAGGAAAAAATGCAGGAATTAGTTAGAATGGCGGTCAATTTTAGCCAAGGTCTAGGAATCTAGGAATCTAGAAAAAAAGAAGAAGAATGGATACCAGTGTCACGCACTGGAATGACAGGAGGTTCAACTTGGGTGATTACAAACAGAGATTGAGAAAAAAATAAAAAATATTAATTATTTAATAGTTAATTCAAACAACGCAGATAAAGTCTGCCTAAAAGACATGGCGGCATCGAAACTTCTTTTAGCAATTGGTATAACAAGTTTATTAGCCGAAGGCGGAGAAGTGTTAATTACAGAACTATTAAAGTGTAATTTAATCGACAAGTTGATAATCTACCGCAGTGATCAAATTTTAGGTAACTATGCCACTCTTTTCATAGGAGATTTAGGGATTCAATCTATCAGTGAATGTTATCGGTTCAAAAAAGAAGAGATAGAGTTTAGTGAGGATGTAGTTGAGGTATGGAAAAGATTGCCTTTACCTTTACATATTCAAATGAAAGAGGTAGAAAATCTACCCCCTATACAATTTATTATGCTTTTTTTCTTTAAACTTATCTTCAAATATGTTCATAACTTTAGGTTTTTGTAGTTCAGATGCAAGATCGAGTGGTTTACCTTTATCGCCTTGAGGTCCTATATCGCCGACTGTTCCTTTACCACCTTGAGGTCCTTTTTCACCAATCGCATTCACTTGCTGATATGAGACATAAGCGGCTGCGGCAAAATATACAGCGGCAATAAATAGAACTGCAATTCCAGCAGGGCTAGTAACAAGTGCTAAAGATGCAGGTCCAGGAATTACTTTGGTAGCAACAAATATTGTTGTTATTGCTCCCGCTAAAGATACAAATGCAACTAAACCTTCAATACTCATTTTTGTTATATGTGCAGTGTTTTCCCACTCCGATATGCTTTTATTTGTATTTATTAAAATAAGGCTAATAAAAATATTAAGTATGCGTTAATAATGCATGTTAGTCAAGCCATTTTTTAAATTATCATATGAAGTATATATTTCAAACTGCTTCCTAAACTGTCATCGTATATAATTTACATATGATACACAGCTGGCTGAATTTTGATAAACCAATAGGAATTAGTTCTGCACAAGCTGTAACCCAAGTTAAAAAGATCTTTGGAATTAAGAAAGCTGATCATCTGGGAACACTTGATCCTTTAGCTTCAGGTGTATTGCCAATTGCTCTTGGCGTGGCAACGAAAAATATACCGTATTTATCTTGTGACTTAAAGGCATACGATTTTACAATAAAATGGGGTGAACAAAAAATCAAGGATGATTTGGTAGGTGATATCATTAGAACTAGCACTATAGAACCTCAATATAGTCAAATAAATTGTGCAAATAAAAATTTTATTTTGAGATCAAGCAGACTCCTCAATTTTCAGCATTAAAAATAAAAGGAGCAAGGGCGTATAAATTGGCAAGAAATGGGCAAAAGCTGAATATAAAGCCAAGACAAGTCAAAATACATGAACTGAAATTGATATCTGTGAACACCATAAATAATAGTGCAAATTTTTCTATGATGTGCGGTAGTGGTGTATATGTGAGATCAATTGCTCGGGATCTTGGCATTGCATTAAATTGTTTTTTAAAGTACTCTCTCCTAGTGAAATAAAGCCCAATTCTATCATAATTTTTGACGACGTAGTTTGTTGCAATCAGAGCGTTATAAGAGACTATTTCTGTTTCGGTCGTCATAAAAATACAGATTGTTTTTATTTATGTCAGACGTACTCATCTATTCCAAAACATCTCATAAGAGATAATTCAAATTTTATTGTTATCTTTAAGCAAGTTACAAATTTAAAACATATTTATGATGATCACGTCAACGTAGACATGTCATTTCAACAGTTCAGACATGTGTGGTGAATGTTTGAGAGATAAATATGGATTTCTTGTTATAGATAAAGACTGTGCACTGCTATCTGGGAGATATAGAAAGGGGTTCGATGCATACATCTTACCATAAAAAGAGTTTGTTTTTAGAACCGAGGCTGACTCAGCCAACCTGAGTTATAAATATGACTACACATATCACTTTTTTATCATTATTTAACACACCAGCAATGAACAAAGAATTGGCGAAACAACTGGTTAAAGCCAGAAATTCTGTGAGAAAAGTATCGAAACTTAAAGTCAGACATAGCTCTATCTCAAGCTGAGTTGGAAAGAAAGTATAAACCAATTACAGAACCCTTGAATAAATTTCTTTCTACTATAAAATCAGATGTCACGATTAAACAGGAGCCTAGGAAATTTAAATTTGAAACACCAACGTCTACACCAAGAAAATCCAAAATAGATGCATTAAACAAGTTTAAACCTCAGCTACCCATGTCGATGCGATGTAGAATGCGTTTGTTAATAGCATCACAAATGGCTGGAAATAATTCACACGATAACGAATTATCTTCCACCGTCGAGGAACTCGGAGAGACGAAAGTAATAAAATAAAAAATTCTTTATAACAACCTCATTCAGTCGTAAACTGTTATTCGAAAAATATGCCCATCCATAAATTGGGTCGACATATTTTAAGAGATAGATCTGGTCCTTATCTCTTACCAACTTTAGCGTCTCCTCTTCAGTTATCCCCTTTTTATATTTGTGAACCTTCCTTACATCATAGTAAGTGTATAATAAAAATAAAGAGTTCTGAAAATAAATTATCGGGTATGTATACTTTGGAGAATCAAAAACAAGAATATATTTTTCCGATCTGGAAAAATGGGCATTTTTCCACCTGATTGTGAAATTTTTCATAATTTTGGTAGTGCCATTACACCAAAAGGTCTTATTGGGCTCACTATAAATAAAGGAGATAAATTATTAATCAACACTGTACCAGGGCAACCATCTTTATACATGGAATTGGTTTTACAGTGCCCTATTACAAAAATGTCTAGCATTAAAGAGGTAGTAGTTAACGAACTTCATAAGCCTGCTAGAAAGAATTTTAAAAGGAAGCATGTGTTCATTAAAGGTCTACAGGATTCAATTCAAGCTGATATAATAGAAACCATTCCATATGCAAAGATTAACAAGGGTTACCGATATATTCTCGTCGTTATAAACGTATTTAGCAAGTTCGTATGGGATGAATCTGTTAAACGCAAAACTGGAAAAGATGTGACTAATGCCATGCTCAAAGTTTTGTCACAAATGAAGCATATTCCGCGTAATTGTCAGACAGATTTAGGCAAGGAATTCTACAATAAAGACTTCAAACAGTTGATGACCAGATTCAAAATTAATCATTACAGTACTTACTCAAATTTAAAAGCTAGCATTGTTGAGAGTGAACACAAGGAACTTATAATTGGATAAATGTATTACCGGAAATCGTAAATAGATATAATGAAACACCCCATCGACACATGGTTTGTCCCCTAGTAAAATAAATAACAAAAATGCTTAGCAACTACTACAAACAGCTTATAGCTACATAAAAACCGTAGATCCAAAACCAGTAAAGTTTAAAGTCGGTGATTATTTAAGAATTAGTAGATATAGAGAGGCATTCAGTAAATCATACACACCAAATTGGAGCAACGAGGTGTTTATAATAAGAAAAGTTAATAGAACTAATCCAACAACCTACCTGTTGAAAGATCAAAACAATCAAGAAATTCAAGGAGGCTTTTATAGAGAAGAAATTCAAAAAACTACGCACCATGATGTTTATTTATTTGAAAAAGATCTTAGAAAAAGTGGAAATAAACTATTCGTAAAATTGTTAGGAATGGATAAAAAGCATAATTCTTGGATAAATAAAAATGAAATAGTATAAACTTATAATATGGAATATTGATTTTTAAATAGAAAATGAAAAAAAAGATCGTTTCTTGGTTTTATTCTTGCTAGCAACCAATAAATATCGAAAGATTCGATTATTTTACATTTTTTTATTTCCAGAGGTAAAGTTCTTACAAAAAGTGAAAATACGAAAATATGGTTCTGGATGGTTTCGAGAATGCTCGTTTCTCGGTCAGAAATTAAAATATTTGTTTTTTATTAAAAAATGTACTTTTTGAAAATATTTGAATATTCGCTATTATCATCAGCAAATAGTGTGAATGTACTCGTAGAATACTATGCACTAATTATTACGGAAGTCCAATGTTATTTTGAAAATAGTTATTGGTGAAATGTCAAGGTTACATTTTTTTTTGTGTTAAACAACAAAATTTAAACGGTACAACATTATCTTTTCGATGCCGTATCAGATTAGAAAATAAATAAAGAAACACTAGAGTTAGTATCTGTAATTAAAATTTAGAAATTTTTGACGAAATTTCTATAAATCAAAAATAAAACTAATCGTGCAATTTTCTTAAAACTTTAATATGTTATAGAGTTACTTCTCAAGGCAAAAAAAGTGTATGTGATCTTTCTTTGTAAAGAGTTGATAAAGAGTTATCGATTGATGGTACAAAACATTGTTTACTAATATTTAATAAGTTAGAGGTAGGCCTGAATGAGCAGTTTTGAAAAATCCAATAAAAAAATAAGCAACTTAAAAAAGAAAGATTTATACGTTTTTCTCATATGTTTCTTTCTATCTTCATTCACCATATCTATTTTCTTAAAGTTATACTCATTCCAATAGGGATTTTAATTAATCAACACAGAGTTTGTTTTAAATTATTATTGATAATAATTTGTAATAAATTTTTCAATAATGAATATATTTAAATGAAATATAGAAAATTTTAATACATATTTTGTTAGACAGAGAAAATATTTTAAAGTATAACTTAAAATTAATTCCAAATAGTGGCAGGCAGGATGAGCTTAAGGCAGCACTACCGTGGCGACTTGTGTATTGCAGCAATCTTCTATAACATTGAAATCGTAAAAAATTTGTAAATACATGGAAAATTCAGAAATACATTTATTTATTAATTCTGGCCAGTCTAATCCTCTCCGTCTGTCTCCAGATCCTTTTTTGGGATTTGGTCATTAGCGGTGGTATGTTTCTTATTATGTTTAAATTTCTCACATCAAGCCTATAAGTCACACAGTCGGCACTGTCCCAGTCTATAATTAAGAAGAAATTATAAAATCCTTATTAATATAATAAATTAAACATACTTTCACATCTGTGTTCTCATTGTTGGAATAGGTTTCTGATTGATCTGAAAATAAAATAAAATATATATATCAAAAGTTTGATGAATTATTAATACAATCAAATTGTTATCTACAAAAGTAATTTGGTAAATAAAAATACGATATATATTTAAATTTAAATATGTCTACATAAATAAATCTGTACCAAAACTTACTCTCTGGTTGAGTGTTCTCAGTATAACCTGAAAACCTGAAATAAAGAACAAAATTTGCATTTAATTTTTCACGCATAAATCAGAATAATATTAATAAAATTAATATCTAAATTATATAATAAGACTTACTTTGACTCAACTGTTTTTTGCATTTTATAATATGATTCCCCATTCTCGATCGCTTAACTCGGTGCGTCTTAACAAACGGGCACTCCACTAAATCGGTTTTAATTTTACTTATATTAAACCTTATTTTGCGACAGTTTATATAATTCAGAAACTAATTTTTGCTTTCCACCTCTACTTCAACCATTACATTTTTCAATGCAGTTTATCGATGAGTGAAAGTATTTTACAACGTAGTCTGCTGGAGCGCATTGAGACGACATTCCACGTATATTTTATATCACTGAGAATGCAGTTTATCGATGAGAGAAAGTCGAGAAGAAAGTGGAGCACATCAAGACGACATTCACGCATATTTTATAGCAGCGAAAGCAGAAAACAAAGAAACAGAATTCCTGGCGATGTAGTTTATCGATGTGTTTAAACAAAGAAACAGAATTCAGAGCGTGGATTACCACCTCCAACTGTTAATCGGTATGGATCCTTTCCGTCTTTCACTATAAATTGAATTGCTCGCGTGTGCAGTCTAGTTTGTATCTATAAACTACTGGTGTTATTATCAACATGTCCCAAAAGATTAATCTCAAAGTGGATCAAAATTATATGAGTAGTCGGGCTATGATTCAATAATTATAATGAATGGCAGCTTTTTTGCGTTAAAACCCATCACAGAAGAAGCTTCCACTTCGTCGTCACAGCTAAAGAAGAGAAAATCGTCGGCACTTGCACTATCCGTCGTCGAGAGAGCTTCATCATCCTCATCGAAGCGTGCAAGAAGTCCAATTCTTGCATCTAGCAGTACTTCGGTGGAACGCCCTATCGACGAGGAGGAACCAACTTCTGTACAGCCATCACGTCGACTCCGAACAAAAAAGAAGGGTTGGACGGTGTTTTTGAGAGTTTGAGAGTGAAAGCAGCCCGACAACACCGTCAGCTCGAAGAGTTTAGAGGGGTCTGGTGCGACGATTTCAAACAGTATGTAAAGACAATAGAAAATGAATTTATAAAAGAAATTCAAATTAGACGTGAATTGGTAGTAAAAAATTAACTAAAATTAATATTTATAAAAAGATACTGGATGAAATCGCCGAGAAGTTGATGACGGATATATTGAAAATTGATGGGTCCATAATATATCTAGATGGCTTTTCAGATGCGTTGCCGGACCAACTGTTTGAATTTCGAGGCAAATAATTGGAAATGGTTTATTAAACGTTTCGATTTCGTTTATACGAGTAGTATATATAACGCTTACCGCAACATATATTTAAAGTTCGAATGTCCGCGCAGAAAACGTGTATATTTCGTATATTATATATTAGATATATACGATTACGAAAAACGTATATATTTAGTGTATCATATATAAAATATGTACGTATAAAAATGGTATGTATATGGTATACAGTATCTTACATATATACATCCAAAAAACGTATATATTTCATATATTATATATTGTAAATATACGATTATGGAAAACGTATATATTTGTTGTATCATATGTTAAATATATGCGTTTATATAAAAACGAATATAAACGTTTTTAGTATTAGTATATATAACGTGGTGTTGAATTTTTTGCTTAATTCAATAAGGCTACATATCTTTTTCAATTTGAGATATACGAAAGTGCAAAGAACAAATTTTTAGATTTTTGGAAAATTTAATATACTTAACCATATGTTTCGACAACACATGAGAATAGACTTAAGAAAACTTGTGAGAAAATACTACGTATATAGTATAGTCTTTCCCCACGAGTTTATAAATATTTTGAAATTTCAAAAAATTTTAAAAATTATTTTCAGTTTTGTATATCTTTCAAAATAGAAAAGATATGGAACTTCGTTGGATCAAGCAAAATTACGCTATAAAAAACACATAACACACTTGATTTAATGGCACTAGCACACATCCTGGAAAAAAAAGAATGCAGTTAGTTTTTGAGACATTATATGTCCATAAAAAAATAAAAATCAACTTACCTTGTTACGAATCATGATAAAAATATTTTTTGTGTATATGAGATTTAAAGGTAAACCTTTGAAATTAAAAAAAGTAGAAAACATTACATAGTTACCATACATACATGCCATAGGTACAGGTAATAAACATTTAGGATATTTTTGGTGAGGGAACTGTGTGTTGCACAAATTTATTAATTATTATAATATGTTATTACATATAGGTGATTTTACATGTAATTGAAATATGGCTTTCTAGCTCCTCCTTTTTATGAAACAAACCTTGCCATGATTATAAATTTGGAAAATTCAGTGTGCCTTAGAAATTAAGAGAAATTTTATTTTATTCACTAGTAAAATGTATGAGATACTACAAAATACTATTGAGAATGCAAAACTGAGCATTTGTGCAAAATTTTAATTACAAAAAATGTAAAATTAAGCAAAACATTTTGTAGGCCTAGGGTATTAGAATTTTCCACATGTCTATTCAGTCTTTCTTTCTGTTTTGTTTAAATAACCTAAATAGGTTTTATTATTGTTTCATATTAATTTAGCAGTTAAATACATAATATATCCACATTTGTTATTAAAGTACATGAAAATAGACAGGCTGGAGTGGTGGCCATTTTGTAACAGTAGATCAGTAAATAAAACATAACCTATATGAACAAAACTGAAAAATGCATAAGTAGATATGTGATATCACAAATACAATTTTTTCCCCATTTCGTAAGTATGAATATAATGAGTAATGAAAAATTTAAAGTTGTTTCTATTCAGAACTTACCTACAACACACAACTCCTAACTTATATTAATTCAATGAGGTTAACTTGTTTATAAAATACAGACATTAACGTTTTTTTATCTTACCTACCTATATTTCTTGTAGATTCTTGTTACACGGTAAGCACAATCTATTATTTTGCTTTTGTTGCACTGCGAGGGGGCGCAGAAGTCCAAACAGCGATGTGCGATGTCAGCCGGCAGAGTTCAGTATTGCTAACTTTGGTCAGGCCGATTGTACCAACCCGTAGAAATAAAATTACTAGAATTGTACCAGATTTATAAATCATGTAAACCTACATACTTAAACATTTTTTTCCAAAAAATATAAATATTTTATTTTCTATTAAGGTTTTATATATCCATTCCTCTTACACGTTTCGAAAGATAAATACAAAGCATTAAGTAATTTCTGGGGAATCATGTGATTTATTTATTACAAATTTAAAAACTTAAATTCCGTTACGTTTTTTTCTTTTTTTTTTTTTTGTTTAATATATAACTGGAACAGACAAATCTTCAAATTAGAAATAATAAGCATGTATGTGATTTATTTACGCTAGGTGTACGAATTCGTGTACCTAAAGTAATGAAACATTTGTACCTACTAATTATTATGTAACGTTATTGTCATAGAAAATATGATTGTTATAAAGTATAACTAGATATTTGAGTGCAAATACAATATAACATAAGTTGGTTTATAAATAAACCAACTTACGTAACATATTTGTCAAGATAGAATTGGCATTGGTTGGAAATGAATAGCTACTAATAAATAAATTCTCAGATATTTTATGTATTTACAAATGTCTATGACATACCTATAAAAAACGTTGCATATATATATATATATATATATATATATATATATATATATATATATATATATATATATATATATATATATATATATATCTGGTCCTTCCACGAAAGAATGAATTAGTTTTAGTATTGTAAATATGTGTATTGTAAATAACTGTTAAGTATTTATTTATTTTTTGAACATAATGTAAATTACTTATAAATCCAATATGAAAATAAGGAATGAATTAGTTTTAATGTTGTAAATATGTATATTGTAAATAGCTTAAAGTATTTATTTATTTTTTGTACATAATGCAAATTGCTTATATACCCAATATGAAAATATTTGCTACTATATCAATTTTATTTCTTTCATTAACACAATATAAATACTTTAAATAATTTAAGAAAATAATTCACTGTTGCAGTAAATAAAAGAATGGATCTTCTTTAACAAGTTAATAATTCTTTATTAATATTTATTGAAATTTGATTTAAATTTCAATTTACAAAATAATTCACTATTTCTATAGGATATATTTAAAGAATATATTAATATTTTATTTTATGTTTTTATAATCATTCACAAACATAGCATAAAAATATTCATCCACTATAATATTGAGTAAAAATAAGTTTACAATTGTTTATGTTACACAAATAATAATAATCATTGAAGGGGGTCTTCGGTTTTGTTTATTTCTCATTACTTGCTGTTCGTGATTTAAGCACCAACATATTTGAAAGTGTACATCATCATTAAAATATAAACGTCCAGTTTCTTCACAAAGGTATGTCAGACGACTTACACAATTCTGACATTTATAATTGAAATAATATGAACCAATTTTTTCACAAACTAAGCACCTTTGTTGCATACACACATTTTTGTTTAAGCAAGTATTGCAAACATCTCTGCAAATTCCAAAATTTGTGTATTTTAATATAGCACCACACTTAGTACAATTTTGTTCTTGGCCAGGAAGTGTGCTACGTTCAATCTGAATTTGTACAGGATTTAGATCTACACAATTTCTACACAGTCCAGTAAAACAATTAATCTCATCCGAATACCGGGCTTTCCAACAGTTATGACAAAATACTGCCTCGTCCCTTCTAAATGGAAAAACTGCAACTTTCGGTTTCTGGTCCCAATGCTTTGGAAACGGCGTCGTTAATGTCTACAACTGGAGCATTTTTCACAAATATATTGTATATATAAGAATTGAAGCTAAAAAATAAAAAATGTTTAACTGGTTACAATGAGACTGAACTAATTTATGACACATTTAGATTACAAAACCAGAATAACCGGTTAAATTGTGAAACCGGTTGTTCTAGTAATTAAACTGGATAAACCAGATATCAAAACTTGTATTCTATATATAAAACTGCAATTCAAATTTATAAAACTGGTTAAACCAGATTACAAAACCAGAATAACCGGTTAAATTGTGAAACCGGTTGTTCTAGTCATTAAACTGGTTAAACCAGATACCAATACTTGTATTCTATATATAAAGCTGCAGTTCAGAAGTGCTCAGAATTATTTATAACCTAGTAAGTCAAAGGGTAATCATCATTCTAAAATGTATTGTCCAGCGTGTAACAAGAAGTTCTCTTCTAAATATAATTTGAGTCGTCATATCAGAGAAAGCTGTTTATATCGCAATAATGAAAACCCTACTAAGAAAATTAAAATAAACCATACAGAAGCTGATCCTGTTAGCAATAAAAAATGTTCAATTGAATGCGCAGTTTGTGATGAACGTGTACCGAAACAAAGTTATGTAGGGCATATGAGACGTAACTCACACAAAATTGTTATGTCGCCCGTGAAGGGTGTTGAGTTATTAAATAACCCCATGAAGTTTAGAATAGACCGTTACTGTTTTTCAAGTCAACACCATCACATTGATCCTTCGGAATTTTTTATGGAAATTTACCAAAAAGTAGTTGCAGTTATATCTGAACATCTTACAAAATGGTGTGCTCTGAAACTGAATTTCGAATTGTTTTCTTCATATATTATACCTGGTAAAGATATGTTTGATCTCAAGTCTTTCAACTCAGAAAATCATATTATAACTATTTCTTCTGATTTATCGAAAGTTTATGAAGATTTTATAAAGCACATAATGAAAAAATTGGCTCAATTCCTTGAAAAAGACTCCGCATGGAGCCTTCAACAAATTTTATTACTCGAAGTCAATATCAACAAATATAATCGACTAAGAGCTTCTTCATACATCAAATTTCCTAAGGAAATTGAACTCAAGAGAGCTGTGGTAAATATAGTTAATGAAGACGACGAATGTTTGGCGAATGCTTCTTTATTTCCTACATCTATAAATTCAAACTATATTTCATCGTATCCACATTACTCCACGGCATTAAATTTTGAAGGTTTGAAGTTTTGAAGGAGCAAAAGCATACTGTGTTGAACTTAGCGAAAATGAAATCAAGAAAGCCAAAGGAATGTCTAAAAACGTTTTCAAAAATGATCTGCATATTCTAGATTATAAGAAAATTGTTTGAAAACGGTGATCAGTTTATAGAAAAAATATTTAGATCACATTTACATACAATGTATACAGAATTAAAAGACAAAGTTGCTCCATCTTCTCATGATGATAAAAGGTATGTTCTTCCAGGGCATACAAAAACTCTAGTTTGGGCCCATAAAAAATACTTTTTAAATCCGAAAAAAATTTAGGTGAATTAATAAAATTAAGTTATGAAATAATGGAAGAGTATCAGTCTGATGAAACAAACCGTTATTATATCAATAATTTCGATTTAAATATTTTGTGATATCTATGTTTCTGTAATATTATGTTTATATATTTATATAGTATAAAATTCTTTAATAAACATGTTTATATATTTTATGACATATTTGTATTACAACTTATTTTATACACATCGACATTAGTGCAGGCATGCCCGTTTTGGAACAATATTATATATTCTTTGGGGGCAACGGCGACAAATAAAATACTCTGGAAAATTTTCGTTGCCAGTTATATAGTGATAATTTACATGACAATGATTTTTTCCATCTGTTCCGTCGTAGCATTTATAGCAAAATCTATAAACAACATCTTCGTTTATATAAAATACATAAGCTGCGTTGACACAAAAGATTTCATTGACTAAGTCTTGTAAAAAATTTTTTATAGATAACTTGATAAAGTTACAACTGGATGGTTTCCTTTACCGCCTGGAAGACTATATGGAACCCGAATTACTCTGTAAATTATATGCCAATGAAATATTTATAGATCCTGATTTTTAACCTTGATGATAATGATACTGCTTCTAAGTGACTTAATATTATTTAAATAAATATATTTAGCTATAGAAACTCTTTTTTTATTTTACACCTTTATTATGGTTTATAAAATAAAAACTTATATATTCCTTTATTTATTATTTAAGCACACGAAACATTCATATTTGTAAATAAATTTTGGTTGTGTTACATTCCATTTTAATTCTGGGTTGTGTTCCAAACAGGGTAATCTCGATAAGAGGTCGCAACCCTGACCTCTGCGGTAAGTCACACCACCTTCGCATTAAAGATTCTCCATTAACGTTATACATTAAATAAAAAAGTGGAAAACATTGAATTTCTTCCTGCGTGAAATCTTTAAATGTTATTTGTCCATACAAGTGTCTTTCTATTACTTCTTTCACATTTATACTTGTTTGCGGTAGTTTATTCAAAATGCAATCGTAACATTTAATTTTCAAAGGTGAGGAACAGAGCGGAATGTCACCCTCCGTTGGTCAGTGCTCATGACAACGAAACATTTTTGCTTGTATTATATCATCTGCTTTGTATTCCTCAGGAAGTTTTTCATATATGGCTTCAATTTCTTCACAATGTAAGGTTCTCAAATACTTCAGTGAAAAGTTACCTAATGCTTCTGAAGCGAAGGACAGCCCTATTATTTTAGTAAAAAATAAAAATGGGTCTGATCGTATTTGTGTCGATTATCGGCAATTAAATGCTAACACAATACCTGAAAAATATCCGTTGCCACTTATTAATGATCAAGTTAATCGATTAAATAAGTCTTATTATTTATCTACTCTTGATATGGCATCTGGGTTTCATCAGATACCTGTGCATGCCAACTCTATCGAAAAGACAGCATTTGTTACACCTGACGGACAGTTCGAATATTTAACAGTACCATTTGGCCTTAAAATTGCACCCTCTGTATATCAAAGGGCTATTGACAAAGCTTTGGGTGAGTTGCGAAATACTTTCGCAATAGTTTACATGGACGATATTTTAATACCTTCTGCTTCTATTTCCGAAGGTCTAGAACGCCTTGAAATTGTTATTAAAGCTCTTGTTGGTGCAGGTTTCTCATTCAATGTGAAAAAATGTAAATTTCTTAAATTGGAAGTTGAATATCTTGGTTATTCTGTAAGAGCAGGGGAATTACGTACCAACCCTCGTAAAATTGTAGCTCTTTTGAATTCACCTATTCCCAAAACTCCAACTCAAGTTCGCCAATTTATTCAAAATTTTTCAATTATCGCTGCTCCTTTATATCAGTTAACAAATAAATCTGTTAAGAAGATTACATGGCTTCCAATACATGATGAAGCACGAAATAAACTCATTCAACATTTAACCTCGGAACCTGTTTTGATGATCTTTGATCCTGATCTACCAATAGAACTTCACTCGGACGCCAGTTCTGAGGGATATGGTGCTATTCTTTTTCAGAAGAAAAGTGGTAAAAATTACCCTATTGCATATTTTAGCAAACGTACTACTGGTCCTGAGTCTCGTTATCATTCGTATGAACTTGAAATTCTAGCAGTGGTAAAAGCGGTAAGGCATTTTTATCATTTCCTGTACGGAACACAGTTTACAGTTGTCACCGATTGTAATTCTCTTAAATCGTCTTGTACAAAACATGACCTTACCCCTTGCGCACTCCGCTGATGAGCATTTTTACAAGTATTCGATTTCGATATAGTTTATCGTGAAGGAAAACACATGAAACATGTAGATTTCTTCTCGCGAAATCCTGTTGATGTATACACGGACGAAATATCCGAGACCCCTAAATGTAAACAAAATAACTCAACTAATATCGTTCAGATTCTCGACCTACATAAAGATTGGCTTACTATAGCACAACAAGGTGACGATTCTTTAATAAAAATAATCACTGGTATTCGAGCAAATGAACTTGACCCTGAAATTTCCAAGACATATGATATTCGAAATAATGTTTTGTATCGTAAAATAGAAAGAAATAATTTTTCACGATATTTACCAAATTGTACCAAAATCAATGATTTGGTCAGTAATAAATCATGTTCACACTAATTTAAAACATTTAGAATGGGAGAAAACTCTGGATAAAATTTATGAACTTTATTGTTTCTAAAAATTTCACGAACTGTTAGAAAATTTGTGGATAACTGTTTAATTTGTAAAACTTCAAAAAATAAATCAGGAAAATCCAGACCAGATACATCCAATTCCAAAAATGTCTATACCTTTTCATACTATTCACGTGGATATTTCTGGTAAACTTACTGGCAAAAGTGATAATAAGGAATACGTATTTGCAATTATAGGCGCTTTTTCTAAATTTATAATCTTATACCGTATTCGTTCTCTAAATGGAGAAACGGCTGTCAATTGTATAAAAGAATTCACTTATTTATTTGGCTCACCTGTACGTCTCATCTGTGATCAAGGTAAATGTTTCACTAGCAGTGAATTTCGCTCCTTTTGTTTTAAGTGCAATATTGAATTACATTTCATTGCCCATGGTACGAGTCAACCAAATGGACAGGTAGAAAGAGTTATGCAGACATTAAAAAATACTTTGACCACTGTTGAAACTGAAAATGACCAAAACTGGCAAGATTGTTTGAGAGAAGTTCAATTAGCTTTAAATTGCACAAGACACCGCGTGACTGGTTTTAGTCCTGCCGAACTTTTATTTGGAACTTCAATCCGTTCTTTGAAATTGCAGAAAATTTGTTATACCAACACTGATGTCAATACTAAAAATCTTACGTTGCCAGAAATTCGTAATGTTGCTTCTCAAAATATTGCCAAAGCAGCCAAAAGCGATGTAAATAGAAAAAATGTTGGAAAAGCTATTATTAGGCCTTTCTCAGTAGATGATTTTGTTTTTAGTAAAGCAAATGAACGAATGATATCAAAGCTTGATCGTAAATTTCGAGGTCCTTTTAAAATTGTGAAAGTTTTGGATAATTATCGATACGAATTAGTTAAGCCCACTGACAAAGGAAAAGGCCGAATATTTAAGTTTGCACATGATCAGCTTATCAGTGTACTAGAAGGCCAAGGCCACGTGTCTGAATCAGAATGAACCTGTGTCGGCGAATATTTCTATTATTTTTTGTTTGCTCCTTTATTTGTTGCTTGATGTTATTGTTTTGCTGAATATTATGTGTTAGTGCCAAGTTGGCATGACAGAAGAGTAAAAATATGTTGCTGTAATGATTGATTTGTTGAGTGCGCATACTGTTGTTCCTGGTTAGTAGTTACTATCAGAAAGGCACAATGTGTTGCCTGGGTATTGCTATGTGGCACAATGAGTTGCCTGATATTTATTGTTTTGTAAGACCTGATGAGTCTGAGCTGTGGCAAGACATGTTGCCTGTGGAGTTATTAGAGTTATGTCACAATATGTGGACTGTGTTATCGTTTTCTTGTTGATTCTAGTAAATTTAGCGATTTGATCTAAGAGAATTTCTGTTTTGTTCATTCTAGGTGTTCACCTTTAGAGTAAGTGACCGAGGACGTGCACGATGTCAGAATGGCCGTGTCGGTGCTATTGAAAATGACTTAACTACGCCTATGGTGTTATGTTAGCAAAGGAGATTTTATCACCTTTCAATATGAGTTTTGTAGTTTTAGCAATTTAGCAAATTCCTAAGCGTAGTGTCATATATGCAGAAATGAATATTTGGTTTAACCAATGATTTCTCAGGTCTGATAACATTACCATATATGGAAAGGGGAACACGCGGAGGGGATCCGACACGAACGGAACAAAGGCAACCTAGCCCGGTAGTTGAGAATTTACCATTGAAAAATAAGTATCACTTCTTAAAAAGAGAAAATTTCGAATACAAGGGCTAGCGGGTGGCGGACCGTTCGTTCCCTATTTATTTGTTAAATAGTTTAGTTGCTATTTAGTGATTTGTGTAGTTGTTGTTTTAATCATTTAATTTTATAATAAACTTATTACATTGTAAACTACCAGTGTCGTAGAATTTAACATGTCAAAGCAGTCTAACCCGAGTAATGCCCCTTTGTCTCCGACAAAAGCTCATGTACCTACATTTTCAGAATTTAATTAAAATTAAAATTTAGTCTTATGATTTCCATAACTATTTCAACGGACTTATTGGCTACCATGACATGAAAAAATTTAACATGATAATTGACTATCGTTTTCTTGCAGCCGTCGTCTTCTTTTGATAAAAAAACGAAGCTTTAAACATATTAGCTCTTTCTTAATTTGTATACATATTTTTTTCATAATACCACACACACTTGGTAATGAAAACTGACCTTTATAAGGTTATTATACACTTATACAGAATAACACATTCCACAGAATACCACTTTAAATTATTACGAAATTAAACTTGGCAAAATACAACCCTGCATTAAACAAATTCTAATTCGATTTCAGTAAAAAATCACGCAGAAAACTTGATTTTTCTCTCTCATATCTGTATATTTTTTATATAAAACGGCACATATTTTATTTAATAATAATTGCACGCATGTTCATGAACTATACACAAAATTGGATACAAACAATTCTGTACAATAGAATGGGAAACAGAAATGTAAATTTGATTTTGACCACTGTCGGGCGCAATTTGTGTATAAGAAATCTACACACAGTTTTAAAAGTAATAACACGGAAAACTTACAGCAAGGCGTATTTTGATTGAACGTAATTGTGGAATCCTTTAGGAGATACCCGACATATATCCATCGTCCATCCTAGTCTGGTTTCATGTATTGCGTGCAGTATTTATGCGATATTTTTATTTTATAAACTAGGTCAATGTCACGGTTATTGAATGGACATTGATAAAGCGCTTAAAAATAGTATAAAATCCTTTGTACTGAAACTGTTATTTTAAACATTTTAAAGCTATCAGATTAATAATTTTCTTATTTTTAATTACATACGTTTTATAAAACAGCAACAATTATTTTAAAACATGTTTAAGTTTTACTGGCAATAATTAGTAGGTAACATATTAAAATCCACCTACCAATACTATTATTTAATAATAATAATTAGTTAATAAGATAGATAATAGATCAGTAAAAATATGTATTTCTTACTCTTTTAGTAGATGAGTGAGGTGGGTTCTCGACTGGAAGTGACATTACGATGGTCTAGCGTCCATCGAGTTCGGTGTTCAGCGACTTCTTGTGGTCATTGTCGACTTTTTGTGGGTCCTGAAGAGTTCTTCGTGCAAGAAGAAGAGTGCGGGGTGCTGGGATGCGGGGTGCGGGACGCAGGGGTGCGGAACGCGGGGATAAGCGACCTAACCTAAGAGAAAAAACATGCGCAGCAGCGACCTAACCTAGGAGAAAATACATGCTCAGTAGACTACAGAAAAAAGTAAAGATCTGCAGCAGAATAAGCGACTTGGAGTGGTAGCGTTATAGTAAAATAACGTCACACATACAGTTTTTTACTAATAACTCGAGAACGGTACAAGATACCTAAAATTTGAAAGCTCACTTATATGGTTCCTCATCGAGACCTATCACGTGACGTTGTTGGTTTTTTCGTGACCAGTGCCCTTCTAGCTTTTAGCAGTTTGGAGCATGACTTGAATTTACTACTGTTTGAAATAAAATAGTTTTAATATTGAATATTTATTCAATATTGGAATTTGGTGTTATCACAGCGTAACGGTCATTTTATCTTTTATTTTACATAATGATGCTCTTCCCCTTTATATAGGCGGAGTCATATAATTTAACGTTGTTTGTTGTGACTTACAGTTGTGGTTTAAAATATAATTTGAATGTTGAATTTTATTTAATGTAATAAGTATTATTATTATTGTAACAGGAAACCGTTAGAAAACATCGAACGCTGGCTGAATGTGATAAGAGTCAAGTTTAGTCAGTCATCTTTTAAAGTCGAATTAGCTCAGTGCGTTTGCACCAACCTAAGATTCAAATTGTCTATTAATATTAAATACGAAAAGTACGTTTCGCATGTGGTTTTGACATATTTTGCAAGTTTTAGCTTCAACCGGGATATACTAAATACTAAGAATAACATCTAATGATTAAATTCATTTTATCCATAATACTTTCGAAGGATTTTTGCTATATTCTTAAGTATCAAAGCAATTGTAGCAACTGTTAAGCCCATAAATTGTATGCATATCTGTTATTCTCGAATGCTTCTAGGAGTGCATATGCTTATACGTCTACATAATCGGAGCAGTTTAAGAAAGGTAACGGTCGCCAGACATCAAAATCGCCAATCGGCTTATCTTGAAAGGTTATTCTCAACTTGTAGAATGGAATCGGCGCAGCAAAGGTTCTCAGCTTCCCGCCATTAACCATGGTATGAGTCATCTGAGTTAACGTATGCGGACATGTGTCTATGTATGGAATTTCTGTAGCACACATACATTTCGTGTACGTTGTGTATATCATGCATGTACAGCATATTTTGTAGTATTGCACTCAAGATGATGAAATTGGAACGTAAAACTGTCATCGTTGTTGTTAAGCAACAGGATGGCTATAAACAAATGAGCTACATAATGATTTGTAAAGTGTTATATTATAGGGAGAGAAAGAGAGAGAGAGGAAATAAAACAAACTAAGAGAAATAAGCGTGTATATTAAGCATATTAAAAGAAATACAACAATAATATTATAAACAAATTGGTATAATAATTCTTGTAGGGGCATCTTTGCGGAAAATCGACGTCTCACGTAAATAAGTCCAACGAGAAGAAAATTTCAAAGTCTGCATATAATCACATTAAGACAAACGGTCCACATATATTCAAAATGGGTGATGTTGTGCGCATCAGCAAGAATAAGCACGTCTTCGATAAGGGATACACAACTAATTGGACGAAGGAGCTGTTTAAAATTGCGTCGGTTAAAATAACGAATCTGACGAGGCGCCTTCTATACCAAGGAACTACAGAAAACCGCCAACTCTCGTAGAGAAGGTACTGAGGAGAAAAAGGGGGAAAGTTTTCGTTAAATGGCTTGGGCTTGGGAAGGAACACGACAACTGGTTAGATAGGACAAACGTCTTTTAGCTTGAGCCGAGCGAGCGAACAAGAAGGACGTAAAAAATGAGTCAAGTTTCCGTGATCGATTCAAGTGATGAAGAAAATTATGATTTTAGCAAGGGCATTGATGATATTCTAGCTAAATATGAAGCTGCACAATGGGAGCAAATTTACTTGTTAAATAACGTTTTTCTGCTAACATCCAATGCTCAAATTCAAGTACAGTGTGGATTGAGCCCGGCTAAATCCTTCAGCACTGTGGTAATTCTACGAAATTATATCACTGGTAAGAAATTATCGTTTTCTACATTTGAAAGGCACACTCTCTTGGAACTGCTGGGAGACATTGTAAAAGAATTCTTCCATCCACCTCTACAAGGCCACCCATATGAATATGGGTGGCCTTGTAAAGGTATTTACTGTGTAAACTCGATACTTGTGTGCTTGCTCATAGAATAAGTATTTTAGATTCCTTGGATTTTTGTTTGTATTATAATTTATTAGATATTATAAGTGGTTGGATAAAATCTCATAAAATTTCTCTAAATGTAAATGATATTTTAAGTTCTTTTTGTGATGTATCTAATGATAGTCTTTTAAGTAATGCCCTACGTGAATACCTTTACTTTTATCAAACAAATGTACTGTCTGATATAACCAATAATTATAAGTAACATGTTTATTTATTTATTGTACGCTACTCTTACACAGTAACTAGATAAAAGAAACAAAAATTGTAGTTTTATAACGATATACAGGGTGAGTCAGTCATAATGTCATTAATTTTAACCACGTATTCGGGAGGCCTAATAAAGGCAGAAAATCGAAAAAAAATTTTTTACTCGACCTTTAAAAGAATAAGCAAATCACCCTATAAAAATCAGTAACACGACGCTCCTAATGCATTACGAACTTTCTGAGGACGCACCCATACGACCGGATTAAACATCGTTGCCACATCATGTTTACATACATAATATCGTCTAACACATCAGCGTGTTATTCAAATTTACCCGCATTTCCCGCATTTCTTTCCCCCCAAATTTGTAGATCACGAAACACATTTGGAGGGGGGATGGAGAGAATAGTGAGAATACAAGTCGTAAGCGGTAGTTTGTTTATTTCGGTCTCGCGTATTCGTCGTAAATGCATAATTTTACAAATAACGAATATGCGGAAATGGTAGTGTTATATGGAGAATGTTTACGAAATGCGACTGACCCTAATTTTATTACGGATGAGTGCAGTTAACAAGTTAGTACCATACTACTTAAAATACAATAAATTTCTAGGCTAGATGTACGTAACTACAAACTGAATGATTAATTGTACTTACGAGTAATACTAAAAATTCATATTTATTTGTAAAACGTAGTGAAAACGTAATATCAAAATTATTAAACTGTAATAATCTAACATTCGAAAACATTTATTTATTATCTACATTTGTTTTTATTACCAAATAAATCAATATTTAATGAAAATACATTCATGTATCTAGATTTAAAAAAATAGTTTTACTCCTTATCGTTAAATAACAGTACAAAAACTATGTAACTAGGTTATTGACCTAATAATACGGTAGGTCAATGTTCACTCTCAATAACTTAGATTAGCGGCGTGCCATTTCGGTCTTGGACAGTTTTCTGTCGACAACACGATGGTTTTTTATTATTTAGTATTTAAACACGAAATACTTATCAGCTTCTCTTAATAATTTACCCATTGGGTATAGGTTTTTTATGTAATTGGATATTAACATGTTAAATTATTATTGGCTGAAGTTGAACTGAGCAAGAAGAAATGATATTCTAAAATAGTTAGTACAACCGTTTATTTGTGATGTCTAAAACCTAGGTAGGTAGGTACGAGAAAAATATTTCAACTTGACAACATTGCATCAGATCGACATCGAGTTGAACTGTGAGCTGTAAACGACCAAGGCTGTGAGCGGTCAGTGACAGTCTGAAAAGGGGGTTTAAATAATGATTTGAAAATATTTTTTTTCGGCGTAAATATGCATTTAGATGTTTTTAATCGCGTATACTCATTATTCCCTATCTCCTCTTAAAATTATGACTGACTGACCCTGCATACTAAAAATAAAAAACACTTAAACCATATACACAAAATTACGACACAAAAAGGTTTCTATAATTCAAGTTCTCGTTCTCGTCAAAGTGGGCCTCGATGATGATGTTGGGTTCTACCGTGTTCCTGTAACAATAAAAAAGCTGTATTTTTAAAAGAAAAAAAAGATCGAAAGAGAGGGAGACAACTTGTGTGATGGACTAGATAAAATCACTTACATCTGTGTATTTATAATCAAAGGTATAAGGCTTGGTGGAGATGGGGATATTGGCGGTATCCTAGCAGAAGTCGTTTACAATCGGCCCAGATAATAGAGATGAGCCGTTGTATTCTATAAGCTCCGGTGATGGTGATCGGGGTGAGTCTTCGACCACGATGAGCTCCGGTGATGGTGATCGGGGTGAGTTTCCAACCACAATCAGCTCCGGTGATGGTCATCGGGGTGAGTTTTTAATCACAATCAGTTCCGGTGATGGTAATCGCGGTGAGTCATCGACCACAATGTGTTTGGGTGATGATTGGAAAAACCCACAAAAACAAAACTAATTTTTGCATTTGTGGCAGCACTCTGTCTCCCTCCATTCTGGCGATGCTTGTAATAGATTTGCTTCACATATTGGACAAACTAGTTTGTCCGACAGTAAACTATTAAACAAAAATAATCATTAGCAAAGCGTATTATAATTAAGGAAAAGAGAAAACTTACTTGTTTCTTATATATTGTTGCAAATTAATTGGTGGCGTTAGACGGTTTGTAACTTCACACAAATGCATATAACAGCATGTATTCATCATTGCATAGTTTAACCAACTAATTACATTGCCGCTTCCCATCCGACTATTTATATGAATTCGTCAGGAAGCTACACACACGCACGCAAGTTGATATAAAATAATTATTAATAGTCAACCGGACAGCAGCAGCAGCACCGATATAGATAGTCTGCAAGAATGTCGGCTGAATGTGATAAGAATAGAGACCGTATATAATGAAAATAGGAAACTGTTAAAAATAATTAGCTCTGGCAGGAAATAGATAACCATGTGCTCAAATTCAACAGGAAGCTGTTAAAAAATAATGAGGCCTGCTAACCCGAGTGCAAAACAGGAAACTGATGAGAATTGTATTGGTCAATACTGATGACGTTACTTTTTATATAAATTTGCATAGTATGCAGCACATTCATCAGTATACATCGACAATTTACAGTAGCAATATCATATTTGTTTGTCTCCCGCTTGCAGTAGCAACTGTATATAATTAAGTTATTGTTTCTCTCTCTATCAATTACAAATACAAGTAAGTTATCTAGTTAATAGTTAACCTAAAATTCTTTACATTTTTTCAATCTTTTGTATTTACATTTGACTTCTATGTTATTATAGCATGAATCTAAACGAAATCAATAAAGCTTCATCCATCTGCAGGAAACCGCTAATAAAACTGCAAGATCTTCCAGTAGACGTACCCGTATCTATTTTCAGCATTAAGATCGTAACAACTAAGTACGGACGTAGTATCTTAGTGGACTTGGAGGATTACGCTGTCTTCCTGCCGAGGAGGTATGTGGCAGCAATAGAGGCCAATCTCGAACATTTTGTACCAAAAAAGTACGGCTTGGACTTTAAGAGTCTGCAGCCGTGTAACCAGCCGAGGCCCATTATAAATGTCGAAATTGTTGAGCTATCATCACAGCCTTACGTTGCATAAATTAAATATACATATCTTTGTAAGTACTCCCATTTTGTGCGTGTTGTGGCTATCATTAAAAAAAATTAAAGGCAATTTTTTTTCTGGGTACTAAATATAGTTATGGATATCTGCGAATTAAGTGATAATTTTATTCGAAAATTAAATCAAGTTTTGGATATTGTAGTGCAGGGTTAATACCCATAACGTCTCCAAATGGATAAAATTAATCAATCAACAATTGCGGCAGCTGTACAAAGCAATTAAATATTTTGATTCAGTTGGTACCAAACACAAATTAGAAACAAATATAGGTAATTTAAAAAGAGCCAAACTTATGTTAAATGTTAATTCAGGGGAGCATGTGGGGGCAGGACATAGAGATAATAATAGGCGCAGTCATCGCCTTGAATGGCAGTATTTAAAGTCCATATTTGGTTGACGTATTCGGTCTGGTATTGAAATCAAAAAACGGCACATCGATTCTTTGGCTTTCTTAAATGATGCATTTTTCTTGTTTAAAAATCGTATAGTTATAATATTAAAGGTACATCCTATGATTAAAGTTAACGGTGTTTTTTTGTGGTGAATTTATTAAAGCATGCAGTAGCAACGCAAACCAAATTGTTGTAGATTTAAAATATCTCAACACTCTAAATTCGATAATAGACTTGAGTACAGATCTTAAAGTTTGATTTCATGATAATATTATAGATAAAATTTTAAATAAACTGAGCGAGTATCAGGAAAAAGACAGTGGCTTTGCTCTCAACAAAATTATAAGTTTGGAAATAAATATAAATAAGTTTGAAATGGGTTACGGTAGAATTTCATCCTTTATAAGACTCTCTGAGGTAATTGCTTACAAATGCGCTTGTGTTAATGTTAAAAATTACGATGACGAAACCTGCTTCGCTTGGTCGGTAGTCTCTGCTTTGTACCCTGTAGATGTACATGTAGATAGGACTTCATCATACCCTCAACTCAACTAAACTGTTTTGAATTTAGACGGTATCGAGTTTCCAATGCAATTATCACAGATTTCTAAATTTGAAAAATTTCACAACATATCTATAAACGTGTATCAGTTGAACTTAACCGGGAAAAATAAATTTAATGTCGAACCAGCTCTTTTAACTAAAAATAAGCTTGAGAGACACGTTAATCTTTTATTAATACAAAATGTCTATTTCGATGAACGAAAAGAACAGCGCGAGGAAAGTAACAACGGAGATGTAGACATCAAGTATCATTTTTGTTGGATTAAGAATTTATCGAGGCTAGTTTCAATACAATTAAGCAAAAATAAAAAAGCTAAATATATTTGTGATATTTGTTCAAATTATTTCAATAGCGAAGCTGCATTAGATAGTCACACGGTGGACTGCTCAAAAATAAATGACTGTAAAATTATCTTTACCGACGAGAAATCTCTGTCTTTTAAAAATTATATATATAAGGAAAATGTACCGTTTATTTTTGTAATTTCTAGTCAATGTTAGAACCTTTCGATGATCAACAGCAACAACATACATCAACTCAAAAATATCAGAAGCATACCGCCATTAGCGCGGGATATTATTTCAAATGCTCTTACGATGACTCTTTGTCGTTTTACGCTAGCAACAGAGGTCTCGGTTGCATCAAATGGTTTACCCAACAACTGGAAAATATATCTAAAGTTATAGAGGGTAAATTAAAAACCGTAGTTCCCATGACTATGACGCAGACACAATCATTTTAATTTCTTTCTGCAACACATTTCCATATTTGCGAGAAGCCTTTTGCTTTAGGTGAAATAAAGACCAGAGACCACTGTCACTTCACCAGAAGCAACAGGGGCGCCTCCCACCAGAGATGTAATCTAAATTATAAAAATTCTTTCACAATACCCATAGTATTTAATAATCTGACTGGATATGACTCACACTTTTTTATTAGGGACTTGGAAAAAATCGGTAGTATAACCTTATTGCCTATAAATAAAGAAATATACATTTCATTCACCAAGTTCATGCCAGATTCCCTGTAAAGCTTCGTTTTAGCGACTCCTTTAGCTTTATGGCGTTATCGCTAGACACTTTATCTTCGTATTTAAAGCCAAACGAGCCTCAAAATTTACGTAAAGAATTCAACGACTCGAACGATGATAGTTTTACTTTACTTACGAGAAAAGGAGTATTCCCGTACGACTGTATAGACTGTGAGGAGAAACTAAACAGAGCAGAATTGCCCGACATTGATAAATTTTATAATAAATTAAACGATTGCAACATATCTCAAGACGATTATCTACATGTATTTAATGTATTCAATTGTCGAAATTTAGGAGAGTACGCAGATCTGTACCTCAAAACTGATGTGCTTTTATTGGTTGATATATTTGAAAATTTCCGCGAAAAATGTTTGAATATTTATCATCTGGACCCAAGCCATTATTATACATTGCCTGGGTATACATGGGACTGTATGTTGAAATATACCAACATTGAATTAGATTATCTGAAAGACGTAGACATGTTGCTGTTTATGGATAGAGGCATTAGGGGTGGAGTGAGTCAGTGCTGCAACCGCTACGCCGAAGCGAACAACAAATTTATGTGAAATTTTGATCCCAACCAAAAATCAAAGTATCTAATGTGCTTTGACGTAAATAATCTCTATGGATGGGCAATGTCCCAATACCTACCTTATGGTGGGTTCGAGTGGGTAGATCCAAACATTGACGTTACAACAGTACCAGACACGTCGCCTGAAGGCTATGTCCTCGAGGTTGACTTGGAATATCCCGAGCATCTACATGATTAGCATAAAGACTTGCCTCTATGTCCTGAACACCTCACACCCCCCAGATCAAAATTACCGAAACTCATGACTATTTTATATTCAAAAACGCGTTACATCATTCATTATAGAAATTTAAAACAGGCTCTTTTTTTAGGCGTTAATATCGTTAAAATTCATCGCGTTCTGAAATTCAAACAATCTGATTGACTAAAAGCTTATATAGATTTAAATACTAAACTACGCAACCAATCTTTAAAAGAATTTGAAAAGAACTTATACAAGTTGTTGATCAATGCAATTTTTGGTAAAACCATGGAGAATATCCACAAGCATCGCATTATCAATCTAAAAAATCATTGGGATGGTCAATGGGGTGCAAAACATTATATTGTGAGGTCAAATTTCCATAGCAGCAAAATTTTCGACGATGACCTAGTTGCAATCGAACTGAATAAATGTGAAACTTGTTTCAATAAACCTTTGTATGTTGGTATGTGCATTTTGGATATATCTAAAACTTGTGTGTATGACTTCCCCTACAATTTTATGTTGAGCAAATTAAAAGACTGCAAATTGCTGTATACCGACACCGACAGTCTGATCTATGAGGTAATTTGTGACGACGCTTACGATTTCGTTATTAAACAAAATTTAGAAAAATTTGATACTTCAGACTATGAACCTACTAATCAATATAATAATAATAATAATAATAATAATAATAATAATAATAATAATAATAATAATAATAATAATAATAATAATAATAATAATAATAATAATAATAATAATAATAATAATAATAATAATAATAATAATAATAATAATAATAATAATAATAATAATAATAATAATAATAATAATATCTCTACCCCTCATTCTAATCACCGGGATTAGCCCAGAAGTCGGAGACTTGTGCGGAAGAGGGGGCGGCATTATTATTAAGCAGGCCGCATTTGCGCCCAGGAGCGACTTACGTTGGTAGGCCCTAACCACTATTCAGTGCAGGAATGAGGGAAACCTGGAAAACCTCATTAATTAGGGGGGTAGTCAAATATCAACCGGTATCAATCTCTCACATTGACCCAAGCCAACATTCTTCCACCCTACCATACCCGCAGAAAGGGCGCCAAACCTCTCCACGAATATAGCTTATATACGGTCTACCGGCAGCTGGGCTCGAACCAACTCCGATCTAGTCACCTCAATTCAAGTACTGATGCCTTAAACCGCGCGACCACTGACCGACCCCTTAGTTAACAAAAAAATACCTGGATTAATGAAAGATGAATGCTGTGGTGTCATTATGACGCATTTTGTAGGCCTTCGTTCTAAAATGTACAGTATTTTAGTTGACAACGACAAAAATGCATTAAACAGTCGAAATGTAGTCTTGCATATCCAGACTATTGTCTTCTGCATTCACATTACCTCACTAAAAAAATCCCCACTTTCACATTTCATGGCCCCACAATTATGTCAAACTATGTCACTATTTTTGTTATAGCTTCTGCATTTGCATGTTCTAGTACATTTGATGCGATCAGATGAGATCTTGTGGAAAAATTTTCTTCCATTGCGCCTGTTATAACGTGTTATTTTCCATCCAACAGCAGTAGTTGTTTCGTCAACACTCTTAACCATAAATACTTGTCTTTTAAATCGGAGCGAATACTGACTTTTACGGTTGATTTTCTTTTGCAGTCAAGTAAAATATTACATAGAGTACATTGTAATAAGTACCATTAAATAACTAACTGGCAAATCGTGAATCCATTTTTCTATGGTTTTTCTGCACGGTATCCGTTGTGACATTATGTACAGTTAACTTGTACTCGTGAACGTAATGTAAATAAATAACACGTAGTGCACACCATCAAAGCTACGTATGTACTGAATTCTAAATCTAAAATATCTGCTTCGGTCGCGGTGCGCTGCGTGAAATACGACCTTGAAATGACGGGACAAGTTCCGACGTCTAGACTGATGACAACTAACTGGCAACGCCGTAGATATGGTTCTGCAGTGAAACTCGGACGCTGTACAGGGGCGGCGTGTATAGCAATTTAGGTGCAGTTTAAAAAATTAATTATAACTCGGCTATATATTTGATTTAAAAAAAAACTAATTTCAGTTTAGCAATCTAGGGAACACGGATTACTACCCCTCAAAAGAACACCCCCACTTAAAGTTACACTCTGTATATTAAATCTGTTTAAAAATATATTATTTGTACTTAAGAGTAAACCTTATTCAATACTGGAGATTTTGAACCATAGTTTTTTTTTCTGTAAACGTCTATATTATGAAACATCTTTTCTGATTTTATAGTAACTTTTATATTACTTTTGATAAAAACTGTCTTCTAAAATACGGTATAACATTAATAATAAAAGTCCAATTTTTGTACAATATTAGGTCTTTAAATAGTAAAATATTTTAATAGGTGTAAATTAATATTAAAATAAATTCAGTAAAAAAATAATCTTTATATATTAGCAAAATCCGATATTTATCCGATAATTTTATGACATGCAGGTTAACGTTTATATAGAAGGCCATACCCCATTAACCACATATTTGGACAAAAATAATGCGACTATTCTTATGGCATTTTTTATTCGGGCATTCCTGTTTCAATATACAGGGTGTTAAAGTTGCATTTTAAAAAATGATTTTTGTTAATAATTCCATTGTTTTGTAAGATACAAACACAAATTTTGCACATACTAAGCAGCTATCTTTGGCTGATATTTCCACACCGGTCTTTTTTTGATGTATGATTTAAGGCCTGTTTGCACTGAGTTTCCATAAATATACTACTTACGCACGGGACACTTAAGGTTAAAGTAAACCTTAAACTTAAATTTTAATTGCACCCTTGTTGCTTGCAAAAACTAAAGTTAAGTTTAGTAATATCACAGATCTGGAAACATTTGTCAGTTGATATTTGAATTGTCAGCTAATTGACTTTTTTATAAAATATGTATGGGAATTAATTTATTTTAAAGATATTTAGTGCCAAATGAAAGTGTAGTGGAGCCTCAAGAAAATAGGTCAGCACTACAGACAGTAGTACTGTAAAATTTTCCAAAATATACGTCATAGAAGAGAAATCGTCTTAAAATTTGTATTATTATCGTCATCATCATAACCATCACCATTAAACTGTGTGAACTGTGCATATAAAAATAATAGTGGCTTAAGAGAAATTTCCTGAAAATATTACTAAAAAATGTTTTCAAATTACGTAATGTGAAGCAATTTTACTAAAAGCTTATATAATGCAATATTTGCGCAACTAATTTCAAACATGTTTCAATTTATTTAACAAGTTGCGCAGCACATCAAACAGTGTCATACACTAAAAAATTGTTTGTATAACAGCCTCTGCTGTGCAAATTGTTTACAGGAGTATGGGGTCCTTAATGCTTTTTGTTTTCGCTCTTATTACAAGCTAGTCGATCAAAATAAAATGAATTTGACAGAAAACATCATCTACCATTTTTGTATGATTACTTACATAATAAAATTTTTAGGTGTTCCGAAATACAAAATTCCCAGTTTAGAACCCCTTATTATGAAAGATTTCTTTTCAGAGGATATAGCTGGTATGAAAATAACAGTTTCTAATGTTAGCGCATGGGGCTGTACAGATTTCTTTGTACGAGGAATAAAGTGAGTTAATATTTACCATTTTACTATATACAGGGTGATTCAGGTTTAATCTTAATAACTTCAGGAATCGATAGAACAGATTAAAATAATGTTCATTTGTGACATAAACTTATTTCCTAAAACGCATCGTTTCCGAGATAGGGGGCGTTGAAGTAGGGATTTTTTTCTCGTTTTTCCCTCATAACTTTTGAACCACTTATCCGATTTAAGTGAAATTCGGAACACAAACACTCCTTATGATCTTAAGTTAAGCTTATTAAGTTTGAACTACCTACCCCTCTTAGAAGTGTATTTTGTATGCTACCCCCCTCTTACTTTTTATTTCAAAACTACAAAAAAAATAATTAATTTCAATAAAACATCTACACACCACTTTGACTTGATTAATTTCGAAACTATTTCGTCTCCTATTTTTTTTCGATGTTTGGTCTTGTTTCGGAGATATTCAAAGAAATTGGGACAGTGTAGCGCACCAGCCGCGTAAATTTCATTTAACGTTATAGCAACCCATGAAAACAAAACTCAGTGATTTGTGTAAACTGACGTCTTGGACGCCGCGATAGTCGAGGTGGCTGGGAGACGACTGCTCGTGGAACCAGTCTGGATCGGCTATGTTGGTGTGGGTTTGAATCCCACTGTAGTACCATGGATGTTTGTGCTCGTCGAGAGATGCACAATAAGTCTATAGGCTGCGGTGCTTCCGGTGACACTGCCGGACGGCTCTCAAAAAAAACTGACGATTGTGAAAATCATTGTCAAAAGTATTATTTAAAGACTGTTCTTAGTGTTAAGAAAAAATGCCAATAACCTCAAACAAGAGCAAACGTCGAAAAAAAAACAGGAGATGAAACAGTTTCGAAATTAAGCAGGTCAAAGTGGTGTGTAGTAGATGTTTTATTAAATTTTTTTTTTTTTTAGTTTTGAAATAAAGTAAGGAGGGAGGTACCATACAAAATACACTGCTAAGAGGGGTAGGTAGTTCAAACTTAAGAAGCTTATGTAAGATCATAAGGAGTGTTTGTTGTTTCACTTAAATCGGATAAGTGGTTCAAAAGTTATGAAGGAAAAACGAGAAAAAAAATTCTACTTCATCTCGGAAACGATGCGTTTTAGGAAATAAGTTTATATCACAAATTAACATTATTTTAACCTGTTCTATCGATTCCTGAAGTTATCAAGATTAAACCTGAATCATATATATATATATATATATATATATATATATATATATATATATATATATATATATATATATATATATATATATATTAGTTCGTAGGCTTCCGCGGGTGTTATATGTAGTTGTAAAATTTCTCCAGGTTCCTTTCCACGATGAATCTGCATGGTCTTCAAAAGAACCATTTGTTTGACAACGTTTCGGTAAAATCTCATTTACCATCTTCAGGTCTTCTTACTTCTGCTTCGCGTTACTACGTTCGGCTTACTAGATGATGTTTGTCCACTTGGTGAGTTATATACTGTGCTTTCGTTCCGGTGTGTGGTTTTCTTCGCATGGCTGCGCGTCACGGATCTTGCGTTTAATGGTGCTGTGGGTTCTTGTGTTCTGCTTGGTCTACTCTCAACGTTGCGTATCACTCGTTTATTGATCTTCTTGGTTTCTAGGACAGGTTTCCAAGCTGTTGGTAATCTTTGGGTATCGTCACGTGTATTGAGATTTTGAGGATGTTTTTCAATTTCGATGGCTTCTCTAATTATTATTTTTGCCTTATGCTTCATTCTTGCTAGTACCTTGGTATTATCGAAATCAATCTCGTGGCCGGTGTCTTTTACATGTCGAGCTAATGACGAAGTTTTTTCATTTTTCTGGATAGCATTCCGATGTTCTTCTTTCCGGGTTTGAATTCTTCTGTTAGTTTGTCCAATGTACGTCTTATCACAGTCTCCGCAATAAAGTTCATATACTCCTTGGTCTTCTAGAGGAATGTTTGTTTTGGCTGATGGTAGCATATTACCAATCTTCCTGTCCGTGTTGAAGACGGTTTCTATTTTATATTTCTTTAAAACCCTGCTTATTTTGTCGGTAGTTCCCTCGACATATGTCAGGAGAGCTTTGCCTATTGATTTATCTTCTTCCTTCTGTTCTTTGTTTCGCCTAGGTCTTAAAGCCCTCTTGATGTTGTTACCGGAGAAACCATTTTGTTGTAAGGCTAATTTAACGTTTTCAATTTCCTCTTTTATGTGGTTGTCGTCAGAGAGTCGTTCTGACCTTATCATTAGCGTTTTGATCACTGATTGTAGCTGCGATGGGTGGTGGTGAGATTCTGCATGTAGGTACCTATTCGTGTGTGTTGGTTTCCGATATACCGTATAGCTTAGAACTCCATCTTCTTTTTTCTTTATACATACATCGAGGAAAGAAGAAAGAAGTTGGTCCTTTTCCAATTCCATAGTGAACTTGATTTTTGGATGTCTGCTGTTCAGATGAATTAAGAATTCTCGTAATTTCTCCTTGCCATGTGTCCATATGACAAAGGTGTCATCGACATATCTCAGCCACATAGATGGTTTATATTCTGCTGTTTCTATTGCTTGTTCTTCTAATTCATTCCTCCATGAATAGATTGGCTATGACTGGTGACAAAGGCGATCCCATGGGTGCTCCCTCTATTTGCCTATACTTTTAGTTTTTGTAGACAAAGTAAGTGTTCTTTAGGCAATGTTTCGTCAATTCTATTAGATCCTCCCTTACATGGTATTTCCTCTGGATCATGTCGAGTGCTTGTTCCACTGGAATGTTTGTAAATAGGGACACTACATCAAAACTTACTAGCAGATGTTCTGGATCCACTTTTACGTTTCTAATACGCTCGATGAAGTGGCTCGCATTCTTGACGTAAGATTTCGCTTCTTCGGCGTATGGTTGTAACTGTTTAGCCAGGAGTCTTGCCAGATGTTGTAATGGTGATCCAATTGAACTTACAATGGGTCTCAAAGGCACTCCTTCTTTGTGGATTTTAGGTAAACCATAGAGTTTTGGGCACCTCGATGATTTCTCTCTTGGGATAAGTTGCAGCTGTTGTTCTTGTCTGATGTCTGACGCTTTAATTTTAGCTTTTGTGGTCTTCTCAAGGTATGTAGTAGGGTCTGTGGAGATAGGTTCGTATGCTGGGTCGGTAAGTCGGTAAGAAGGGAACTAAATCAAGTTTACATGGACCTTTACGATATCCATTTGATGCTAAACAATACTCTCCACCCAACATTATGGACCCTGTTAAACAACATCGCTGAATTTAGAGCAGAAACCGATGCAGAACTAACGAGAAATAAACAGAAGAAGAAATTTGAAAGACTACAACAAGAACAACTTCCGAAAAAGAGAACCATGCCAGGACTTAACACGGATAAAATTGTCTACAATATCTCCAAATTGGTCCTTGACGAAGCCTCAAAAAGTGTGCTGTCAAAAGGTTTTAATTATGCTGTAACACCAACACAGATTCCAGTGGAAAACATCATATGCGGAGTAGAAGCGTCTATTGAGAATATGGACACCAACATCGCAGAAACTATCCGACAGGATGTGTCCCAAATACTGAGAAGAGCTAAACCGCCAAAAAAGAATCTTACGAGGGAAGAAACTCAAGCCCTACGTAATCTTCAAAAGAACACCGAGGTACATATCCTTCCAGCTGATAAAGGAAATGCAACCGTCATAATGGACACTCAAGAATACGGCAGGAAGATCATGGCTTTACTTACCAACCCAGCATACGAATCTATCTCCACAGACCCTACTACATACCTTGAGAAGACCACAAAAGCTAAAATTAAAGCGTCAAACATCAGACAAGAACAAAAGCTGCAACTTATCCCAAGAGAGAAATCATCGAGGTGCCCAAAACTCTATGGTTTACCTAAAATCCACAAAGAAGGAGTGCCTTTGAGACCCATTGTAAGTTCCATTGGATCACCATTACAACATCTGGCAAGATTCTTGGCTAAACAGTTACAACCATACGCCGAAGAAGCGAAATCTTACGTCAAGAACGCGAGCCACTTCATCGAGCGTATTAAAAACGTAAAAGTGGATCTAGAACATCTGCTAGTAAGTTTTGATGTAGTGTCCCTATTTACAAACATTCCAGTGGAACAAGCACTCGACATGATTCAGAGGAAATACCATGTAAGGGAGGATCTAATGGAATTGACGAAACATTGCCTAAAGAACACTTACTTTGTCTACAAAACCAAAAGTATAGGCAAATGGAGGGAGCACCCATGGGATAGCCTTTGTCACCAGTCATAGCCAATCTATTCATGGAGGAATTAGAAGAACAAGCAATAGAAACAGCAGAATATAAACCATGTATGTGGCTGAGATATGTCGATGACACCTTTGTCATATGGACACATGGCGAGGAGAAATTACGAGAATTCTTAATTCATCTGAACAGCAGACATCCAAAAATTAAGTTCACTATGGAACTGGAAAAGGACCAACAGCTACCTTTCCTCGATGTATGTATAAAGAAAAAAGAAGATGGAGGTCTAAGCTATACGGTATATCGGAAACCAACACACACGAATAGGTATCTACATGCAGAATCTCACCACCACCCATCGCAGCTACAATCAGTGATCAAAACGTTAATGACAAGGTCAGAACAACTCTCTGACGACGACCACAAAAAAGAGGAAATTGAAAACGTTAAATTAGCCTTACAACAAAATGGTTTCTCCGGTAACAACATCAAGAGGGCTTTAAGACCTAGGCGAAACAAAGAACAGAAGGAAGAAGATAAACCAATAGGCAAAGCTCTCCTGTCATATGTCAAGAGAACTACCGACAAAATAAGCAGGGTTTTAAAGAAATATAAAATAGAAACCGTCTTCAACACGGACAGGAAGATTGGTAATATGCTACCATCAGCCAAAACAAACATTCCTCTAGAAGACCAAGGAGTATATGAAGTTCCTTGCGGAGACTGTGAGAAGACGTACATTGGACAAACTAACAGAAGAATTCAAACCCGGAAAGAAGAACATCGGAATGCTCTCCAGAAAAATGAAAAAACTTCATTAGCTCGACATGTAAAAGACACCGGCCACGAGATTGATTTCGATAATACCAAGGTACTAGCAAGAATGAAGCATAAGGCAAAAAGAATAATTAGATAAGCCATCGAAATTGAAAAACATCCTCAAAATCTCAATACACGTGACGATACCCAAAGATTACCAACAGCTTGGAAACCTGTCCTGGAAACCAAGAAGATCAATAAACCAGTGATACGCAACGCTGAGAGTAGACCAAGCAGAACACAAGAACCCACAGCACCATTAAACGCAAGACCCGTGACGCGCAGCCATGCGAAGAAAACCACACACCGGAACAAAAGCACAGTATATAACTCACCAAGTGGACAAACATCTTCCAGTAAGCCGAACGTAGTAACGTGAAGCAGAAGTAAGAAGACCTGAAGATGGTAAATGAGATTTTACCGAAACGTTGTCAAACAAATGGTTCTTTTGAAGACCATGCAGATTCATCGCGGAAAGGGACCCGGAGAAATTTTACAACCATATATATATATATATATATATATAAATACACTGTGAGAATGTCATATTGTCGATTTTGAAAATTTTATGTGTTTAATTAGTTGTTCAATTTGGCCAATTTTGTTTGTATAACCTCGTATTTTGTAAGTTAACAAAGAATTTTTTATACCTTTTAAGTATTTTAACAAAAGGAAACGCCTTATTTCTATTCAAGCTTCCGAATCAGTGCCCATATTGCTTCTTCATCAGGAAACTACAGTGTAGTATTAATAATTCTCAATCATTACATTAAAATATGTTAAACGGGCTTACGAAAAAATTGAGATTGATAAAAGTGTAAAATGAAATTTTAGTACTAATTATTTTTGTATACACGTTTAAAAGGTTAGTTTTCATGTGCTAAGGCAGAGCTTGCAACTGCGTGGGTTACTAAACAACCACAATAGATAAGATCTGATATATTTCTGCATTTTTAGGATTGCTTTTTCAGTTGGCCTTCTTTAAGTTGAGTCAAATATCTAACTATAAAACAGAATAAATATCTAACTATAGCTATATATAACAGAATATACAAGAATTACGGATTATAATAAGACTCTAATTGCCCATGCTATTTTAACTATTCAAATTAAAGTTCATCAATTAAATCGATTCGAGCAAATCAAATACAGAGATTACAGACATTATGATAAACATATTTTCCAAGAAAAACTTTTCAATGAGAATTGGAACAATAACGGAAATGTTAATGACATGTCACAGAAATTTGTAAAGTCTATATCGAATAATAAATAATATGTGTCCAGCATGTCAGAGATCAGTATGAAACAGTAATAAAGAAAATAAGTGTATAGCAGGGAAAACGATAGGGAAAATGAAAACCAGATATGAAAAATATAAAGTGGCTACCATACTGAATACGGATAATGATTGGAATCAATATAAACATGCAAGAAATGAGGTAACTAAACAAACTATAATTAATAAGCAAAATTATCTTAAATATATATTAGATGAATATAAAAACAAATCAAAAGAATTATGTAAACATTTAGACTTTATTATCAAGCAAGAAAAATAGTAACATTTAAGATAAAATTAAATTTAACGATGACATCGTTGGTAATGATTATGAAATTGCTAGAAATTTTAATATATATTTTATTGAAAGTATAAAGGAAATAGTACATGCAATAAGTAAACTGGGAAATAATGAAGGCATCATCCAGGCAATTAACCAATCTAGTATTTTTTATAAATTTCAAAATATTGATAAGAAAACATTGAAAGGATATTTAAATACACTAAAATACTCAATAAATGAGGAAACAGGAATTTCAACAAATATTCTACGTGACTGCTGTGAATGTGTCGGTAATCGAATGTTGGATATAATAAATGAATCGTTAAGTACTGGTAAATTTCCTGAATTATTAAAGACATTTATAGTAATCTCTGTATCAAAAATTGAAAATACTTATAAATGTGGAGAATTTCGTCCCATTAATACTCTTCCACCTTATGAGAAATTAATAGCAGTCAAAGATCAATTCATTAAATATTGTGATAGAAACTCATACAAGTGCCAAATCAATCTGGATTTAGGTCCAGTAGTTTTTTTTTTAGTAGTAGTAGTTGTTAGTAGTAGACTCTCTTCGGAACTACCTTCCGGTATTACTTCGAAGTGTCTTTTCCATTTTAGTCAGCCTAGTCTACAGTTCTTGTCACGCTATTATCCGCCTTGTTCATTGCCCCTTTTCATCTCTTGCTCTTTTGTTCTTAATATTATCGTAGCGGTTCTCTTTACTGCTTCCCAGTTTTCCTTCTTCTCCATCATCTTATTTACAACATTTTCCGGTGTTACTCTCCCTATACTGTCTTCCATTATTTTCCTGGTTTCATCCCATCTGACGCAGTGAAAGAATGTGTGCTCCACCGTATCAGCATTATCGCAGTATAGACAATCTTCGGTATCGTACAGCTTAAATCTGTGTAGGTATGATATAAACTTTCCATGCCCTGTCAAAATTTGTGTCATGTAGAAATCCACTTCTCCATATTTTCTCTTTACCCATGGTCTCAGGTCCGGTATTAGTCTTTTTGTCCATTCCGCAACTCCTTCCTCTTTTTCCCAGCTCTCCTGCCATTTTTCAGTTGTCCGTTGTCGTGCGTCTTTTCTTGTTATTCACTGGCGTAGCATCACTTTTTCTTCTGCTAGTGTGTGCATGGGTGGCGTTCTGGCAATCACCAACAAGGCTTTTGTTGATGTTGTACGATATGCACTTGTTATGCTAATAGCTGCTTTCCTTTGTAATTTCAAGAGCATATTCCTGTATATGGCCTTTTTTGTAGCTGTTTTCCATATAGTGGCTCCATACATCACAATCGACTGTACCACCGAGTACATAACCCTTCTATTATTTTCTTTCGGTCCTCCTATTTTGGGTATAATTCTATTTATGTTCCCTAGCGCCTTACTAGCTTTTTCAATCACCTTTCTAATATGGCTGCCCATCGTCATATTTCTATTCAGGAGTACTCCCAGATATTTAATTGATTCTTGTGTGGTTATTCGTATTCCCTGTATTCCCTGACTGACGCGCTTTTTGTTTTTCTTCCACCGACGAGAAGTACTGCTTCCGTTTTCTGTGGGGCTAGTTTTAGTTTTTTATCGGTCATCCATTCGCTTGTTTTGCAGTGACTATTATGCCAAGGTCGTCCGCATATGCAATAAGTTTAACGCCTCTAGGAACAGGAATACTTAGGACACCGCCATAGTACAGGTTCCAATACCGATCCCTGTGGGACGCCACATGTCATCTCCATTCTGCTATTTTCACCGATTATTAAGGTGCGATCTTGTAGGTAGCTGGCCACGATGTTATGTAGATATGGCGTCATTCCTCTTCTTCTCATCTCAGTAAGTATTTCTTCCCATGGTACTGAGTTAAATGCATTTTGTACGTCTAGGGATATCAGGATGCATCTGTCCCTTGATGTTCTTTCTTTTGCTTCTTCTGCTATTTCTTGGATTTTTTCCAGCGCGTCTATTGTTGACTTTCCTTCCCTAAATCCATATTGATACACCGATAATCCGCCTTTCCTCTCTATTTCTCTTTTCAGTCTCATTAGTAGCAGATGCTCGAATAACTTCCCAATTGTATTAAGAAGGCATATTGGTCTATAGGCCTTTTGTATTCCAGGTTTATTTTTTTCCAGGAGCATTAATTTTGCCACTTTCCATTCTCTTGGAAATTCTCCCTCAGTTAATAATTGATTCAGTATTTTAATATAGGTCTCCGTATGTGTTTTAACTACTTCTTTAAGTACTTCTGCTGGAACCGCATCAGGTCCTGGGGCTTTCTTCTCTTTGATACGGTCATTGGCTTCTAACACTTCTTCTTTTGTAAACATTGGGACAGCAGTACCATTCATCGGTATTTTTGGCCACTTAGTGACGGGGTGCACTGGGAAAAGTGTGTTTGCTATTTCCACCTGTTTCTCATCTGATAGTGTAATCACTGATTTGGTCTTCAATTTCTCCATAACAATCTGATACCCTCTTCCCCAGATATTGCTTTCTACCTCTTCTATGACTCCCTCCCATGCCTTCTTTTTTGCTTCAATAATTGCTTTTTTTAGTTCGGTTCTAGCTTCTTTGTACCTATCTTTATATATTCTTTTTTGATGTTCTTCGTTTTTCCAACTTCTTCATTCATTTTCTCCATATGTTGTTTTTTTATCACCCGTGTCGATTGCTTTTATTTGTCTCTTGACCTAGTTTTGTATCTTCAATATCATAGCATATGTGCTGGTGTAGGCTTAGATTTTCTTCTTCTATGACTTTCCAGTTTACTACCTGTTTAGCTATCTTTTTGGTGCTAAAGGTTATGTCGATATACGATTTACTGTCTCCTCTCACAAAGGTAGGCACGTCTCCTTTATTGTGAACCACTAAGTCCTCTTCCATCATCCATTCCGTCAGTATTTCTCCCCTTTTATCCTCGGTTTTGGAGCCCCATATGTATGACTTAGCGTTAAAATCGCCCCCTATTAATATTTCCTTTTCGTGTTTTTTCATGTCTGTTCTCAACGTGGTAATGAAATCAGTGAATTGTCCCGTGTCTATGTTTGGGGATATGTAACATCCATATATTACCAGTGTTTTTGTTTCTATCCATACAATTCCTGGATGTCTTCCTGTTTGAATTACTTTAAGGTTTTTGTTTTGTATGTTAATAGCCACATCTATGTTGTTATCCACCACCCATTGGGCCTGGACCGCTTTCTTTTTGTTGGGTTCCGCCATGATAATCACATCCGCATTATATTCATCAGCAAATTTATACACCATGTCTATAGCTTCTCTACCTCTGTCTATATTGCCTTGAAGGATAGTAAGTTTCCTGTCTATGATTCACTTGCTATTCTCACCTTTTTCTCCCTTCTTTGCTGCTGTACTAGCTTGCGGTATTCAGGGCATTTCATCGTCTCAGCTCTGTGTCCTTCGATGTTACATAAGTAGCATCTATCTTCGTTTTTACAATCTTTCTTCCGATGTCCTTGTTGTCCGCATTTATGGCATAATTCTTTTTGATCCTTTTTTGTACAATTTTTGGCAATATGTCCTATTCTATGACAGTTGTAGCATTTGGGGATACTTTCTAGTTCCTTTATTCGCCATCTGTTCCATCCATACCCTATTTTCTTTTTTGAGAGTAAATTTTGCGCTATGCCCATTTCTATTGTCAGGAATGCGTATTTAAGCCCCTTTCCGTTTGCTTTTTCCGCCATCCTTATTTGCACTTCTCTCTGGGCTCCTTCTTGACTATTCATTTCTCTTTCGACAATTTCTTGTACTTCCGTGACCTGTATGTTTTCATCAATGTCCAAAATCATTATCGTTTGAGTTCTTTGTTTTGTTTGTACATGTGCTTTATTAGTTTTGTGGCTAAGAGCTCTTTAAATTCCTTTCTATTTTTTTCTTCTTTACCTTTGATCTTTACCTGGATGTTTCCTTCATTTGTTCTGTTAACTCTGTCTATTAATATTCCTTCCGTTGTTATTTCTTCTTTCATGCTTCTCATTATATCAGCATACGAATTTCCTTCTGTGGGCTTAATTATTATCGTCTCTTCATTTTTGTTTCTCTTTGTCTTGTTTTGCGTGTATGGATTTTCTTCATTATCACCGATTTCACTTTTTTTCCTTGTTTTATTAATATAAAACGTAATCTCTGTGTTTTCTTTTCTACATATATATATTCAGTTATTTTCATTATTTTTGTTTGATTAATGCCGTTTCCTACGACACATGCCATAATAGGTTTTCTCATTTTTTCAGCAATATTCAACGCTTTTTGAAAGTTTTAAATTAGGTTACAACAGTCTTTAGCGGTTTCCCCTCCTGTCTCCGTCATAATGATGTATGTATATGTCTCCATATTGTTATCTGTTGTGCAGTCATCGGCTATAATGCCGCTAGATGTTCTACTGCATATCATTTTTCCTGATTTAAGTTGTCCATTTTTTAGCATTGTCGCTAGTTGTGGATTTCTTTTTATATGTTTCTGTAATATTTTGTGTTCTCGTTCCTGCCTTTCTGTTAATATTAAAATAGCATCCGTTTCCTCCATGTTTATTTTGTTAACTGTGGAAACATGGCATTTTTTAAAAATTTCTTCAGGCCATTTTGTTTCTACTAGACTCTCTATCTCGTCTTGTTCAAGGTCCATATTTAATTTGTTTTCTATGAATTCTATGAGTTTTTTCTTTTCTTCTTGCTGTTTGCTACCTGTTTGTATGCTTACATCTAGAGATTGTATTTTTTTGTGTTCGCCGTTTTCTATGGGCTTTGTTAGCATCTCCAATACTTCATCAATGAAACCCATCTTTCCTTGCATCTCTTTTACATACCGGTCTAATCTAGTATACTCGCGTCAAGAATTCAGACGACTTACGTCATACGAACAAATGAATATTTCATTATATTTTTATCAAAATATTTAAGAAACTGCAACTGAGAGTAATAAAACTATATACTACACCAAATGTTTGCATTATATATTGCACTAAATTGCAAAAAATTGTTAAATTTAACGCGACCTACCTATCGAGTCTCTTCTAGCAAAAGGATCCGTTAAATTTTCTATATTTCTGGCAGTTTCCCTTTTCCCGGCGCCAGGCGTAAATAGCCTGGTAACCCCTTTTGCTTCTGTTTTGTTTTGATCTTCGATGCTTTTCTTTCTGTTTTGCTCTATGATATTTAAGTTAAGACTGTGCAACTGGCCCTCCCTAGAATCCAAAGGACCGACACCGACCACCGGGGCTTTCACCCGATCGGAATCAGTGGTGGGACTACAACCCACCTGGGGTACATTTTCGTTTTTATCACACATTTCATTGTTGTAAGTTTGTCGGTTTGTTCGGGTTCCTTCCCTAGACTATTTGCCTTCTCTTCGGCTATGAGCATAGTCCGCCCATGTGCAGCCGCCCGCTGCAGGTCAGACGCTGCGTACTGTGTTCTTCTTGGTCTGGCTTCTCCTCCGAGACCTGTCCGGCATGGGTGGCCCTGATGGTAGCTGCGCTACCGCCAGCATAGCCCTCAGATTCATAGAAACACACAAGCCACTTAGAGAACACTTAGGTCCAGTAGTAGCAGTAGTAGCAGTAACAGTAACAGTAGCAGTAGCAGTAACAGTAGCAGTAGCAGTAGCAGTAGCAGTAGCAGTAGCAGTAGCAGTAGCAGTAGCAGTAGCAGTAGCAGTAGCAGTAGCAGTAGCAGTAGCAGTAGCAGTAGCAGTAGCAGTAGCAGTAGCAGTAGCAGTAGCAGTAGCAGTAGCAGTAGCAGTAGCAGTAGCAGTAGCAGTAGCAGTAGCAGTAGCAGTAGCAGTAGCAGTAGCAGTAGCAGTAGTAGTAGTAGTAGTAGTAGTTTTTTTTTTTTTCCCCATGAACCACCCTTCTTTCCACCATGGAACCGTTTTTTGCAAACATATCATCATGTGTGGCGGGCTGTCTTTTCTTCTTTCTCACTATATTTTTTTTTCCTTCTTTTTTTTTCCTTCTTTTTCTGTCCTTATTTTTTTTAGCCTACATCTCCCCTCCCCTATTTCTAGGGATTAGGAGTTCGGATTTGTTTACAGAGCATCCCATTCTTCTCTTTTCCTTTTCAATATAGTCCTTATCATTTGACTCACGATTTCCCATTTCTGTCTGGATTCGATCATTTTTTCAAACACATTATCTATAGTTATTTCGCATCCCATTTCTTCCTCCGCTCTCTGTCTGTTTTCCGCCCACCTCCCACATACAAAAAATGTATGTTCTGGATCATCCACTTCTTTGCAGTATTTGCATGTGTCTTCTTCCGTAATATTCATCCTTTTCGTATACGATCCGAAACATCCATGTCCTGTCAATGCTTGCGTAAGCCAATAATCTAATCTCCTGTGCTTACAGTCAATCCATTCAGATATGTTTCTTATCCATCTCTTTGTCCATTGCCCTGTTATTACATTCTCATTCCATCTCTGTTGCCATTTTTCCGTTGCATTATCCCTTACTGCCCTCCTTGCTAATTTCTTATTTTCCTCCACTGATTCATGCAGTTCCTTTCTCTCCATTATTAATAGGTCTATAGGCAGAATTCCTTTATTACGTTGAGCGCTACCGTTGACACTGTCCTATATGCTGACGCCACCCGGAGGAGTACTCTTCTTTGAATTCCCTGTAGAACGTGTTTATATTTTTTGATATTTAAAACTCTATACCAAATAGGTGCCCCATACAGGATTATGTTGTTCACCATTGACGAAAGCATTTCCCTTTTCGCATTACCTGGTCCATTTACGTTGGGCATAATTCTTGTTAACACTGCTAGTTTGGTCTCCACCTTTCTTGCAATTTCCATTACATGCTCACCAAAAGTACCTCTATCGTCTAGGTATATTCCTAGGTATCTAACCTTTTTCACTGTATTTACTTTGGTTTCGCAGAGCGTGAACGTTATCCCTTCTCTCTTCCTTGGGCCTTTTATTATTATTGCCTCCGTTTTATTCGGTGCCAGCGATAGTTTTTGCAAATTCATCCATCTGTTTATCCTATACAAACATTCATTCGCACATATAATTAGGCTTTCCTTGTCGTCTGCTGAGATTATCAGCGCTAAGTCGTCGGCGAAGGCAATTGTTTCCGCTTGTCCCATTAGTGGTACTCTAAGTACTCCATCATAGAGTATATTCCAAAGCATGGGCCCCAGTACTGATCCTTGAGGGACGCCCGCTGATATTTCCATTACTTCTTCTTGTCCCTTACCATATGTTATTTTTCTGTTTGACAGATAACTAGATATTACGTTTATCAAGTATCCTTTGATGTTTCTCCGTCTCAGCTCCTGTATTATTAGGCTATGTCTTGCTGTGTTAAAAGCATTTTTTACATCCAACAGAATAAGCACACTCCATCTTTTGTTTGCTTCTGCCACTACCTCGTATATTCTCTCTATCGCCTGTATCGTAGATCGCTCCCTGCGAAACCCATATTGGTGTTCATGTAGATTATGTTTAGTTTCTATGTCCTCTAAGAGTCTCTCCCTTATCATTGTCTCGAAAAGCTTGCTGATCGAGGTCAACAGACATATTGGTCTAAATGCCTTTAGCTGTTCCATTGTTTTCTCGCTCTTTGGTAACAGTATAACTTTTCCAATCTTCCACTCGTCAGGAAACTCTCCTCTCATAAGCAGCTCATTTAATACTAACTAGCCATTTTGGCCATTTTTTCACCACTTCTTTGATTACTTCCACCGGAACCCTGTCGATCCCAGGCGCCTTCCCATTTTTCATTTTTTCTGCTGCCTTCGTCATTTCCACAACAGTGAATGGCTGTACTTCATCCGCAGTCTGTCTCTTTGTCCATGTGTCTTGTACCATAGGAAATAGCTCTCTTACTACTTCTCTTTTTCTATCTATGTGTAGTTCAAAAGGAAGACTGAACCTTAGGTTTCTCATGACTATCCTATACGCATCTCCCCATATATTGTTGTCCAATTCGTTCTGCAGTTCTCTCCAGTGTACTTTTTTTGATGTTTGGATCATTTTTTTCAGTTCTCTCCTTAGGTCTTTTAGTTTGTTTTCAATTTCTATAAGTTCCCTTCTGTCTACTAATCTCCTTCCAGCTAGGCGTGTTAGCATTCTCCTTGTCCCATTACACATGTGTCTTTTTTGCTCAATGTCCCTGTTCCACCAGTAGGGTTTCGTCAGCGTCCTGTTTTTATTCCTTTTTAGACTATTTTGATATGCCTCCTCTATTGCTTTAGAACATTCATTATGTGATGTCCGCCCAGTCTCATCAACAGTCCATTTCATACACGCTTCGAAGGTATCCCAGTCCACTTCTTCCGTTATTTTACATCTCATACCTATATTGGATCTACCATTTACAATCTCGAAGCATATATATCTATGCTCCGTGTGGCTGTCGATATCCAGTACCTCCCAGCCTATTATGTGCCTGGACATTTTCTTGGTTGCTATCGTTACGTCAATATGAGATTTGCTCCTTCCTCTAATAAACGTTGGCTCTCCTCCCGTGTTCATGACTATCATATCACTGGACGTGATATGATTCATCCAATATTCTCCTTTTTTATCCGTGATCGGAGCTCCCCATGCCGGTGACTTTGCGTTTAGGTCCCCTGTTACAATAGTATCTTTTCTTTTCCCATTTACCTGTTTCATTATATAGTCTACCTCCTTTTTATATTCAACCAGAGGTATATTCGGTGACACGTAGCAACCCAAAATAGTGAGCTCCCCCATGTCCACACTTATAAATCCCTGTCCCCTTTCCATGTCCCGTACAGCTACATTTCTTGTTATAATTTTTATTGCAACATCTGTCCTCTTGTCCTTTAGCCATACCGCCTCTTTCACCATATTCCTATTTGGCTCGTTTATAATGAGTATATCTGCTGACCTCTCTCTAGCAGTGGCATATGCTAAATCTTGTGCCACTCTACTCCTTCCAACGTTTATTTGAAGTATTTTAATACCCATGCGTGTTGTGAAGGCTGCCATCTTTTTCCATAGTCATACTTTTACTGGTTTGATTTCTCCGTTTCCTTTCTTTCTCGATCATTTTCTTATATCGAGGACATTTTATTTGATCTGGTCTATGTCCCTTTATGTTGCACTTGGTGCAGAATGACTCGTTTGGACAGTCTTTAGCTCTGTGTCCGTTTTGCCCACACTTAACGCATATTTCACCGTGATTTGCAGCTTTGCATTCTCTTGTTACATGTCCATATTCAAGACATCTGAAGCACCTCGCTATTTGTACCCTCTCTTTTACAGTACAATTTACCCACCCAATTTTTATTTTACCAACATCACTGATTTTTCTTACGTATTCTTTCGGCAATTCTACCACCGCTGTAAACTGCTCATATTTATCCGGTCTCAGCGATGTTATTTCAATTTTTTCCTTGTCCAAATGTATGCTTTTCGCTATCTCCTCTTTCAACTCTTCCTCTGTTATAGCCGCATCTATGCCAAAAATAAATACGGCTCCAGCTTTTTTTTTCCTGCTTGCCTCATTTCCCGTTTTGTTCTTTATTTCCTCACCTAGAGCCTTAGCATTTTCTTCATCCCCCTGTACAGTGAGGACCACGTCACCTACTTTGGACTTGTGTATTTTTTTCACGGACAATCCCAACTTGTCTATATCCACGTCTTTTTTAATTTCTTTTAATATCTCAGAGTATGGCTTTCCTCCGGCTCTTATAACCACTGTCTCGTGTTTTTTTCGCGATTCTGGTCTTGACTTTTGTCTCTCATATTGTTTGACAGCAGGTATACAATACTTAATTTTTGCACTCCTTTTGTAAAAAGCGCACTCTAGCAGTTTTCTTACCTTCTCACCGTCCATAGCATCTAAGGAAGCTACAGCCACATTCTTCCGTCCATGTGCCTGTACTAGGTCCCCAAAATTATTTAAAACCTTAAAGTACTTTTCCATTTTTTTGTCACCCGTCTCGTTTACCTCTATAGGTAGCAGATATATATACTTAGCTCTTTCTGTTGTGTCGCCTCTACTTCTTGCCATTTTTGTAGCAACTTGCAGAAACTCTACTTCTCCTTCCTTCATGTTACCATCCATAAGAACGTCTATGTCTGGATATCTCCCTTTTATTTCTTTGGCTAGGCCTCTTGTGCCATCCTCCTTGACATCTACAACTATAGCTATATCATACTCATCTCCTGCTTTTATTGGATTTCCTTCTGCCTTGATCACTGTTTTGTATACGCCTTCCTTCCACTCCTTCGACAGGATATCCCTAAAATCCTCATAGGTACTTCCCGCCTCTATTTGGCATTCTATGTTCTCATCTTCCTTGTCCATATTCACTTGTACTCCTATGGTTTTAGTCAGTACAGCCTTTCTTTTTATCTCTGACTCCCCAATTAATGGAGTGTCATTTTCTACTTCTTCAGCATGTTCTTCCCATTCAGCCCACCTTTTCGTTAGAACCTCTGTTAACTGCGCTATTACATTTGTTCCTTTTTTTATCTCCGCTTTAGTATTTGGAGTACTCTTTACGACCGCTGCTAGTTCTTTAGAGCAGTTCTTTAGTCTTTCAATCGCCCGTTTTATTTCCATGAGTTCTTTTTGCCTACGTTCTATTTCTTCAGTTCTTGTTTTGTTAGGTGGTGTGTCCTCTCGTGGTCTTTTTGCTAGCGGCTTAGCACTTTCTCGACTAGTAGTAGTAGTAGTAGTAGTAGTAGTAGTAGTAGTAGTAGTAGTAGTAGTAGTAGTAGTAGTAGTAGTAGTAGTAGTAGTAGTAGTAGTAGTAGTAGTAGTAGTAGTAGTAGTAGTAGTAGTAGTAGTAGTAGTAGTAGTAGTAGTAGTAGTAGTAGTAGTAGTAGTAGTAGTAGTAGTAGTAGTAGTAGTAGTAGTAGTAGTAGTAGTAGTAGTAGTAGTAGTAGTAGTAGTAGTAGTAGTAGTAGTAGTAGTAGTAGTAGTAGTAGTAGTAGTAGTAGTAGTAGTAGTAGTAGTAGTAGTAGTAGTAGTAGTAGTAGTAGTAGTAGTAGTAGTAGTAGTAGTAGTAGTAGTAGTAGTAGTAGTAGTAGTAGTAGTAGTAGTAGTAGTAGTAGTAGTAGTAGTAGTAGTAGTAGTAGTAGTAGTAGTAGTAGTAGTAGTAGTAGTAGTAGTAGTAGTAGTAGTAGTAGTAGTAGTAGTAGTAGTAGTAGTAGTAGTAGTAGTAGTAGTAGTAGTAGTAGTAGTAGTAGTAGTAGTAGTAGTAGTAGTAGTAGTAGTAGTAGTAGTAGTAGTAGTAGTAGTAGTAGTAGTAGTAGTAGTAGTAGTAGTAGTAGTAGTAGTAGTAGTAGTAGTAGTAGTAGTAGTAGTAGTAGTAGTAGTAGTAGTAGTAGTAGTAGTAGTAGTAGTAGTAGTAGTAGTAGTAGTAGTAGTAGTAGTAGTAGTAGTAGTAGTAGTAGTAGTAGTAGTAGTAGTAGTAGTAGTAGTAGTAGTAGTAGTAGTAGTAGTAGTAGTAGTAGTAGTAGTAGTAGTAGTAGTAGTAGTAGTAGTAGTAGTAGTAGTAGTAGTAGTAGTAGTAGTAGTAGTAGTAGTAGTAGTAGTAGTAGTAGTAGTAGTAGTAGTAGTAGTAGTAGTAGTAGTAGTAGTAGTAGTAGTAGTAGTAGTAGTAGTAGTAGTAGTAGTAGTAGTAGTAGTAGTAGTAGTAGTAGTAGTAGTAGTAGTAGTAGTAGTAGTAGTAGTAGTAGTAGTAGTAGTAGTAGTAGTAGTAGTAGTAGTAGTAGTAGTAGTAGTAGTAGTAGTAGTAGTAGTAGTAGTAGTAGTAGTAGTAGTAGTAGTAGTAGTAGTAGTAGTAGTAGTAGTAGTAGTAGTAGTAGTAGTAGTAGTAGTAGTAGTAGTAGTAGTAGTAGTAGTAGTAGTAGTAGTAGTAGTAGTAGTAGTAGTAGTAGTAGTAGTAGTAGTAGTAGTAGTAGTAGTAGTAGTAGTAGTAGTAGTAGTAGTAGTAGTAGTAGTAGTAGTAGTAGTAGTAGTAGTAGTAGTAGTAGTAGTAGTAGTAGTAGTAGTAGTAGTAGTAGTAGTAGTAGTAGTAGTAGTAGTAGTAGTAGTAGTAGTAGTAGTAGTAGTAGTAGTAGTAGTAGTAGTAGTAGTAGTAGTAGTAGTAGTAGTAGTAGTAGTAGTAGTAGTAGTAGTAGTAGTAGTAGTAGTAGTAGTAGTAGTAGTAGTAGTAGTAGTAGTAGTAGTAGTAGTAGTAGTAGTAGTAGTAGTAGTAGTAGTAGTAGTAGTAGTAGTAGTAGTAGTAGTAGTAGTAGTAGTAGTAGTAGTAGTAGTAGTAGTAGTAGTAGTAGTAGTAGTAGTAGTAGTAGTAGTAGTAGTAGTAGTAGTAGTAGTAGTAGTAGTAGTAGTAGTAGTAGTAGTAGTAGTAGTAGTAGTAGTAGTAGTAGTAGTAGTAGTAGTAGTAGTAGTAGTAGTAGTAGTAGTAGTAGTAGTAGTAGTAGTAGTAGTAGTAGTAGTAGTAGTAGTAGTAGTAGTAGTAGTAGTAGTAGTAGTAGTAGTAGTAGTAGTAGTAGTAGTAGTAGTAGTAGTAGTAGTAGTAGTAGTAGTAGTAGTAGTAGTAGTAGTAGTAGTAGTAGTAGTAGTAGTAGTAGTAGTAGTAGTAGTAGTAGTAGTAGTAGTAGTAGTAGTAGTAGTAGTAGTAGTAGTAGTAGTAGTAGTAGTAGTAGTAGTAGTAGTAGTAGTAGTAGTAGTAGTAGTAGTAGTAGTAGTAGTAGTAGTAGTAGTAGTAGTAGTAGTAGTAGTAGTAGTAGTAGTAGTAGTAGTAGTAGTAGTAGTAGTAGTAGTAGTAGTAGTAGTAGTAGTAGTAGTAGTAGTAGTAGTAGTAGTAGTAGTAGTAGTAGTAGTAGTAGTAGTAGTAGTAGTAGTAGTAGTAGTAGTAGTAGTAGTAGTAGTAGTAGTAGTAGTAGTAGTAGTAGTAGTAGTAGTAGTAGTAGTAGTAGTAGTAGTAGTAGTAGTAGTAGTAGTAGTAGTAGTAGTAGTAGTAGTAGTAGTAGTAGTAGTAGTAGTAGTAGTAGTAGTAGTAGTAGTAGTAGTAGTAGTAGTAGTAGTAGTAGTAGTAGTAGTAGTAGTAGTAGTAGTAGTAGTAGTAGTAGTAGTAGTAGTAGTAGTAGTAGTAGTAGTAGTAGTAGTAGTAGTAGTAGTAGTAGTAGTAGTAGTAGTAGTAGTAGTAGTAGTAGTAGTAGTAGTAGTAGTAGTAGTAGTAGTAGTAGTAGTAGTAGTAGTAGTAGTAGTAGTAGTAGTAGTAGTAGTAGTAGTAGTAGTAGTAGTAGTAGTAGTAGTAGTAGTAGTAGTAGTAGTAGTAGTAGTAGTAGTAGGAGTAGGAGTAGGAGTAGGAGTAGGAGTAGCAGTAGCAGTAGCAGTAGCAGTAGCAGTAGCAATATTTAGGGTCTATCCTGATGAAAATCTTAATTCTAAAAAACATGTAAATCCTATGATGTAAAATGTCAAAAAAGTAGGATTTTTTATTCGTATAGGTAAACATCTTAGCATGGATATTAAAATATTATTATATCACTCAATTGTATCATCACATTTAGGATATTGCTCAACTCTTTTTAATATTAACCAAAATGAAATGCAAATGATACATAATCATGCCATGCGTTGCTTGTTAAGGTGTAATAGATATACATCTATTTTTACAATGCATCATGTATTCAATTTTATGTCCGTTAAACAAAGGATTATTTATAAAACTTTTGAATTTATATATAGAATAAAATGTAATCTGCAACCTGAATATTTATTACAAAATGTTACATATATCTTATATTATACATGAGTATAATACAAAAAATCAAGCAAATTTTTATGTTGCAACTTGTCAAAAACTAAAACAAATAATAGAACCTTTTATAAAGGTTTAATATATTTCAATGAAATACCGTTAGATATAAAAAAACTGAAAATTTTAATAAGACACTATGTCAGTTATGTTAAAAATAGATATTAAGTAGATTATAAAAATCACTATACACATATATTGTTATTAATAAGTAGTTATGTATTGTTGAATAGCTTTATTGCTAAATAATCGTCTACCTAAAAATGATTATACCAATAAATTAAAATTATTTTAAATTAAATATCGACTATGTGACGTAGGCCTGCCATATAAGTTTAAATTAGACATAACATTTATTTACCTAACTATCTATTCAAAAGAAATTGTCCTTTATGTAATCTTTTTTATATATTTTTTCTACGTTCGTGCAAAAAACAAAACTTTATTGAACTATATTTAGTGGAGAAAGTGGTTATTTATTGCACTAGTGCAATAAAATGTTTATTGCATTCATCTGTCATTCTACTACAGCGTTTTGTCATCATGACAAACATAAACGTTCAAATCGATGTCATATTTTCATAGACTTAGTGTCATCTAAATAAAACATTATTTGGTTTTTGCATAAACGTAGAAAAAATATTGTATGCAACTCGTACAAAAAGTGTTTATTGCATTCGACGTGTTGTCCTACTCGGCCTCACGACACTTACTTTTTGTACGTGTTGCATAAATAACTATTTAGGCATTAACAATATTGTGCGAAACTAACTACTCTGGGGACTAAAGCCCGGACCAGCGTTGAAATACACCCACAATATCTACCCATATACTCTTTATTATTAACTTTTGTAACTTTTCTTACTGTATTCTAAATGTATTTTAAGCTAATATAAATCAATTCAGCGTAGTTAGTTCGCACAATATTGTTAATACCTAAAAATATATGGTACATTTTTTTGGGTAGATAAGTAAGTAAATGTCTCATTCAAACTTATTTGGCAGGTCTACGTCACTTTTGACATTGTCGATATTTAATTTAAAATAATTTTAATTTATTGGTATAATCACTTTTATAGTTCGATATTTGCCTCAACTTAAAGGAGGCCTCCTGAAGAAGCAATCCTAAAAATGCAGAAATAGATCGGATCTCATCTATTGTGGTTGAATTTTCGAGTTCCCACAGTTTCAAAAGTGAACTTAGGTATTTATAGAATGTTTTTATTCAATCAGGTTAGTAAATTTAGCTAGACTGATTTTTATTCTGGATAATTATTGAATAAAAAGCTAATAATAGTATATGGGTAGATATTGTTGATGTAATTCAACACTGGTCGCGGTTTTAGTCCGCAGAATAGTTAGTTTCGCACAATATTGTTAATACCTAAATATATATATATATATATATATATATATATATATATATATATATATATATAAATCAATATCTCGTTTTATAACATTCTCTTTATTCTCCGAACCTACTTATTTTTCTTTGTCTCCGAATACCATCTGTATAACTCTTTGTTAGCATTACATCTAAAATGTGCTGCTAAAATTAAATACTAATAAATACATAATTAAGTTTATAATTTTAAACTTTTATATTTTTTAGAGTAAATTTAGATACACATAATTTTATTTTGTTTGTGGACATTCCAAAACTCCATATCGAAGCCCATTACAGCGTCGACGGTAAATTGCTCCTGGTTCCAGTAAAGGGAAACGGGAATCTACAAGCAAATATCAGTAAGTAGACAATGCATGTTTTTATTCTATGCTATTACAACATATACCAGTAAGTACTGGAACAATGTTTGGCAATACTTCTGTAACAAAATACAGATAATTAGTGTGGATGCAATATTTACTGATATATAACCTCCAGTATGTAATTTTTCATATAACATTAAATTGTAGATTTACGAGTACTATTAATGTGAGAGTTGATTTTTTAACGAAAGGCCTTTTTTGGAGAACCATTCGCTGAAAATGTTGCTAAGCGCTTTTATTATCAAGTTTGGTTCTTTCTTTGTCGTAACTTAAATTTATTTTTCAATAGGGTTCTTCGACCGTTTTGTCTTGAGCCTTTTTTACGAGTTGTAAGATTTTGTTAAAGCCCTGATTATTTCGCCATTTTCGGGACGTAATATTTGCTTTTTAGAGTGCCGGGCGCCGTTACTTATTCTAGAACAAAAAAAGAGATAATTTTTTCGCTTACGGATTAGTGTTGCATAGCTCACGAACGAACGAATTAAAAAGAACGATTATTTTTAGTCGAACTAGTCTGCTATTCTGAAACAAATTAGTTCACGCGAACTATTTGATACCCTACCTATGGATTGGGATTGCTTTGAATGGCCTCGGATCTCGGACCAGCTGTGAACTGGATGCAAGGTTTACAATGCAGCAGATCTGGACAATAAAATAGTTCGAGAACTATAATGGATCATGATAGTTCGGACAGAGAAAGGAGGTAGTGTAGTTAAATTGATGGGCGATTATTGTGACAAAAAAGGCCTCTATTTACATGAAAAGTTAATTATCGATTTATCATACGAAAAGAAGTAATAAATACATTGACACTGTATGTGTAAACAACAAAAACTATATAACAATGATTCATTCATAAATTACATGGTTATACAGGGTGTTAAAAAAAGAGTGTAAAATATTTAAGGAGGTAATAGTATGAACCAAAATAAGCAGAAAAGTCTCAATAAACATGGGTCCGCAAAGTAACGGTTGCGGAGATATGGAATGTTTTATGTTTTTGGCCCCTTTTTTATTTTGCAAAAACGTTGTGTATTTTCTTATATTAGTTGGTTGATGTGATGAAATAAACAGTACGTACTTGACAGTTCTTCTCAGTGCACACGTTTTCTTTCGCTATGGCTGGTTACTCTAACGCAGAATTAACAGACATGCATTTCATGTATGGTCGTGCTAATGGGAACGCCACCGAAGTGCGACGTCTTTATGTTGACGCTTATCCAAATCGCCAGATTCCTTCACAACGCATGTTTGTTCCTTGAGCAAACAGAGTCATTTATCTGGAAGACCAAGGTCGGTATCCACTTCTAGAGCAGAAGAAGAAATTCTAGCACTGGTAGAGCAGAATCCAGATACGAGTGCGCGGAGAATATCAGTCGAGGTAGGAATTAGTGGTCCTCTTGTTTGGAGAATCCTTCACGAGCAACTGCTTTATCCATACCATGTGCAACGAGTACAGGCCTTAAATCCAATAAATGATCAGCAAGAAGGTTTGGTTTTTTGCCGCTGGTTTCTACGTCATAATGCTAAAGACCCTCGTTTTCTTGCAAACATTCTTTTTACTAATGAGGCCGGGTTCACAAGAAATGGAGTGTTTAATTTTCACAATACGCATATTTGGGCCGACGAAAATCCTCATGCTCTAATAGAATCTGGACATCCGGCACGTTTTTCATTAAACATTTGGATGGGTATTGTAGGTGACAAGTTTCTAGGTCCTGTTGTTTTACCAAACCGATTAACAGGCGCTGCTTACCTCAACTTTCTGCAGAAGACACTGTATGAGTTTTTGGAAGACATTCCTTTGAATCAGAGGCAACAAATGTGGTTCCAGCATGATGGTGCTCCAGCTCATTTTTCCATGGCCGTTAGAGAGTATTTACACAAAACTTTTCCACATAGATGGGTAGGAAGGGCCGGACCTGTTTTATGGCCTCCAAGATCGCCTGATCTGAACCCTCTAGATTTCTTTGTTTGGGGATATTTGAAGACATTAGTGTATGGTAAATAGCCTGGAAGAGCTGCAGCTACGGATTAATCAAAAGTGTCAAGAAATCCAAACCAAGGAGGGTGTTTTCGAAAGAGTTCGAATATCGTTGAGACGATGTCGTGCCTGCTTGGAAATGGACGGAGGGCACTTTGAACATCTTCTATAACTTTGTTTTTTGTTTGTTAAAAGCTTCCTTTGTCGGTTTTTCCTAATAAAATAAAATGTTTGAAAAACGAATAGTGGTCCATATCTCCGCAACCGTTACTTTGCGGACCCATGTTTATTAAGACTTTTCTGCTTATTTTGGTTCACACTATTACCTCTTGAAATATTTGACACTCTTTTTTAACACCCTGTATATAAAAGGGGTATGTAAAACATGATAGGTACTTTATTTAAATAAAAATATAAATAGATAAAATGAAGAAAATATTTAAAAACAATTGATAACATTGGGTAGAGATATATGTAATATTTAACAAAAATAAATATATCAAATAAACACAAATTCAAACATTGTTCTTGGTTAGAGATATCACATTTAAATATTTAACATTTACACATTATGATTCAAAAATATAATTTATTAGAACTTTATTAGAACTTACACGATTTCTTCGGTCTGTTAACACTTGTCCGGTTTTAAAAAATATGCTTCCGCATCACACTGACGTGCCGTAATACACAGCCGTTTTTTCACTATAGTAATAATACATATATATATATACCGGGTGTTCCCTCTAAGACTTTCAGTGCGAATATCTCAGAAACCATCATAGCCAGTGCGACGAAATTTGGTATACAGACACTAGATGGCGCGTAGAATCTGATGATAACATCAATTTTTATACAGGGTGTTCCATTTTCCAAGAAATCTTATGTTTAAATTGAAATATACTTAATTATGAACACATTCTGATAAATAAACATTCAAAAATTTCAAAATTTAACATAAAAAAAACGCCTCCAAAAAGTACCCAAATTTCATTGTTTTGTCATGTAAAATGTGTATAGCCTTGAGCCAGACTTACACAGAAGAAACTAACGTCGGTGAACGTCAAAACTATTAATTGTCATTGAATTGTCAAATATTAATGGCATGAAGTATTTTATTTTACGTAAATAACGCTAAATAATGGATTTAATGCAATTTACGTATGCACAATGGTGTTATTGAGACTTGTCGATAAAAATTTAGATTTGAGTTGAGGCTTTTGGAGCATTGTGGTCGCCGTGCCGGCGCAGTCTACCGCTACAGCTAGAGTTACAGCGTGAAGATTGTGTAAAATATCTGTGAACATTTTTAAATTATTCCATTATAATGTAATAAAACTTCAGTAAATTGTTTTTTTATGTTACTACAGTGTACAATAATAATTAGGTACACGTATTTTTTATGACAAAATAATTTACAAAATTGTGTAAGTACTTAAAGAATATCCCTGTTTTCCAACTGCTGTAATAATTATTGATTAGTTATTTAGCAACAAATAAATTCAAACAAAACCATTTCTAAAACTTTTAATTATAATGTGAACGTGTTTGTCGTTGAAAGTCAGATCTGAACCTACCCTAGCCCCACAAAAGAAAATATTACGAAAGCATAACCTAGAAATGATTGATTCTTGTATCCACATATTTCAGCACTGTACTTATGTTTAAGAAGAACTCTACATCTGTAAAATAGTAAACAATGAACTACAATTTCTGTATTTCATGATACAGAACTGAAATAAAGCAACTGGTTTTTGCTAGGAAGAATCACCTGCAAATGTACTATACCCAGTAGGTAGGTATCTATCAAATAGTCGTTTAAAGCTAGATAATAATTTGTAATTATTGTTTTTATCTTTCAGTTATGTATGTGCAGTGCCACAAATTACATTAAAGCAGACACCAGAAAGAATAAGCGAAAAATATTACGGACATTTTCTTGGAAATAATTCTAAACATGGAATGATGTATAATATTATAAAGAAGTCTGTAACTCTCATTCTTTGAAGAGTATTCTATAAGACATTAAATTCAGTTGTCTGTCGTGGGTTTTAAAATTTCTAAACGAATAAAATTAAGAAAAATAAACTAATTTCATAATTCTATGTACAGTATGAAAACATCTTGTTAGAATATGTTGAAAGCTAACTGTTGTTACAACATATACACAACATAACGTAATAAGGTAGGTATTGAACGATGAAACGGCAAGATTTGTTTCTAATCGTACATGCATGAACATTCCTCAGATTGAATGTTGCTCTGTAAATGAAATTAGAATACAGAACAAGTGTTTAATATAAAATCAGATGTAATAGTGTAGATACTTAATGTAATTTTATTTTATTGTTAAGAAATTGAAGTCTGTATTTGTTGTTTTTTATTCTACTCAAGTTATTAAACAGAAATGTTTCAGAAATAATATAAAATTAATTAATACTTAAAGATGAAGGATCAAGTTATTCAATTTAGTTACTATTTAAAAAATAAGCCACAATGTAGGTACGTATTACTTTTTAATTAAAATTATGCTGGTTACAACTGAATAATAGCTATAATAAAATATAAAAAATCACTCCTTTGGTCTTTTTGGAAAATTTTGTTCTTTTGTAAAATACTCTCCAATGTGAGTTAGGAGACTTCTTAATATTATCCACCATTCCATGTATAAAATTAATTCTAACAAAATATCTGTGCAATATTTTTCGTTCATTCTGTTTGGTGTCCTATTTTACGAATCATTTTGTTTCAATGTAATTTGTGGCACTACACACATACCTGAAAGATAAAAACAATAATTACAAATTACTGTCTAGCTTTAAATGAATTCTTGATTAATTAACAATAAAATAAATTTACATTATTACATCTGATTTTATATTAAACACTTATTCTGTATTCTAATTTCATTTACAGAGCAACGTTCAATCTGAGGAATGTACATGCATGTACGATTAGAAACAAATCTTGCCGTTTCATCGTTCAATACCTACCTTATTACGTTATGTTGTGTATATGTTGTAACAGTTAGCTTTCAACATTTTAAAGATATTCTAACAAGATGTTTTCATACTGTACATAGAATTATGAAATTAGTTTATTTTTCTTAATTTTATTCGTTTAGAAATTTTAAAACCCACGACAGACAACTGAATTTAATGTCTTATAGAATACTCTTCAAAGAATGTGAGTTACAGACTTCTTTATAATATTATCCATCATTCCATGTTTAGAATTATTTCCAAGAAAATGTCCGTAATATTTTTCGCTTATTCTTTCTGGTGTCTGTTTTAATGTAATTTGTGGCACAGCACACACATAACTGAAAGATAAAAACAATAATTACAAATTATTATCTAGCTTTAAACGACTGTTTGATAGGTACCTACCTACTGGGTATAGTACATTTGCAGGTGATTCTTCCTAGCAAAAACCAGTTGCTTTATTTCAGTTCTGTATCATGAAATACAGAAATTGTAGTTCATTGTTTACTATTTTACAGATGTAGAGTTCTTCTTAAACATAAGTACATAAGTAAAGTGCTGAAATATGTGGATACAAGAATCAATCATTTCTAGGTTATGCTTTCGTAATATTTTCTTTTGTGGGGCTAGGGTAGGTTCAGATCTGACTTTCAACGACAAACACGTTCACATTATAATTAAAAGTTTTAGAAATGGTTTTGTTTGAATTTATTTGTTGCTAAATAACTAATCAATAATTATTACAGCAGTTGGAAAACAGGGATATTCTTTAAGTACTTACACAATTTTGTAAATTATTTTGTCATAAAAAATACGTGTACCTAATTATTATTGTACACTGTAGTAACATAAAAAACCAATTTACTGAAGTTTTATTACATTATAATGGAATAATTTAAAAATGTTCACAGATATTTTACACAATCTTCACGCTGTAACTCTAGCTGTAGCGGTAGACTGCGCCGGCACGGCGACCACAATGCTCCAAAAGCCTCAACTCAAATCTAAATTTTTATCGACAAGTCTCAATAACACCATTGTGCATACGTAAATTGCATTAAATCCATTATTTAGCGTTATTTACGTAAAATAAAATACTTCATGCCATTAATATTTGACAATTCAATGACAATTAATAGTTTTGACGTTCACCGATGTCAGTTTCTTCTGTGTAAGTCTGGCTCAAGGCTATACACATTTTACATGACAAAACAATGAAATTTGGGTACTTTTTGGAGGCGTTTTTTTTATGTTAAATTTTGAAATTTTTGAATGTTTATTTATCAGAATGTGTTCATAATTAAGTATATTTCAATTTAAATATAAGTTTTACCAGGGCTGACAACCAAAAAATCAAAATTAAATCGATTTCTTGAAAAATGGAACACCCTGTATAAAAATTGATGTTATCATCAGATTCTACGCGCCATCTAGTGTCTGTATACTAAATTTCGTCGCACTGGCTATGATGGTTTCTGAGATATTCGCACTGAAAGTCTTAGAGGGAACACCCGGTATATATATATATATATATATATTTGTTCTCTTTCTTTTCGCCATTTTAAGGGATCCTCTGTACGAGACTCATTTAGGTATTTATGTAGTTCGACAGTACCTGCAGCTATAGAGTTCCCTACTGCTCTGACATTTTCTAATTCTTTGTCAAAATCATTTCAAAGAGAATTTTGCGATTAACTGTTCTGTGTTGTTGATGTAGATGATATTTGTTGTTCATTACTTATTTATTTGATTGAACATATATGTTTCTTTCAATTTTTATCTGCTATTTTATATTTTTTTCATCACAAAAACCATATTTTTTGGGATTTAAAATTGTAGATTCCGCAGTTAATTCGTTATCCTCTATAGTTTTAAAACGTATTTCGATTTGCTGTTTAAAAATATCAATCACCTGTGTTACTTCATCAGAAAAATTTGAAATGGAATTAATTTTGATATTGTTATTTTTTTCTCTGCACTAACTTCATTGTCAAGTAATATTTTAAATGTGTCAATTGATTCTTCAATTATAAGCCAATCATATGGTATTAAAGATGTCGCCAAATCACTACGTAAAATGGCTAAAGGGGAAATAATAGCATCCTTAACTTGTATAATGATGAAATTCAACCTACATGATGCAGATTGAATTCCATCTACTCGTGGCGTCCTGTTTGAGGTTGAATTGAGACAAATTCATCTGTTCCTGAATAATTTTGAGCTTAGCGAGCGCATGTGAACAGCACTACTTGTTTTATGGATTTTCAGTTTTTCTTAAATATGTAGTGATTTTTTTTATTTCAAATAAATTCTTTAAACAAGTTCAATAATTTTTTATTTTTATTTTCACAGAGCTTGAGAAACATATCTCAATTAGCGGTTCTAAATGTTATTTTCTTTAAATGAATCATTCATTTTTTTATAATAAGAAAACAAGTATTTCCAATTTAACAATTATATTATTTATCAACATTTGAAAAATCAAATTTTTAAAGATCAATATGTATTATCTAAAACTCTACTTCCAGAATGCCACTGTGGTTTTTATTATTTGAATTTTGAAAAAATACTTATTTATATAATGTTTAAGTATTAAATTTACACAATTCCTTAAAACTAATTTATCCTATGATTTTATTACTTTATATTTAGATTCCAATTCTTGCATAGTTTAAATTTAATAATTTTTTATTTCACTTTAAGTTTGTTTCTCATTTTTTTTAGTTGCACATAAAAGTCTATCTTGATATATATTTTTAATGTACTCACATTAGATTAGTTCCTATGTTCCTGGTATTTATGCTTTTTGCTTTTGGAGCACGAATTACTGGTCACCTATCCTCAATTATAAATTCTTCGTAATCTGCTTTCTTCTAGCCAATCACCTTGTTCCTACTTCAGTCTCGTTTGACAGTTCTTGTTAATGGCTTCTTAATAATATTTCTGGTCACTTTTGGATGTTTTCGGTTTTCACCACGTATTTTATTAAAAAAAAGTGGTATTTTTATTCCCTGATGTTATGGCGTCGGTCGCTAGTTTTCGACTACTTCAATCAACACTTTTGTTCCGTCTCCAGGAAACTGTTTGTTTACAATCTTGATTGATTTTGTGTTTTGGTGCTTTTCCCAATTTCTGGTAAGTACATTTTTATGCACACACACATAACACTTTTTGCACAGTCACTTTCTTTTAAAACTTATTCTAATTTACAATACACTTTTTTTATTTTTACAATTACAATAATCATTCTTTAGTAAAGTAGTTTAGTAAATTAAATTTGTTTATTTAAAAGTTATATTTTGATTTAAATTGAGTTAATAAATTTTGATTTCTTAATTTAATTTTTTTTATTCATTGTGTCGTTGTTTTCTCTTAGCCTGTTTAATTTATTTGTTGTTTATTCTCGGAAATTAATGTTTTTTTTAACAATATATTCTAATAATAAGAACTTAAAAAATTTGCTTTAATTACAATGAAACTCATTATTTACTGACGTCTACGAATTAGTTAAATATACGGTTTCCACGCCCATCATATGCGGTTTAACTTTTTCTAAGTTTGAAATATACATTTGTGTAATTAAACTGTTTGTAATAATTTTTCTGGAAGGTAGTGAATATCCTGCACATAAATGTTCCCTATCGTCTACTAGGAATGGTGTTCTTTTTACTAACTGCATGTCTAAAGTTCTTGATTTTAAGGAAGAGACTGGCCTGTTTACAAATTCGTGTAAATTACATTATTTTTTCTTAGTTCCAGCATTATCAACTTGTGTGATGGGGGTTTCGTTTTCTTGGAGTTCTGGGTCATTTAATTTTTTGTTATTAGATTGAACTGTATCTCTCGCTATTTTCAATATCAACAGTAGGATGTTTCGTGCCGATATTCTTTCTTAAATTGCCCGCTAGGAATATTTATGTATTGACTGCAACATTTACACTTGTTTGCATCTTGTTTATCAAAATGATCCTAAACAAAACTTCTTTTACGAAGGCCGTTAAATATTTTTAAAAACATGTAGTAAACACAACGTTTACTCGTCAATATACACTTAAATATAAAAAAATCGCTCTGTCAGTTAGTTGTTAATTTTCCAAATTATAATCTATTCAAACTCAGCTACCCGTCCCATGCCAACTTCAAACTTTACTAGCCAATCTACCTGCAAACCGTCAATATAGTGCATCACAAAACATATACCTAAAGAATAGAGTATACTGCAACTGCCTGATGTCGCGAAGCGATAATGGTTTGACTGGTTTGCACTGTGGTGCCAACGACCGACTGCGACTAGTGGTGAAAGGCGATCGCTACACATAGTTCGCAAACTAGATTTATCAACTAGTTCGTTTCGGCCAACTAGTTCAGTAAAGTGTATTTTCCTTCTCAGATACTTTTTCGACATCGGCTCGTATATTTTTCTCTCTTTTGGATAGATCACACGAAGGAATGTTTCTTCGTATTCCAAAACTGCTTTAACCAAAAAAATTTCGACTTCGATTTGGAAAAAAATATGTCCAAATATGATGACAAACGAAATGGCCGCGACAGTGCGTCAACAGAAAATTTGAAAAGTTGCCAATGTGCCAATTTATTAAAAAAAAAGAGTAAAGTCCATTCACAGTCAGTATTAACCTTTTACTTATTCCATCTAGAAAACAAATCTTTACCGACATAGTGTCAGTATTGAGATATGATACAAACGCTTACGAGTATTTCAAAACATGTATTCCTGTCCTGTTCATGATCTGTCAAGCACTGACAGTTCAACACATGTATCAATATAAGCAAACAGCGTGCTACAAGTCAATCTTCCATAATTGAAAATATAATAATATGAGATAATGCAGAAAAAGAAAGCAGCGGGAAAGATCATCATAACGCACATGTTGAGTAGGATGTTTAGAAGACCTCTCTCAATCGTTAATGTCAACTGTTGCCCATGCTCGGTACTACTACCAATCCACAGTTGCTGCCAGTTATTAAAGTAGGCCTTTCGCAAATAGTTGTAAAATAATTGCTGAAAAGTTATTTTGGGTAGCTACACGCTTTTTTAAAGTGTTATAGTGAGTTAGGTATTTCAAAAATATAACGTGTTGTTTTCTCAGTAAATGTTAATTTGATTCCCAGTTTTGTTTTACTTCCCTTTGTATAGAAAATAGCCATCACCTAGATCCATGTTACCAACACATCTTTCGCCGTTTCAATACTTGCCATTTTAGAAAACTTGTATTGCTAAATTATTTTTATTAGTGATATTCATATTATTCATCGTAAGATACCAATTGAAATAAAACAGTTGCATACGTATGTTTCCAAAAATTTCTATACAGTGAATTATAAGTAGATATTTTTCTTTTAACACGACAACTTTTCCACTGTATTAATTTCAGTCGTAAACACCAAACATTCATATGAGTTTAAGTATGGTGATATCACAGGCCATTTTATTGGTCCATTACGATCTCTTCACCTGTTAGGAAAGTCCCGCATTTTTGTCTAAAATAAGTACCGCCATGTGAAAGAACCACATGGATTGTCTAACATTTTCAAGTGGTTCGGGTAAATTATTATATATTATTTTAATACCCTGAGATTAAATAAAAATTAAAATTAATATACCATCAATAATACAATGAAATTTAAACTCATATTTTAAAATAATTTACAAATATTTATCAAAATAATATATATATATATATATATATATATATATATATATATATATATATATATATACAGGGTTAACTATGACTAAGTACAAATAATTTAACCACATGCTCAGGGAGGTCTAAAAGATAATACAAAATTTATTTCGGAATTCTAGCTCAATGTGTAAAAAATGAGACAAAACCCTCTTTTTCTACGGAAAGTCGGCACCTATGATAATCAATCATCGTCCGAAACGGCTAGATATGACAACTACCGTGCGATAATAAATTTTTTATTAATAATAATGCCTAACTACCTGATAAACAGTTAATCCGGTTAGCTGCAATATTTTGTATTCGTTCTTCTTTCTTCGTACTTTCGTTGCACACTGCCAAAACTACATTTTCACTTCTAGCAGATTCTTCATAATATCCACTAACATATCCGATATAAAATACTGCCAAAACTACATTTTCACTTCTAGCAGATTCATCATAATATCCACTAACATATCCGATATAAAATACTTTATTTAATTACTATAAAACGTTTAAAATTAGTCCCTTAACTGTTCTAAAATAACATAACCTAGAATCCTGCTTTGTTAGTTGCATACTCTCCAAACCTCAAAGAATGCGAAGTTAGTTATATCTTAAGTGTCTAAGAAACATTTTTACAGAACACTGTAAGCATCATTATTTACTTATTTATTTATTTATCACGTTTGGAATGCAAACAGGCTTGCCGCCCATCTTGGGATGTTATAGTTTAAAATATTACTAATTATTTTATGCAAACCGTCGATTACTGTTAATATTGTTGCTATTGTTAGTATTAACAGAATTTATTTCCCCAACAACACAAGAAGTTTATAACTTTATCGCCGTGCACCTTGCATTATTAGTGGCCTACAGATCTGCATTTGTAAAACAATATTACGTACGGTTACGGTACTCTGATTAGTTTGCAATAATTTTTCAGTACTTGTTTTTCGCAAATTTAATTTTACGCATATTTGTTGTGTATTTACAAACATTTATTCAAATGCCTAGGTGACGGAAAATGTACTGATTTGTGGGAGTGTGACAAGTGCATATTATCCTGTGGCAGCATAATACCAAAGACGTTTTCTGAGTACACAAAATATTATGCTGAATACATTTTGTACCACATTGAACAACTGTTAATAATGCCTTGGAGGTAAGCATGTGGCAGTGTTTTTATGTATTTGTGTATATTTGCATGTATTTTGTTGTTATCCTCTGTGTTTTTTCCCGACGTAAGTAATCGATCTGGTCATAACTGCCCAACCAAGTAGGTACCTCGCTTTAAACAGAAAGAACGGTCGAGGGAAGGAGAGGTCCACAGCAAGTACAAAAATCTTTGCAGGTTTTAATTTAAACAAGTAAGAACACAGAAAAAGATACAACATTCTTAAAGTCTCTCCAAATATTAATCCTGGAAATAAATATTGTAAGGTAGGTGCTGCCTGCCTCCCTGTGCTGCCATATAGTGTTTCTCATTAAATCATTGAATAATAATCTACATTTTGTAAATATGTTTGTTTCTTTCAAAGTGGCGTAAACTGATGCACGTGTCAACGTGGTGACCTTTGACTTTTGCAGAATATACCTAACATCGCGGCTGACAGAAGGCCAGTGACGGCGATAAATAAGGATTTAATATAGTTTAAAAAAAAATCGCTTTATAAATACGTTTGTAGTTAACCCTGTATATAGTGTGTTCAAATTTGACTTAAAACACCCCTGTAATATTTGACAACACAGCATTGCTCTAAATTATCTTCACTAATAACTTTTCTGCAAAATATGAAATTAGTTGAAATAGGAAAAAAAATGCTTTGGTTGGATCATGTAGACGGATATGACGAAACTAAAAGAAAAGCTATGACAGACGTCAATAGTAATAACATTCAGATTTTGAAATATTTCCTCATATTGAGTTTAAATATCATTTTTGGTCATATTTTTCAAAAATGGAATTAACTACCCAGTAAACAAAAAATTGTCTCCGAAACATTTCTGAAACAAACTCACTTACAGCTGAAACATTTCTTCTTTTGATGCAAACATGTTTCAGAAACATTGCAAAAACTGCAAATGTCCTACCTATGATATGTTTCAATGATATGTTTCTTCTGAAACATTGATGAAACATTATGTACAACTTTGTTTCAGATATGAATATACTGTACTGTTTCGAATAGACTTTTTGTAATGTTTCTGAAACAATACTACAAAATTGTCCTTGAAAGGTTTCTTCTTTAGGTAGCTCCATTTTTGGGCACAGGTGCTAGGACATGACCTCAGATACGATATTATGCAAAATAAAAATCAATAAAAACAATAATAGAAGTACTTATATATGAGTCGACAAAGAGGTATGTAAGTATGTACTTCTATTATTGCTGTTAAGTTTGCAAAATACACAATTTCGTTTCAAGTGTCATGTCACAGCACCGGTCACCAAATATTTGTGAAGATATACTGCAAATGGTTTGAAATAAAATACAAATATCAGATATGAAATAAGTCTATATTTTCACATAGAAGTGAAAGTTTACAACAAAAATACTTTAACAAAAAGTAAATACAATTCACATTAAGGATTAACAGCAATATATAGTTTATATCTAATATATTAACAACTTTTATATATTATTTTTAATCAAGTTTTCTGCTTCTCTCTGATATCTTAATTCGGCTTGCCGGAACCAGGATCCCACGATGATTTCAACAGTTTTGTCACTTAAGGAGTAGAACTTCTTTCTTATTCTATCTAAAACAATGTATATGACATGTATGCACAGTAGAATAACGTAGAATAACAATGAAGAAATATTTGTACCAAATTATAAAACTAATAAAACAAATTTATTTAAAAAATGAACATGAATTTAAAATGATTAGATTAAGATCTCGATATATTAGCATTTGTTTGTTGTACCTTTGAAGACGCACAAAGTCTTCTCAGATGCCTCTTCCATTTAAATAATTTTTTACTTACGGTTTTCATGTTTACACAAAACAAACTGCTGCAGCACTTTAATCATAAATTACCAATACGCTAGTAGCTAACACAATCACAAAACATCAAAATATGCCAAAGAACTTCCAGGATTCTTTCTAACCGCCAACACCAACCGCCTAAAAATATAACCTAACCACAGATTTTACGTTATTAATCAACAGAAACGGAAACTATGACACAGTGCGTGGCAATCCACCAACGCCCTGCCATGGCAATACTCTACACTTAGCACATATTTCTTGTGCGCATGCGTATAAAAAATAATATTAAGTAAATCACTTTCAAAACGTATTTGACATGTTTACTGGATATAAGTACATGTACTGGGTTTCTGAAACGTTTCATATTTGTTTCATATGTGATGGTATGAAAAATATATGTTTCTGAAATATATCGTGAAATGTTTCAAATTTTCATTAAAATGTACTAATTGAAACGTTTCATGAATGTTGCATGTTTACTGGGGAATAATGAAAAAGTTACAATTGTTAGTTTTGGTAGATATGATCGTAGTTTTAAAGTGGCGCGATTGTTCAATGAAGAAAATCCGAAACGACAAATATCGATTTCGACAGTTTCAAGAGTAAGTACATAGGATATTTAATGAAACTGGTATGTATTATATTATTATTAATTACGAAACGACAAATGTCGATTTTGACAATTTAAAGGGTAAATAGGATATTTGATGAAACTGGTATGTATTATTTATTACTATTAATTGCAACTGATCGTTGCTACCTTAGGTAGGTAGTGTTTCATCAATCAATAAAAGAGGTGTATTACCAAAATTGATATTCAAATGCAATATGTTGAACTGTTTCTAAATCTGAATATGTTATTATAGCCCAAAATCACAAAGACATCCAGTGAATGTCCATTGGCCTCTGTTGACGGGCAAGCGAAATATCCACTGGACGTCCATTTTTGGTACGGTAGAAATTCAAATGTCACGGCTAGGGTCATCCATTCGGACTACATTGTAGGACAACAAATGGACTTCGTAGAGAGACCTTTTGGACATTAAATATACAGGGTGTTCAGTAAACAATAGACCTTACTTTAAAGTTAGCTCTTCCTTGGATAAAAATAATGTGACTTACTTTCAACTCAACTTACCTTAACACTATTTTGTTTTAAGAAGTTATAGGTCTCAGAAAGTACTTTTTTATTTCGTTTCTTATTACGAAAATATTCTTATTTGTTGAGTAATTATACAGGGTGCTTCAAACTCGGATGAGGTAAGCTCCATTTTCAATCAAAAGTATTATCTTTGGGATTTGACAGAAACGATTAATGACGTCATCAATTATATTTTTTCCAGACACATCCACTTTTTTCCTATTAAAAAGCTCTATTTTTTCTAATAAACTATTAGAGAATATTTTCTGTATTACTTTCCGTTTTATAGTTATAAGCAATATCGTCCTTAAGAATCTCAAAAGAAATATCACCTAAAATGCACATTAGCTGTGGAAGGATCAAGTAGCCGTTGGAAAATAATTAAATGTTCGTTGTTTATAGTACATATAATTGCATAAATGACATTAAGAGTAAATAAAAGGATTAAACTCGGTAATTCTTTAATACAGTTAAAACAAAAACTGATCATAATAACTAAACTTCAAAAATGAGGCAAACACCCACATGCATATGACGAGTACAATCTATTCTCTGTATGACCTCTTCTCATTTCAAGACATGGATATGTATCCAATCTTCGCCTGACTTCTTTGTGGGCTGCGTTTATTATCATTTCGCTGTTTAACTCATTACAAGCGTTTGTGATTTTTTTTCAAATGATTAATATCTCGCGAGGGTTTTGTAAATCTTATTTTTTAAAACCCCCCATAAAAAATTGAGGAGTGTTAGATCTGGTGACTTTCTGGGCCACTGAATAGGTCCATTAAACCCAATCCATTTTTCTGAACTATTTAAATATTGCTGCACAATCCTGGTCTTGTGGGGTGGAACTCTGAGGTGCTGTGGTTTCTCCTTAGCTGCAATGGCACATTCTCCAGAAGTGTAGAAAGTTCTTCTTGTAGGAAATTTATGTAATTCGCGATGTTCAATGTATGTTCATAAAAATAAGGCCCAATTAAATGCCTATCGATGATGCCGCACTTCAAAATGGCCTTGGTTTTGGACTGGATTCACAATGTGAGGATTTTCAATGGACCTGTAGTGTTCGTTGCGCCTGTTTGGCAAACCATTACTGACAAATCGACTTTCGTCCGTCCAAAGAACATGCCGAAAAAGGTTCTGATCAACAGTTTCTACATTTACTACAATTTGATCTATAAAATTAAGTTTGTTTTCAATGTGACGCTCAGACAAATACTCCAAATTGTGAATTTTTGTAATTATAATACCCATTGGTTTTTAAAATTCATTGAACGGTTGATTTATCCAAATTAAATTCCCAGTAGCCTGCCGTATAGAATTTCGTCGATTTTGCTCGAAATATTCTAACATTCTAGCTTTATTAACATTGTTTCTTACCCTTCTGTCAATTATTTGATCCTTCTGAACAGAAAATGCATCTTCATTGCGTCGCAAGGTCGCCTCCAATTTAATGAAGGTTCTATTTTCAGGAATAGGGCGCTCTGGATACCTTCCTCGATATAATTCTATAGCGCTTTTTGAATTTTTTGTGACTCGCCGTAATTAGCAACATATTAACTTTTGCTGAATAAGAAAACATTTTGTAAGCACAAAAATTATACGTTTGACGTTCGTATTGAGTAATGACAAGTATTTTGTGACATTTATGCACATTAAACAACGAACATTCAATTATTTTCCAACGATTATTTGATCCTTACCGCTAATGTGAATTTTAGGTGGTATTTCTTTTGAGACTCTTTAGACGATATTGCTTATAAATTTTAATCAGAAAGTAATATGGAAAAATATATGTGATAAAAGTTTATTAAAAAAAAGAGAGCTCCAAGTTGGACCCTATTACACAGGCTAAGACCTGAGGAGCACCATAAACCAAAAACACTTGTTCCTCCAAGTATTTAACTACATGAGAAGCCTTTACTTCCCTCAATGGGTGGAGCAAACAATATTTCGTGAAATAACTGTCTAATCCTATGGACCGTTTTATATACGCGGCCTTATGATCATCATGACATTATTCAAATTACTAAACATGTTTGTCCTTTTGGTATTACTAACTTCCAATCAGCTAAATTTGTTCTCAGTCCGAATTCAAAAGGAGCGTATTTATAAAGAAATCCCTCTTCTATTTTCCAATCAGGATAGTCATTTGAAAAATTGTTAACATATTCTAGCATTTTCTTGTACCAACAGAGTATCAATAGATATTAAACAGGTTTCAATTGGTGCTCGTGGCAACGCGCCTAGTACTATGTTCAAAATACCTTTTCGATAAACTATTTTCATATCATACTGGTTTATCTGCATCGCCCATCTGGCAAGTCTTCCTGTAGAATTTTTAAGATTATTCAGCCATTGTAAAGAAGAATGATGAATAACTGTAAAATGAACAGTCCAAGGTCTAAATTTTTATATACTCTTAATAATGACATATAATTCTTTTTCAGTCATTGTATATTTTCGTTCAGCTTCAGTTAGTCTTTGACATAAATGCAATTATAACTTCTTGATATTTTTGCCGTTGAGTTAAAATTCCGTTAATTCCTACATTAGATGCATCGCGCTGTATAAAAAATAATTTCATAAAATCAAGTGCTGCTAGTACTGGAGAAGAAATTAGTGCTTGTTTAAATTCTATAAAAGCAATTTCTGCTTCTTTCGTCCATTTTATTTTCTGACTTTTCCGACGTCCTTTTAATAAAGCATTGATTGGCGCAGAAATTGTACCACAATCTTTCACAAAACGTCTGTACCAGCTGCACATCCCTATAAAACGTTTTACTTCTGTTGCTGTATTAAGTTTGGGAAATTCCAACATGGCTCTAACTTTGTCTGGATCTGTGCGCAAGTCTTTTCGATCAAGTACGAAACCTAGATATTTAAGACTTTGTAAACAGAAAGAGCACTTATCTATGTTTATTGTCAAGTTAGCAGCTTTAAGTCTATCCAAAACCAATTGCAAAACTTCTGTGTGTTTTTCAAATGTAGGCGTTGCTATTATAATATCGTCTAAATAGACGTATGGATCCAACTTTGGTTCTAAAACACAATCCATCAGACGCCGTTGTGCTTGTGCAGCATTACAAAGCCTAAATGGCATTACACAAAATTCAAATAAACCTCTTCCAGGAACTACAAAAGCGATTTTTTCGCATGATGTTACATCCAGAGGTATCTGCCAAAATGCTGATTTTAAATCAATGCTGCTCAAAAATTTTGCACCTGCTAATTTATTCAGTATGTAGTCAACTATAGGTAAAGGATAAGTACTCTTCTTGGTAACTGAGTTAAGTTTTCTGCCATCAAAGCAGAGACGTGGCTCTCCATTGGGCTTGTTGACAATCAAAACTGGGCTTGACCAGGGACTATTTGATGCGCGAACGACTCTAAGTTATAACATCCTGTCAAGTTCTTTATTAAGAATTTCTAATTTGTAAGGCGACATTACATGATGCCTTTGCTTAATAGGTTCAGCGTCTCCTGTGTCTATTTATGAACTATTTTACCAGCTTTTCCCAATACAGGTCCATTAATAGTGTGAAATTTTTCAATCAATGCATTTAATTCCTTAGACTGTTTTTCATTTAACTCAGATCTTAAACAAATACAATTTACGACTGAGACGTTTCCTTGGCAATATTCTACAGATAAGTTTAAATTATTCTTTGCAACATGAAATGAATTATCAGTAAAATGTAGTCCAATATTAAATAATCTACAAAAATCGGATCCCAAAATCAAACTATGCTCTAGAGAAGGTACAATCAATATTTTTAATAATTTCTCTATATTATCTACTTGAAACGGAACAACCACGTAACCCACTACTAGTTGAACGGCACTATCTGCTGTGGTAATGCTCACGTCTGAACTCTCAAAAATTTTTAAATTGTTAATTTCCAACAAATATTGAATGAGTTGCTCCACTATCTAGAAGTACAACAATGGACCTGCTAAAAATCTGAATTGATACATACGGCCTATGTCAAACTTCTTTTGAATTAACACTGCATAATTTTCTCCTTTAATGTCATCTTGAAAACCGTTAACAAATTGTGAAGAATCATCAAGATTATCAGCTTCTGGAATTTTATTCTTGCAAAGCTTTGTACTATCTTCAACCATTTTCTCCATTCAGCGTTTGATGTCTTAAAACAATGAGGTTTGCTTCCTGTCAAGCTTCTGGGACAACAATGATCTTTGAACAACTTGAGCAGTTAGGACGTATTACATTTCTTCTTCCACAACCATAACATACTGGTTTATTGTGACCCTTCTTATAATCACGCTGTACATGACCTACGCTGTTACATGTCCAACAATGTATTTCTGCTACTTGCCCTTGCATGCTTCTTTGATTTGTTCCTGATGTTCCAGCGAATGTCGGACTATCTTGCCTTCTGTGATATTTGTAAGAATCGTTAGAATTTCTGCAGTGGTTCCCTGTATGCTCCTTCGATGTACCCGGTTTATTTACGTTAAAGAGTTTGTTTGTTTTTCAGCTTCTTCTAATAATCTGCAGTATTCCACTAGATCAGCTATGCTTGAAATACTCTTCATTGCAAGATGACTTTTATACTGAGGCAACACTCTGGATTTCAATATTTGCAGTTTCCTAGTTTCTGTAGACATTTCTGACAAACAATGAAATACATTCTCCATAACAGAAATATAAATTACTACTGGTTCATCTGCATTCTGCATACACAGATGAACTTTCAATTTATTTCCATAAATCCCTGTCATATTCACTACTTAAGTCCTTTTTTAGTGCCTGAACAAGGGTTTCCTAAGATTGAAATCGTTGTCTTCTTAGTTGTGCTTGATACCATTCAAGTGCATCGCCTTCAAAAATATCAAATCCAGCTTCATAAAGTTCTTGTTTACTGCATCCCCTAGCTATTCCTTCGACATGTTGCAGAAACACATGCAGAGAACTTCCTGCATTTTTCCTATTAAATTTAATTGCCCATTTATAAACTGTGAATATGTGATTAATCCTGCTACGAATTCATCATTTGTCCCATCAAAGTCGTTGACTGAAGAAATACTATCATTCAGTTCCGTTTCGTCAACCCCGAAATCAAAATTTGGAGTTGAATATGTGTGTACTTGAGGTCAGTTCTCTTCTAAGGTATTTTCGTTTTAAGAAAATCTTCACCCTATCGGTAGAAATATTGCGAATCATAAGTTCATAATTTAATTCGTATGTACGGAGATGATTAGGATCTATATTATAGTACATTTTATATAAAAAATTAAAGTTAAACTGAAAAATTTAAAAGGGCAAAGATATTATGTATTAAAGTTTTTTCTAACAAAATTTATTTACAGTTATTTAGTAAAATTAGGAAGGAAATTAAAGTAATATTTGTTTTTATTTTCAAATCAAAAGAAAAGTAATAAGATTCTATATGATTTTTTTTCTTTTTTTTATCAATTATAATTAAAAATGATTCAAAATTCTAATAGTGCAAGATTTTAATTTACCAAACGTAATAAACACTGAGTAGTTATTAATAACGACAAAATAATCAGTATTATAAGGACTGGGCAAAAATAAATGTATTTTATTTTTATTATCTTTCAGTTAAAATAAAAAATAAACGAAGCAGATAGGGGCGTGCAAATCATTTACACCAGAAGAGTTGCAATAATAACGAAAACTGCATCAATATCCTTCACCCAGTGAACATGCCGAACAAATGCTCTCCTATGTAGACACCATACCCTATAATATATTTTAAGAAATAGAAAATAAAACTTGTCGCAGTAGCAAATAATATTTAATCAATAAATTGCAAATAGTATTATGAAAATACCAATTATCAATTGCAAGCACAGGAAAAAATTTCATTTTATTTCAACATCTGAAGTTCATCTGTTGTGGAATATGGACTTAATACACAGTAATTCAATCAGTGAGAAAAATACCTTTAAACACTTTTATTTTCTTATATTACCTTCACCAAAAATATACTAAAAAACATTTACTCGATATTGGACAAACATTTCAATCAATAAATCACTAAACCATGAACAATAAACAAATTAGATTTACGTCCCCTTAGTTGGAAGCGCCATTTTGTAAGCCCTCCTTAGTTGTTATTTAAGAGAATTACAAAACCCAGCAGCTCTGAATCGGAGATCAGGGTTGAACTCGTTTTCCTTGTTACTATTCTTTGCTCATATGATTATTTGGCCAATATTAAATAAACAGATATTATATGGGTGCCAGACGATTTGTTTAAATCAAGAAAAATAAAATAAAAAAGGTAGTGAAGGCAATAATTGGCACTTATGCACAAAATAAAAGAACTTCACTGTTTAAATCAATAAATCTATTTAATTATAATTAAATTACATATAGGCGAACAGTAATGAGTAGTAAACCTCAAATAAATAAATGACAAACAATAATAATGTAGCACCCCCTTAATAAATAAATATAGTTTTGGTAAGTATAAATCGAAAAATATGATTAGTTTAATTAAGGTGTTCCTGTATATAGAAAGCTTTCTACTTTAAGTTCTAGTTTAATACAAAAATTATTTTAGTTAGGTAAGTAAATAAGAAATATTTTGCGGTAGGTTATTCTCATAATTCATAAATACCTTTAGTAGTAATCATAAACAATAATAATACAAATACGCATGTATATAATTATCATTAATTTCAGAAAAATGCTTTTATTAAATTCTACTTTCCACGCGTTCTGAGGATTCAGGAGGCGTATAACTATATATAACGTAAGTAACAGATGTGACTGCAGTTTTTATTTAGGTAATAATATTTTCTTTCAGGTTTTAAAGTCCGGGTGATACTTCTCCGCCATGAAAGCAACCAGGCAATGGTTACATTCTAGGTGGATTGATACGAACCACGACAGTTTACCATCCGAAAATTAGACATCAGAATCCGCCCACAGAAATAACGGGGCTAAAAATATTTTAAATCAGAAAACTCGAAGACATTTATATGGCTGTATAAAGAAAATATATTTAAACAATTACCTTGCTTGTTTTTGTTAAGGCCACAAACATTTCTTCATTTTCTTTAGCAACGCTAATGTTCGTTATTTCCAGTCTCGCTACGTTCTTGCTTCCTGTATTTTATCTTTTTTGTTTTCGCAAAAAGAATACTTATACCACTCGGTACCAGATATCATGTTAATACAATAAATTGTTCTGACTGTCAACCCACATTACTTCTTGTAGTATAAACCTCTTTTTGATCATGTATTTTATTTTTCCACCTTGTATGGATTATTGATATAATATGTAATGTAATATCAGCATTCCTGTAACATCATCTTTTTTATATATCACAGGAAATGCTGACTGTGAATAACTAAATACTATTTAAACTAGGACGCTTCACTTACAGGGCAGTGTAGTATTTGCTCGCAATCTGTAACTTGATGCTAATAAATTATCGCAGAATTATTCATCTTATTATTTTACTGGTGTACCTACAACTTTACTTGCTATGCTATTGCTTGCGATGCTATTTAAAAAAATCTAATAGAGAATCATTCATATTGACACTCGCTAGGCGAAACACTTTATGATACCGGGAAAACTAAAAGATAAACGTTACAACTTGGTGCTCTCGTTCTGATTAACCGACACATAGTTCTTCATGATGGTCGTGAGAAAGCGATTTTGCGATCTATCAACGGGTATACCATTCAGCTTGTATCGGATTTCATCGAACAGCAGCAAAATGCCTATCTTGTATAACTTAGCCTTCAGGGAAACCATGCCATCAGCTTTCCGAAGTCTACAACGGATATACAAGACAGATATACGGACCCATATACGTATCCTGTTGCTGCATCGGGATTTGGATTTCATAGTTGCTATTCATATTGGTGGTGGTATGAACCATGTAAACGCTTCTCCGAGTTGATTATAGCGTTATCGAAGAGGGGTTTCTCGAGTACATTTAAAATATTAGAATCTATTGCGACGCAATACTTGGTACCTCAGAGAGTACAGAATCTCTATGTTTTGCGATGTGAACTATTTAATTGACAGGTAGACTAATTGACTGCAGCACAGGTGCTTCTTTTAAAGGTTTCCTTATGGTGCTGTCGCCTCCTCCACCGCTACCGCTAATCCTAAGACTAATGGATGCTGTTTTTCTTCAGGTGCAACTTTATCGTGATGACCTCCCCACGGAAATCGATCAGAGCACCGTCCTGGTATACTATTTTAACTGATATACCATTGAACCGTCTATAATAATAGACATAGACATAGGTAGATAGATTATGTTGACAGAACAGTCTATTATTTTATAGGACACTAGAGAAAAAATTGTGAATGACGTGAACCGATCTACCGTTGATAAAGCTATTTGAAACGAGGTTACATTCCATGCATAAGGCGTTAACTTTTTGAATTTTGATAGGACTATTAGATATATGAAGCTTGTTTGCCACTCATTTATGACTATTAAATCCCAACAGCCTCTGTTATTAGCCTTCTCGTAATTTATACTCGTGTTAGACTTAACCTCACTTCAACGTGTTTTTATTGGATTTTATGAAAACAACCACAACCATATCGATTAAATTACTGTCGTCAGAGAGCAATGATAAATTGTTATTTATGTACTTTTTTTACATCTTGCACTTCTAAAAGCCCTCCGGTATTTCCAGAACTTTATCGTCGTCGTCAAAATAAAATTTATTATTGAAAGAATCGATGTTCGATATGGAATTGTAGGCCTCAAAGTTCACGATTGCGTAGTCAGCATCGTCCTCGAGCTCGTTTGGCGGGTTAACTGCGCACTTTTAATCGATGAATCACCAGATAACGTAAACGTATATGACATATCAACAGACACACACCTAAAAGTCACACCCAATTGGGTGGAACAGTTGTTCGTCACAGATGACTCACACTGACTGAGCGTGAGTTTAGCTGTGTTACTCATTATATAGGAATTCCAAGCAAAGATACCCGCAAGTGACTGTATCATAACATTGATTATCATAACATTGATGTTGTTTATGATTGTATTGTGTTATTTAATAATTCCGCCGGAGGTCTTAGGTTACCGAAACTATCGAAATATACTTAATTCGGTCAGTGGTCGCACGCTTTAAGGCGTCAGTACTTGAATCGATGGGGCTAGATCGCTGTGGGTTCGATCTAAAAAGTGAGAATGAACTAGAGAATGATGAGGAGGAGGAGAAGATCACTATCACAAGCAATACTGATAGGGACCCCTCGACGAGTCAACTAAAGATTCCAATTTTGATGACTCTTATCTTGAGAATTCCAAGGTTTACATAAAACTTACATAACTGGACCTGTGGACTGACTGGACATGATATTAAAGACAGATTTGATGTAAAATATAGTCAGATATAATCCCGAAGAAGACAATTTCTACATAGGAGGCTCTGAGGCTAGCTTGTAAGGGCCTCCTTGAATTGATGTTTAAGAAGCGTTCTCCTAAATTCTACACTAGTGCCGACTAAAAGAATTATGCAGACATCGTTAGATATACGAGTTCTAACAGGTTGCTCTATGGCCCATCGAAGCCGATTGCCTGAGGCAACAGCTGGAACTATAAATCAGTTGTTAAGCCTGATAAGCACCGACATCGTGGTGGCGGTGGATTAATGATGGAAGCTACAGATAACACCATCGATTGCGTGTACTAAGACGATCCCAATGAGCTCGTAGATTGACTAAGGTTTTTGATAGCGTCCCAAGCGGTGGGAAATTTAAATCATATCAACGAGATGAATAGTATCATAGAAGAGCTTTTGGAAGCTAAATTTAGCCAGTTTAGCTCTGGGTTTTGATTGACCAACAATATCAACATGTCTGACGTAAAGCGTTAAAGAACTGCATAAGCCAGCTAGAGACAATTTTGGTAGAAGAAAAGGTAATTCGCGGGTTAGATGACCTCTTCCAAGCAAGCCTCGTGGAAAGATACCATATGCCAAATTTAATAAAAATTATCGTTACATACTAGTGCTCATAGATGCCTTCTTAAAGTACGTGTGGACGGCTCCAATTAAGACAAAATTGGGCGAAGAGGTTACCAGTGCGATGAGAAGGATTCTAAGTACTGATAACCGAATACCGCGTAACTTACAGACAGATCTAGGCAAGAAATTTTACAATAAACACTTTCAAGCATTAACGAAGAAATTCAATATTAATCACTATTCATCTTACAGCAGGAACAAAAGTTCCATTGTAGAGGGTGTAAATAGGACTATAAAGAATTTAGCCTCAACGGTACCTTCCGCTGGTATGTCATATTAGATAATATTGTGAGAAAATAGCACAATATTAAGCATCCTTCTCTAGGTATAAAGCCGGCGTCTGTGAACAATAGTAAAGAAAATATGCTTCTTAGAACTGTTAAATATTCAATTTTGTCTAGAAGTAGGCGAAAAAGTGAGGATATCTAAACAGGGGTGTATTTGATATAGCTCCTAACTGCTCTAATGAAATTTTCACCATATCAAGCATTAAGAGGGCCGATCCCGTGACATACTTACCAATTAAGGGTTGCTTCTACACATAAGAGCTGCGGCGGGTTAAACAACCTGATGTCTACCTCGTGGATAAGGTTCTGAGACGGAAGGGGGATAAGGTGTTCGTGAAATGGTTGGGAATTGACAGTTCTCACAACAGCTGAATTCACAAGAATAGCACTGTTTACAATAATGTGATACAATTTTGATATTTTATATTGAAATCGAATTCGACCCACAGCATACTGGATCCAACACATTCCACATATACAACTCCAGTTTAACAATAACCCTAGAATTTTCCTTATTTACTTCCATCTGGTATATCTATATCTGGTCCATCTTAATTACTACTTAATCTTTACTCTTCAACTAATCGAACTCGAATGATTCACAAACAGCTTAGTCAGCAAAATATTCATTGAATTGCACAATATTACGTCAGCTTATTAACACTGTCTACTGTATGTTCCCCCGAACGCAAGCGATTTGTTTACGAAAAGTCCAGACAAAATTCTTGGAAATACGAAAGTACTGTTTACATTGGCACTGAGTTATCTCTTTGTCTCTTGCCGACTTCCTGTCGTTAACATGTTTTGGTAATAAAATTCTAGGAAAATAGCATGACTTATCTTTGCAGGTGTTCAATGGCTCTGGTAAACAAGTTCTAGAAATAAAATTCCATGAAAAATCTCATTTATTTTTACCGACGTATTCAATGAAATGCCAAAAGACTACAGCAGAGAGTTGCGCTGAATCTTGTCTAAACTTGTCGAGACTTGTCAAGACTTGTTTTTTATCAACGTTGGCAGCCCGATTCTTACCAAAACACTCTATCTATACTCTTCGGTGAATATCTTCTTCTCATTAATATAATTTCTTTTATTTCCAAGCCAGAATAGCTTAGTGGGTAGAGCACTAGACTGAAAATCTAAAGATCTTGGTTAAAATCTGGCATTCATAATCATTGTTGCCAAACGCAATTCTTCTTCAACATCCTCCACCCTCTCTGATGTCATCACCACACTCCACACAACTGCTATTTTTTTTTCTTACTCAAATGCTCCCCTCCTATATTTCCTCCTCGACGAAGACATTCTGGTCATTGTCCACGAACCCCACCTCCTTCTTCACCACTCTCTGGTCATTGGCGACGGCTACAACCTACAAGAACTTCTTCGTGCATGACTTTGAAAGACAGCGTCCCCATGGCTGCTGCTCACGCACCTACTCCCAGCTCCTAATGAACAGCTTACCAAAGTGGTCTGGTTCTATCGTTCCTGTACTACTGTAATCCACTAGCTCAACTTGGTACACTAATGCCTCTAAATTTCTGTATATTGTTCTTGAATTTGGGCATTACTGGATAGAGATAATACTTATTACATTAAATTGCATTTTTTGGACATTACTATACATGCAATGCAATGCAATTCCCAGTAATGCTTAGATTTTGTATTCAATGCCCCCGCGGTTTACCTCTCGAAAATAATATAACGCATTGTTATTTGCAAACGCGGAAACAACTACTCTGCGGACTAATGCCCCGAGCAGCATTGAACTACACCTGGAAAACCTATAGCAAACAACTAAAGCCACTCTTCAGTAGCCTACCAGATATATACCGGTTTCGAGCTTATTACCTGCCATAGGTGAGGTATCTGATGAATAACTCTAGCTGTTTAAGTCTCTCTAACCCGAAAAAAGGGGCCTTGAGTACTCAGTGTAGAGAAGCTACATCTGGCGGCCATTTTAATTTCTATAGCTGTATGAAGTGCTCAAGGGAGTAGGGTATCTCGAGAAATACTTTCAGTAATAAAAATATGTATGTAAATATGAGTATGCGTTCAATAGCGATACAGACTCAATGAACACAAACACGGGTTGACACAATAAAAGATATTCGCACGGAATTTGACAATATTTAGTCAGAAATAGAGTTCGCTAGCGAGGACGATCAAACGGAAATACACCAAAATGAGAGAGTAGATTTCGAAAATAAATACTTTGAAGCTATTGCACGCAGTAAACAAATTATTGGAGAATTTGTTAGTTAAAGCGATTCACTCACAAGGGCATGTCCCATAAGAGAACTCAACTCAAATTACCACCAATTAATCTGCCTGAATTTCACGAAGATTATGAACATTGGTCACTTGTTGCTGATACATTCAAAGCGGTAATTCATGATAATTCATCTTTAAATAAAGTTCAGAAACATCAATATTTAGTATCGTGTTTGAAAGGTTGCGCGGCAAAGGTCATAAGTGGTTTAAGCATTGCCGACAAAAATTACGATTCGGCATGGAAACTTTTAAGCGAGCGGTATGAAGACACAAAACCAATAATAAACTCTCACCTCAAAGTAATACTTATGTTACCTAGCAGTATTAAAGATACTCACATATCTCTTAGAACATTATTAGATGATTTTCTTGTACATTACCACGCATTAGAAAATTTAGGAGAAGACGTAAATTATTGGGATTCAATATTAATCTTTTTGTTAACTGGTAAAATGGATAATAAATCAAATGAAGAATTTGAAATGTACACAAAAAATATTAAAAAGCCAAAACTTGCAGACAACGTATGCAGGGTGTGTCAACAGAAAGAGCACCAATTCAAAGTATTTATCTTACATAACAACAAAATAAATATCGTGTCCTTTATGCCAACAGAGTAATTTTATACATGCATGCAAAACATTTACAGATATGCCGGTAAATATGTGTTACGTTGAAATCAAACGTTTGAGATTATGTACGAGCATGCAAAACATGTCAAAATGGCATAATACATTATTGCACAGAAATAATCCATACTCATCAGATAGGGGCCAAATAAGTACCGAAGTAGTACAGCCTTTATAATGCAGACAACCAACCAATTATTTGTCGTGCGTTATTAGACAGTGCATCTCAGTCTTGTTATATAAGAGATGATGTAGTCAACGATTAGGATTATCAACAAATAATATTAATTTAACAGTATCAGGTATATCTCAAATTATGGCTGATGTAACCAAACAGGTTAACATTAAATTAAAGTCTATAAGTGTAAGTGCTTTAAATATATCATCCAACATAAAATTAGTGGATCCAAAATTTAATGTGCCCGCGGAAATAGACATTCTGATAGGTGCTACATTATTTTTCAATTTAATAGAGACGGGTCATATCAACTTAGGTACAGGCTCACTCGTAAGTCACAAGACAAAACTTGGGTGGGTCATTTCCGGTCAAGCATTCACTTCGCAAAAGCGTAACAATTTTAATAAAACCTCAATATCATGTTTACTAGTCACGAACACATAAATTTACAATAGTTTGAGAAAATTTTGGGAAATAGAGGAAAATGGCACAGCTCAGATATTATCAAAGCAAGAACAAGAATGCGAGCGACACTTTGTTCAAACTTTCACGAGAGATAATACAGGGCGATTCACAGTAAAATTACCCATGCGCGAGAACCATACTCAGGAGATTCTGTTCAAATAGTAGTTCAAAGATTTCTAACTATGGAAAACAAATTAGCAAAAAATGTAAAACTACACAAATAATATTCTGCATTTCTCAATGAATACGAGGCATTAGGCCATATGACTTTAGTTAATCCTGAACAAGACCAGGCAGATTTAATTTATTACCTACCGCGTCATGCTGTTATAAAAAATGATAGTATCACAATAAAGCTTCGCGTGGTGTTTGATGCATCAGCTAAGACTAGCAGCGGATTATCGTTGAACGACGTTTTAAAGGTAGGACCAACGATACGAAGTGATTTGTTTTCAATCCTTGTTCGTGTCCGGCAGCATAACATAGTTTTAATAGCAGATATCGCAAAAATGTATAGGCAGGTAAATCTTCATTATTCACAGCGCGATTTGCAAAGAATTATGTGGAGAGAAGAACCTCGTCAAGTAATTATTCGCAACGTAACAAAAATTCAAATTCATGGTTATGCAGACGCAAGCATAAAGGCATACGATGCAGTAGTATATGCAAGATCAGAAGGTAAAAACGGAAGCATTCAGGTTAGCTTAATATGCGGTAAATTTCGTGTAGCCCCGTTAACGGCAATTTCATTGCCTAAGCTTGAATTATGCGGGTGCTTACTTTCAAATCAAAACTAATAACAAAGGTCACTAATGCATTAACAATACACATAGATGAAATATACTACTGGACTGGTTCTACTATTGTTTTATCATGGCTATCAGCTGATCCTCAATCTTGGCAAACATTTGTCTGTAACAGGGTTTCAGAAATACAGCAATTGACACAAGTTAATAATTGGTATCACGTTACTTCAGCAAATAATCCCGATATCATTTCTAGAGGTATCGAATCAAAAGATATCATTGAGTCCACCCTGTGGTGGAGTGGTCCTTCATTTTTATCGAAAAACAAATACTATGGCCAGAGAATCATATTCCAAAGTTTCCGCGTAAATCAGATAATGCACCAGAACGCAAAAATAAAACAGAGGGTAGTTGCATATTGCGTTCGCTTCATTAATAATAGTAAAACGACTCAGGAAACTAAACAAAAGAGTTCGCTCACTGTAGCTGAGTTATCATGTACAATTAAATCGCTCATAAAATTAGTTCAGTCACAAGCATTTTCTGAAAACATGCATTCCATTAACACTCGCAAATGTGGTAAAATCTAACAGTAAAATCAAGACTCTAAATCAATTCATCGATGGAGAGGAAATTTTACGCGTTGGTGGCAAATTAAAAAATTCGAGCATAAGACTTAATCAGAAACATCCGATCTTATTGCCAGATAAACATGCTTTAACAAATTTAATTATAAGATATTCGAAATTTACATCCCGGTCCTCAAGCTACTCTTGCATGCGTAAGACAAAATTACTGACCTTTAAATGGCAAGCAAGCAGTCAAGTCCATTGTACGAAAGTGTATACCTTGTTTTAGGGTGCAACCATCTTTCACATCTCAACATTTTCATTTTGCGGAGTAGATTATGCGGGACCATTTCAGATGAAAGATGGGAAAATTCGCAATAAACGAATAATTAATGGCTACATTTGTATTTTTGTGTGTTTGCCTACAAAGGCTTGTTAGCGAGCTTACTACTGAGGGTTTCTTAAACGCACTTAAGCGATTTCTGTCTAGGCGTGGTTTGTGTAGGAAAATATATTCGGATAATGCCAGAAATTTTCACGGAGCAAATAATAAATTATTATCAGAAATTAAAGCTTTGCTACAGAATTATATATTTAAAGATTATTTACTGCAATGCAACATAGATTGGCAATTTATTTTGCCAAAAAGCCCCCATATGGGCGGACTGTGGGAAGCAGGGGTTCGGTCGGTAAAACAGCATTTAAAACGCGTTGAAAAAAATTTCATTTTCTCCTATGAAGAGTTTTATACTCTTGACGCAGGTGGAGGCTGTTTTAAACTCCCGTCCTATCCCTCCTTTATCCGACTGTCCTGACGACCTGCGAGCATTAACACCCAGTCATCTACTCATTGGGGAATCTCTGAATTAGATTTAACCGATGTTCGGGTTACCTATTTGTCAAGGTATCAACACATAGTAAAAATGTCACAAGACCTATGGAAGCGCTGGAGGAAAGACTACCTACAGCAGCTGTAGCAGCGTACAAAATGGAAATTCCGCAAAGAAGTGTCATCGTTGGTTGGCGCTTTAGTACTCCTGGTGGAAGACAACGTCCCCCCGCTATACTGGCCGATGGGTCGCATAGTCCAGGTTTACCAAGGGCAAGATCAACTAGTGCTATAACCAAATATATTTAATTTCTATAGATGCTTAAAGAGGCTATATGTATTTTAAATATTTTTCATCATTATTTACTTTACTTATTGAAACATAGAGGTTTCAAGGGCGGCGGTATGTCGGCCCAGCGCTTATTTAAATTTAAAATATTACGCTATGGCACACATAGTTTTAGTAGCGCCATCTATGGTGAAAGATAGAGTAATCTTTGTTTTGTAGTCAAGAAAAAAAACAGTTGTTTTGAAAACATCTTAAATTGTAATACATATGTCATATAACAACAAAAGTTATCATAATGTTGAAATTCACGTACCCAAAATACAGTACACTAAGAAGATAATATTGTTTAATTCAACACAATCATCCCAGAGCTGCAAGACCCCTACAAGACGGGTTTGTAGCCAACAAATATAAAATAAAGTTTTATTTTCATCACTTTATATATTATTTTGAGGATACCTAACCTGTTTAGTGTATGGGATGTTAAAAAATTATAATCGTGCTGAGCGAAAGTGTTGTTAATTGCAATATGCCTATTCCAGTAAAGTATAAGTGCATCAAATGTGGTGGAGATTGCGATCTATCAAACAGAAAATGTTTCTCATGTGAAACTAAGGATTATTTTGAGGGTACTGATGGATCAAAATATGTTCCTAGTTTTTTATATATTTTTAGGTATTAATAATATTGTGTGAAACTAACTACTCTGTGGACTAAAGCCCCAACCAGCGTTGAATTACACCCACAATATCTAGCCATATATACTTTATTATTAGCTTTTGTAACATTTTTTACTGGATTAGAAAGATATTTTAAGCTAATATAAATCAAATCTCCTACGAAACAGCTAGGTATGCTAATGAACAATTCCACAGACAAAGCTCTATTCAATATTTATCTAAATAAATTAATCTAGCTAAATTTACTAACCTGGTTTAATGAAAACACTATAAATATCTAACTTCACTTTTGAAACAGTGGGAACTCGAAAATTCAACCACAATAGATGAGATCTGACCTATTTCCCATTTTTAGGATTGCTTCTTCAGGTGGCCTCCTTTAAGTTGAGTAAAATATCTAACTCTAAAAATTATTATATAAATTAAAATTATTTGAAATTAAATATCGACAATGTCAAAAGTAATTTTAGCCTGTCAATGAATTTTAAATTAAATATGACAAACACCTACTTAAATAATGTTTACCCTTTATGTAATTGTTTTTTATATATTTTTAGGTCTTAATAATATTATATGGAACTAACTACAAAGACTAATAATAAAGAATATATGGGAAAATAATGTGGGTGTAATTCAACTCTGGTTGGGGCTTTAGTCCACAACAACAACAACAACAACAACAACAACAACAACAACAACAACAACAACAACAACAACAACAACAACAACAACAACAACAACAACAACAACAACAACAACAACAACAACAACAACAACAACAACAACAACAACAACAACAACAACAACAACAACAACAACAACAACAACAACAACAACAACAACAACAACAACAACAACAACAACAACAACAACAACAACAACAACAACAACAACAACAACAACAACAACAACAACAACAACAACAACAACAACAACAACAACAACAACAACAACAACAACAACAACAACAACAACAACAACAACAACAACAACAACAACAACAACAACAACAACAACAACAACAACAACAACAACAACAACAACAACAACAACAACAACAACAACAACAACAACAACAACAACAACAACAACAACAACAACAACAACAACAACAACAACAACAACAACAACAACAACAACAACAACAACAACAACAACAACAACAACAACAACAACAACAACAACAACAACAACAACAACAACAACAACAACAACAACAACAACAACAACAACAACAACAACAACAACAACAACAACAACAACAACAACAACAACAACAACAACAACAACAACAACAACAACAACAACAACAACAACAACAACAACAACAACAACAACAACAACAACAACAACAACAACAACAACAACAACAACAACAACAACAACAACAACAACAACAACAACAACAACAACAACAACAACAACAACAACAACAACAACAACAACAACAACAACAACAACAACAACAACAACAACAACAACAACAACAACAACAACAACAACAACAACAACAACAACAACAACAACAACAACAACAACAACAACAACAACAACAACAACAACAACAACAACAACAACAACAACAACAACAACAACAACAACAACAACAACAACAACAACAACAACAACAACAACAACAACAACAACAACAACAACAACAACAACAACAACAACAACAACAACAACAACAACAACAACAACAACAACAACAACAACAACAACAACAACAACAACAACAACAACAACAACAACAACAACAACAACAACAACAAGAATAATAATAATAATAATATGTCTATTGAAATTTAATGAACAAATAAGAAATATGTATAAAAAAAATGGCGAGGTTCAACACTATTGTTGCTCTACCACCTAACGAGTCCCTTACAAATGGTATATTAATATAACTATAAACTATATGCAATATTAAAAATAGTCATAATCAACTACCTTACTTGAGGCACAACACAGATTTAACTTAAACTACTAACATAGGATTTGGCCCGCTTTTTAAAACAATGTAAACTAGAAGCAAATGTCGGAGAGGAGTTTATTACAAATTTTAACAGCATTATAACTAAATGACTTTTGAAATTGAGCAGTGTAATACCTTGGAACTGTGTAGACCACAAAATCTAGTGGGTCTTTCGTGTTGGTATTTGACAAGTTTATTAAAGAGGTACTTAGGAGAACCAGAATGATTAATTTTATAAACAAGAGATTGTCATATGAGCCGTATAACGCTCATTTAGTTTCAACCACTTGGATTGGTCGTACTTAACACTTATATGATCATATTTTCTCAGACAATAAGCAAATGTTAAACAAGTATTTTGAAGGCTTTCTTTATCTCTATTTAAAATAGCTGGCCAGTAAACTACATCACAATAGGCTACACTACTAAGAATCAACGTTTCACATAATTTTAGTTTAACATCAGTGCTAAGAATTTCTTTATAGAGCTAGAGAGTTTGCAGCTTACAGTAGGATTTTTGTAATAAGGTTGATATATGCTTATGCCTAAGATCTGTATCAGTGTAAATTCCCAAATCCCTACAAGTGACAGGCGTGATTCACTATGTCATTTCGACGCGGTCCAAATATCAATAATTCCGTTTTCTTTTCATTTAACATTAAGCCATGAGAATTGGACACTGTAGAAATAGTGTCTAAGTCAGAGTTAATTCACTGTATAGCGGAATAAATATCTGAAAAAGAAAAACTATAGAATACTTGATAATCATCGGCATATTGATGTGATTTAGAATGTTGCAGTCGAAAAATCAGCCGTATATATTGAAAATAACAAAGGCCCCAAAACACTCCCCTGGGGAACACTTCTATGTATATCATGTACATCAGAGAAAAAATTATTTAAAACACCTTCTGGCGCCTTGCAGATAGATAACTAGAAAAAAAAGTAATAGCTGCATCAGTAAAGCCTAAATATTTAAGTTTTAAACACAAAGTGGCAGATACCAATGTACTAAACGCTTTACTATAATCCAAAAGTACTAAAAAAGTGATTTTACAAATATCCTCTGACCTAAAGAGTTCATCAGAAACGTCTAGTAAAGCTGTAATAGTACTAATTTGTTCGAAACCCTGACTGAGTTGCCGGTAGAATATTGTTAAAATTTAAAAAAACGGAAAATTCCAACAATTCTTTCAACAATTTTGGAAAGCGTAGGTAAATTACTAATAGGCCTGAAGTCAGAAATGTTATTAGGACAACTATTTTTAGGCACTGGAATAACATGGGCTACTTTCCAAGCGTCAGGGAAATGACCAGTTATTAAACATTTATTAACGAAGTAAGTTATGTAACGACTTATTTGAGGAAACAGCAATGTGAGCATCAGTTAATCCCATCACATCCTATAGCATTTGACTTAATTTTAGCAAAAATTTTTTCAACTGTAGGCACATTCACCTCTGAAAATTAAAAATTGTCAGTTATTAAAACTTGTTTATTAACATAAGTGTTATTAAGGAAGTCATCGTTAGCAGTGCTTTGAGGAATACTATTAAGGAAATAATAATTAAAATCATTCGTATCACCCACATTAATATAACTATTACATTTATTTTTATTACCAATATTTAAATATTTTAAGGTACGCCAAAAAGCTCTAGGATCCGTTTTAAACTTATGATGTAAGCTTTTTTCAGATTTTACCGCTGTATTCACCATAGTTCTGAGTTCTATGTAAGTTTCCCAAATGCCATCCGTTTTTACTTTTTTATATTTAGTGTAGGCATTGTCTCTCAGTGATCATAATTTTTAAATTATATGTAAGCCAAGGAGCAGGTGGTTTCGTAATTCTAACAGCTTTTAAGGGCGCATGAGTATTAAACAAATTAATAATAGTATCATTTAGGAACTGTCGATTTCTTATTGTTATTGGTTTGATGGTTCGTATAGAACTGATGGCAGGTTTTAAATATATACCTCCTATATAGTTTCGACTACCCCACCCCACGTTTGTTGTATATTGCACTTGATCACTTAATGATCACGTTTCCTTCAAATGTAGTCTTAATGACACCACCTCTCTTCCGAAATTGATGAGTTCACCATCTTGACTGACTATATTAACAACAATCTGATCGATAAATCGAGTGTTGATGGGTAAATAGACAACGTTACTTGGAGTCTTAACAATTTTGAAACCCGCTGGCACTGTAGGAAAAAATTCGTGAATAACGTGAGCTTGCCTGTCAATAATATAGGATCCACCCACAATATTGCATTCTATGCAAATGGTATTTACACTAAAAATATCGACTGAAAAATCTGATACATGGTAACCAAATTCCGCCCATTTTCTTGGTTTAAAACCAAGCAAGTGTGCCTTTGAATCTGGTTTAGTAAAATCTATGTCCTCACTGCATTTGATTCTGCACTTCAGAGTGTTATTGTCAGCTTTAATAGAAATGAGCTTTTGATGCTCCTTAACAATTCCCTCTCTTATGCTGTCATCATTATCATGCCATCTGAAGTTACCTAAGGCTCGTTGTAGATACTTACTTATTGCATCAATATCATAGTTATCCTCTGGAATTTCAATGTATTTACCCTTGGAATCATTATGAAATTTGTTGTTCTTATTTTTCTCGATATTTGGAATTGAATTGTAGGCCTCGAAGCTTATTAACCCTAAGACGTAGTCTTTACTATCATCTAATATAATTGGAGGATTATACCCAGAAGTAAGGGTTGAGCTTCTTCCAGACAGTAAGAAAGAATTCGACATTTTCGGTGTCGTGAAATATACTATTCAAATACAGTACTGCATTTTTAATTATTCAAAAATTTCAGGTACAGATTGCCACAGTTGAATGTATTAAATGTTTGTAACTGTTCATGATTATACAATATTGTACACGATCCATTTGTATTTAGGTAATGTACCAGTTCTCTTGGAGGCCTTAAGTTACCATAGCTATCAAAATATACTGCTTTCTCTCCAGTTTTCTTATATGCAGTCCAGTGTGTCCTAGAGCCTTTTTTATTGTCTAAAGTAATAATACCACATTCTTTATAATGCACCCGACGTGGTAAACTATCTCTGATAAATATGCCTCGAAAATGTAAAATATTAAATTTTTTAGCCAATCTTATTAAATCCTAATTAGTAAGAGCTCGTTTTGGTAATTTTATCGGTAACGCTTGAAAGTTTTTTTGCGTCCTAAACAAAGACCAAAGCCTTGCTTGTAAGGTCTCATGTATAGTCCTTTATCCATAGCTATTTCTTCCATTGCGGCTTTGTGACGTTTACTTTCTTCAAGTTTTTGCTTTGCAGCTTTGGCATCATTAACAGCCTTTGCAATTCCTGCTGCTTCACCAAGTGCACTTAAGTCTGCAAATAATGGAATTAGTGGTAGAAATCCTCCTCTCTTAGGTATTGGTATAACTCGGGCAGCTTTAATATATTTCTTCTTCTTAACTTTATTAACAGCTTTTAATGCAACTTTAATAGCATCTTTCATATTCTGCACATTTTTACCGTTTAGTGCTACTTGTGCTTGCTTTGTTACATCTGTTACATCTTTAAATGCTAACGATCCACCAACTTTTTTAGATTTCGCTTTAGATTTACGAGTTTTACTTTTAGGTTTTTTTAGTATTTCCGTTAATGCATCCCATTCCTGATTTACCTTTAGCTTTCATTGTTGCTGCCACAGCCAAGGCTGCTGCCTTTTATCCTACAGATTGGCGTTTGGCGATTTAAATATCTCCACAGCCTTCTCACCTAAAATTTTATCCGCCGTATGGCGTTGGTCCAAGTTTTTCTCTCTGATATAAGCCACGTCGCGTTCTTTACAAGTTTCGTCTAAACCATTAATACCCACATCACCTCTTGCTAATCTCTTCGCAAGTCTTGTACCAGGAGTACAAAATATATATTCTGCAATATGGAATGCAATATACTGGTAAATTATTTATAGCAGAGTTCAATATACCGCTGTCAGATTTTCTTGTTGTTCTAAGCATTTGGCAGACTACTCACGAATGATGATAATACCAGTATCACATCTAATATACAGAGTGATTCAGGTTTAATCTTGATAACTTCTGGAATCGATAAAACAGATTAGTAGAATAGCTATGCCGATTCTGCTCCACAATTCAAGATGGCGACTGGAGCAGGATCGGCATAGCTTTCAGCCGTCTACGTCACAATGTTTGAGAGAGGTTACACGTATGTAGATAGATGACGTTAAGCTACTTTAATAATAATAATCGTATTATACTCGTGCTGAGCGAAAGTGTTTAACACTTGAAGTTTATTGTTTAATCGATTTTCTTCTGATACAATGAGTGGCCAAAAGCGGGTTGTGTTTAACTTAAGACAATAATAAAACCATTATACTTATGGATCCTAATGGTTGGTTTGAAAAAGCAAGAAAATCAGATTGGATGCAGATGGCTAGAGATAGAGCTCGCTTTCAAAGAAGAATCAATGATGTCTCATTTATTATAAGTAGTGTTTTAGATAATAATCATCGATCACGTATTTACTATGAAAAGTTTTGTTGCATGTCTATTTCTATAAAATAAAGTTTTAATTTCATCACTCTGTATATTATTTTGTGGATACCTAACCTGTTTAGTGTAAGGGCTGTTATAAAAGTATGTGACGCTCAGTTATTTCAATTATTATCAAATCAGAATCGTGCTGAGCGGAAGTGTTATTAATTGCAATATGCCTTTCCAGTAAAGTATAAGTGCATCAAATGTGGTGGAGATTGCGACCTGCCAAACAGAAAATGTTTCACATGTGAAACTAAGGATTATTTTGAGGGTGTTGATGGATCAAAACATGTTCCTAGTTCTTACTTTGATAAAAGTGATTCCAACTGTTGCTGGTTATGTTAATTAAAGAATATCTGCATCTTACTTAATTTCATTACTTTTTATTATTTAAAAATTAAACACAGTGAGGTTTTAAAATATTTTATTTATTAAAACAATTGAATACAATTCAATTTAGCCTCTTTCTCTTCCACATCTGCAATTGGTGTGGTTTCTCTTCTTGTTAACAGTGCTGTGTTGTCTATCAGCGTCTATCATTGTTGTTTATCCCATGAAGTCCTAATTGATATTTTTGTTGCTGATACAGACTGCGTCTACTATTTTATCAAATGGTTTTCCAACCGATGTCGTAATGCATGATGGACAATTGACAAAATCTGTAACGAATATATACAGATAAATTTGAATTAAAATTAAAAAATATATGTATTACTTACCACTGCGTTCCATATTCATAACAAGAAAGTATATTTTATTGTGTTGAAATAATGATACAGTTATTTATTTGATGGGGGCTATATACAGCTAACAGATACAACTTATTAGCCTCTCTACTATAAAAAGTAGGAGAGTAAATTATAACTCAAAATGTAAGATGGGGGAACAGTCAGTCTACTATATTCATTTATATTCAACATGGATCTGCAAAAGTTGAACAAGGCAACTTCATATAAAGAAATTAAGAATGTTAAAGATTTATAAATAAATCATAAGTTTAAAATAGTGAAACTGAGGTTTAGTAAAACCAAATATGGTAACAGTGTAGTGGCTGAAACTGAAAATTTTTCCTGCTATTTACCAAGAAGATTTTACATGCATTTTAAGAAAGAAGGTATTGAAAACTTTAACGATTTTTTAAGAAGTCGACCTGTATATCTGGTTAGTAAAGGAAAAATTGGTTTAACAATGAACATTACATTTATCCAAGACGATACATGAAGAATTCATAAAAGGATTATTAATATGTTATATTGATATGTATTTGTCTACAGGTCTTATATTCCAGACCAATGTGTTATTATGCCTAGTTATAAAATAAAAATATTTGTATCGAATTAGCAATTTTATTATTCTACCTCGTACATATACTATAAATAAATCCTTGTATACTATATCTTCTCCTCCAGTGTATTACCGAAGCATGAAAAATTCATAAAACGAATATTAATATTTTATATTGATATACATTTGAAGTAAACCTTTGTCTACAAGTGTTATATTTCAGGTGAATGTTTTATTATATCTAGTTAGAAAATAAAAATATTTATATTGAATTGGCAAATTTATTATTCTACCCCGTACATATACTATAAAATACATGATACAGTGAATGTTCTGTCATAGTTTTTCTCCTGAAACTTGATCGAACCTAGTTTATAGGCAGAATCTAACATTTTACACATATATTGTTATTATTATTTTATATAAAAAATTTAACACATTACTGGAAATGAGTCGTAACGTTTCTATCGGACCGTTTTTGTTATAAGCATGACCATAGACTTAAACAAGACAATTGCGTTTAGCACCTTAACATTTTGACATCTCATTTAGTTTAAAAACATTTACTAGGTAACATATATTTTAAATTTTCTTAATATTTGAAATATAAACTATAATCCATTGCATTAATAATATTTTATAAAATTGCTATAAAAGCTGCTATGTAGCACATATTTTACTTTAATGTGAAAATATATTTATAATTAAAAAAATAAATAAATTTGTTATTTATTATTACTTGTAATCAAAAACTAAATAATTTCAGAAAATGCTTTATTATTTATTAGATATTTTAATAACTTAATGAAATTAATAATTAATTATTAATTTCATTAAACTTTGCTGCGATGGTCTCATATTTTTTTCGCGTCTCGTTAGCAGAACGCTCCCTCTTATCGATGGAGCGTTTTTGCTCATCAAGCAGACGAATCTGTTCTCTGAGGGTCTCTCTGTATACCCTAAGCGATTTTCTTTCACCCTTCAGACGCGATATGAGGTCATCGCTGTTTTTAATTTTCTTTTTTATAGCAGACATCTTTCCATTCATCCGCTGACGGAATTCTGCCCTCCGCTGCATTTCTTCGTTTATTGCTTATATCCAGTCTTTGGAATCCGAGGTGGAGGGCGTCGGCGACAGCGAGCGAATGGATGATGAGGGCCGTCTAAAATTTTTCCGAGCCAAACCCAAATTTTTTCCTCTGCAACAAAAAATAACAGAAAAATTCATGCATTTTTCGATGATGTTTTTAGACTTTTTTAAAATTATTTTTTGAATATTTATCTAGAAGGAAGTGCAGGAATTTCTCGCGGTGAATTTTGGAATACGTCCGCGTCATCCTCTTGTTCAAAACACTTTCTTTTAGCAGCAGCCACCTTCGATGAACTTGGGCTTGGCTTGGTTGAAGCTTCCAGGCAGCTAATCGCCTTCACCGCCAAATTTAGTTTCTCTGATATTCTGTAAAAAATGAGAAAATAGTTTAACAAAACGTAGAAAAACATTAGAAACAAACTTACGCCTCATTTATAGCTTCGCCTAAATCAGGATTCTGTATTTGTTGCTGATAGGTTTCCTGCAGCTCGAGACGGGCCTCTTCGGATAAATATAAAGTCATTTTTGGAAAGGTATAAAAACTATTTGATGAATTGAAGTTAACACTGTTACCTACTAATAGGTTTGTATAAGAATGAATATATTCAACGAATGCAGTTACACAGTAATATGAACATCCGGTGAATTCCGTTGAACTGTACAGGTTACTAACTTTCTAGTGTCAGATAAAATTCATTTTCATACTTATTCTTTGAGAATTGTAATCCGACACCATTTCCTGCTGAGTTAACAAAAAATGTAATTTGACTCCGCGTTTTGAAATTTGATACCGCATTTTGAAATTTGACACCTTATTTTGAAATTTGACACCGCGTTTTTTAATTTGATACCCTTGATTTGTAATTTGACACTTTTGTTTTGAAATTTGACACCTTATTTTGAAATTTGACACTGCGTTTCGTAATTTGATACCCTTCATTTGTAATTTGATACATTTGTTTAGAAATTTGACACCTTATTTTGAAATTTGATACCGCGTTTTGAAATTTTACACCCTGCTTTGTAATTTGACGCCTTTGTTTTGAAATTTGACACCTTATTTTGAAATTTGACAACGTGTTATGTAATTTGATATCTATTTAAATAACATCAACAGCATACATATAAAATTATGAATTTTAGTTCCTTTTTTATGTCGCTTTTTTTTATTGCATTTTTGGAAAATACTTGTTCTAGAACATTGCGACCCCTCATCCTTATGTAAAATTTTGCGCTACCCCCACCCCCGATTTTCATACTAGTTGTGAAACTAAAATTATACCATCGTTCAATAGCTTTCTCTTTCCTCTTCATAATAAAAAAAATCAACTTTCTATCTCTTACAGTAATCAAGTTATAACGAAAAAACTGTTTAAGAGTATTTTGTTTTTTCACCCCTAGCACTTAAACGTGACGCTTGACGATGAAGTTTGTATAAACTTTTTTTCTCTACTCAACCTCTAATATGACTTGCTAGAACTTAAAAAATTCTACGATTGGTTTCATTTTCAGATTTCAAAAATTTCTTTGAAAATGGCAAAATTTTGGATGTGTATAGGATCTCTGTTATAGGTTTATTTTTGGGATAATCTAATACAGGGTCAATTAGAGAATGTCAAATCATGTAGGATGTTTCTATATTAAGCAAAAAATACGTGACCTTGACATACTACCTATTACGATTTCCAGAAAATAGTATTGGCCAAATTCATCTAATCTATTTCACTTTATACTATATGCTATATACTTTCGTTTCATATTTTAAAAAAAATCAAAAAAATTTTCAAAATCCAATATTTTTTCAAAAATCATGTTTTTTTTCGAGACAGATTTTTTCTGATGACAAATTCTGAAAGAGCACCCTCGAAAACATAAAGTACACAGTTTCATATTTTTACCTTTTCTATGTAAATAACTTTTAAATTTTTTTAGATTCGTACCTTAAGTTAGGCAAACAACTTTTTTCATATCTTCTATGTTTTATAATGACTTAAAATCTTATAAAGTTATGTAAAGTGTTCCACCAAGACGTATTCAATAATACTTAATGTTTAACAGATTCGTTATTCCTCCCACCACCATCAAGCAGTATCCTAGAGTTTGTAACCATATTACAGATATTAGTATCTGAACTAAATAAACTATTATTTTAAACATCCTTCGAAAAAGATGACTTCCGACTGCGTGGTAGACATTCAGTGTTTCAAAATTAGCAACAAGAAGGGCGACATCAGATGGACTGTGAAGGAATTGGGGGTTTATAATGGTAAAATCTCCTACCATTATGTATTTAAACCCTTTTACCCTTTAATCAGCTGTCATGGGAACTACAAAAAGAGGCGTATTGGGTAGTCAACTTCCATCATGGTATTCCATGGAATGATGGCTAAGAATCCCTGGAAGATCTTCAAGAAATTCTTAAGGGAGCAACCCAGACAGCTGGAATAATATATGTGAAGGGGAATCAGAAGGCTGAATTCCTCAGGAAATATGTGGACAAACCGGTGGTTGAGCTTCTGGACCATCCCAAATTGAAGTCAATAGTTCCGGAATGTTGGTACCACAAACTGCAGCATTGCGCATGTGCGTTAGCAAATGTTTACAGTTTATATAATTTTTATTTAGAATTTGCAAAATAAAGAAATAAATTATATATTTTTTGTTTTATTATTTTCTCTGTAATATAGTTGCTGCAGTATATTTGTTAAAGGTTTTATTAGTTTACCTACAAGTAATTTATAAATTTTATATAAGTTTTATTAGGTTACCTGTAATAGAGTTGTTGTGGTGTTATAGTTAAGAACATGTCTTGTTCAAAATAAATGTGAAGGAATAAGTTATATATTTATTAAGCGGTTGAGGTGTTACGTTTAACAATAGCAAATGCAAAAATGCAGAAGTATGCTTCAAAATGAGCTAACGTTTCAATTTATCTGCGCAAACTCCAGCAGGGTTGCGCATATAAATGAGTCGTATTCTTTAAGAAATCACACAGTTTGTATTTACACTTCTCATACTAATCTGGTATACCTGCTGCTGCAGCTGTTGTTGTTTTCCTTGATTCAGTGCTACCGTACAGTGACATAAAGTAGACATGAATCCTGAAACCGTAACCTCTATTAGTTCTACAATTGAGAAAACTACTGAAGAAGCCGTAAAATTGGTAAAAACGAAAGAAGAGATAAAAAGACAAATAAAGTTAGTAAAAGGTAATGTGAAATTGTTGGACGGCGATAAAAAATAAAATTAACTATCAAGAGTATACTGAAAATCCTTTTAAGTTAGAAGGAAACTTAGCATTATTGAAATATTATTTAGCTAAATTGCAACACTTACGATATACTTCTAGTAAAGTTGGAGCAGGCTTGGAGAACAATACCGCTGAAAAAACGTAGTCGAAATTTAGTTTGGCATTCGATTGATTCTTGCTTCGACGGACGAGTGTACAGGATTAATTGCAAATTTAAGTATCAAAGATCATTATCCTTCTTAAATAAGGCATTTAATAATTTTCAAAGAAAAATTAGATTATATCGTCAAAATTAAATGCTTAATGTTAATGATGTATTAGCATGTAATTTTATTAAACCTCAAAGTGGTGATATCTATATGAAAACGTTTTCTACAAAAAATCATATAATCGATATAAATACTAATTTAAAAACTTGGTATAGGGATAACGTAATCCATACTTTAACAAATAAATTAGAAGAATTTAGTGAAAAAGATTCGGGGTGGACTCTTTCAGAGGTTTTGCACTTAAAAGTCAATATTAACAAATTTTCACCTTTAAAAGGGGGAACATCAACTTATGTGAGTTTACCAGCTTTTATATCACGAAAAAAAGCTGTAATAAATGTAGAAAATAACGATTCATTTTGTTTTCTGTCGGCTGTAATCTCCGCTCCATGTCCAGATAAAAATAAACATCCTGAAAGAATAACAAGTTATCCTCATTTTAAAGATGTTCTAAAATATGATTCCATCGAGTTTCCAATAAAACTTAATGATATAAAGAAGTTGTAAAAATTGAATAACTTGTCTATTAATTTGTATTGTATAGAAAATAAAAACGTTCTGCCGCTTTCTTTAAGAGATTATAGAAATAGTAACAGAGAACCCATTAATTTATTAGTGCTATCGACCGAAAATAATAATAATTTTACAGGATTCTCAAACGATAAGACATTTTTCCATCTTCTCATGGACATAAAACTTTCATATTCTATAGGTGCTTAAATCATTTTAGTTCTGATGATTTACTTAAAGGACATTTAGTTTACTGCAATAACATGAATAAGTGTGCCCTCAAATTACCAAAGGAGTCGGATAAAATTTTACATTTCAAGCATTTCAGTTACAGAGAAAAAAGTACCTTTTGTGGTATATGTCGATCTTGAAAGTATTCTTGAACCGTGTGAAACCTTAGGAGTGGAAAAGTGCAATTCAGTTAATTATCAAAAGCATACACCATTCAGTATAGCATATAGAATATTTGAAATGTTCATATGATAATAATTTATCAAGGTTTAAACTATATCGAGGTGATGACTGTATAAAATGGTTTATTTCAGAACTACAAGATATTGCATTGAATATTGAATATCCTTAAAAATTCAAAATAAATGGAAACTTTATCATTCGAACAAGAAATAAATTATGCTACCGCAACACACTGTCACATATGTACCAAACCATTTACATCGAGTGATATCAAAGTTCGTGATCATTGTCACCTCAGCTCTAAATACAGAGATGTTACTCATCAAGATTGTAATCAAAATCAATTGTCAAAATTCATTTAATATACCTGTTGTTTTTCATAATTTAAGCGGTTATGATGCAAATTTTATAATGAAACAATTGGCTACCAGTTTTGCAGGTCCTGTTCGGTTGCCACCAGTTAATAAAGAAAAATATATTTCATTTACTAAAACGGTTGAAGGTACTGCTGTACACTTGCAATTCATCGACTCATTCCGCTTTATGTCTAGTAGTCTTGATAAATTATCTTCCTATTTAGAAAATGAAAAGAAAGCCATTGTTAAGGCTTATTGTAACACTGATCAAGAATTTAATTTATTAACAAAAAAGGGTATTTTTCGTTACGATTATATTGATTCGTGGGAAAAACTCACTGAGGCATGTTTACCACCAAAAGCGAATTTCTATAGTCAATTGCATGATGAATGTATTAAAGATGAAGATTATCAGCATGCCCTTAATGTTTGGAAAACATTTAACATAAAAACGTTAGGTGATTATTTTGATTTATACTTGAAAAGTGATGTTCTCCTTCCTGCTGATATATTCGAAAATTTTCGACCAACTTGTTTATTAACATGAATTGGATCCATTACATTTTTATACTGCTCCAGGTTTAGCGTTCGATGCTATGCTTAAAACGACTGGAGTACACTTAGAACTTTTAACGGATATCGAAAAACTTATGTTTATTGAGAGAGGTTTTCGTGGTTCAGTGTTCCAATAGATATGCAAAAGCAAATAATAAATATATGGGAGATCTCTATGATTCAAGTCAAGAATCTGTAGATCTAATGTATTTTGATATAAATAATTTATATGGGGCTGCAATGTCTGAATATTTACCATAGGAGAATTTGAATTTCTGGAAGAGAATGAAATTGAAAATTTAAATATAATAAATATTCCAGATAATGCAGAAGTTGGCTATATTTTCGATTGTGACTTAGAATATCCCACTTATCTACAACAAATTCATAGTGATCTACCTTTAGCTCCACAACATATGACACCACCAGTACCTTCAAGATCAAAATTAAAGAAATTATTACCGCTTTGCGTCCGCAAGCTAAAAATGATTTTGATAAGAATTTTTATAAATTAATGATAAATGCGGCAAATTAATGGAAAACGTACGGAAATATAGAGATATCCGTATGACCACTAAATGGAACGGCCGTTATGGGGCTCAAAATTATATTGCAAAACCTAATTTCCAGAGTTGTTGCATTTTTGATGATGATATGATTATTATAGAAATGAATAAATTAGAAATTTTATTTAATAAACCTATATACGCAGGATTCTGTGTTCTAGATATATCTAAAACCTTCCTGTATGAATTTCACTATGATTATATCTTGCAAAAAATTAAAAATAAAGCAAAACTTTTGTACACAGTTACCGATAGCCTAATTTATCAATTGAATGTGCCTGATATTTATGAGTATATTAAAGAAGACAGTCAGAGGTTTCATACATCTGATAATGATCCTGATAATCCATATGGAATAGAACAGAAAAACAAGAAAGTGCCAGGTTTGATGAAAGATGAAAATAATGGAAAAATCATGCTAGAATTTGTAGGCTTTTGAGCAAAAATGTATGCTTATAAAGTTCATAATAACAAGATAGTTAAAAAGTCAAAGGGTTCTACATCAGCAATTGTTAAGAAAATTACATTTGAAGATTACAAAAGAACTCTGTTCGATTATGAAATTATTTACAAGCCACAGCATTTAATTAGATCTAAAAAGCATTGTGTCTATACAATTCGACAATATAAGATGATTCTTAACCCTTACGATAATAAAAGAATTTTAAATTCTAAGACCACAGATACGAAGCCATGGAGTTATGAAAGAATTTCAGATGACAACGATAACATTCCAAATAAAAGAATTTGTATTCGATAAAATTATGTGTGGTAATGTCTACTATAAACTGGATAGTGTGCTCGTGAGTAGCAAATTACTGGTAGATAAGTTGTAAGCTAACAGATCAAAATCAGTTTGTTTTTCATCTCTCCAACGAATAACATGACTATGAAGAATCTGTGTAGTGAGATGCATATTGCTTTGGATTATGCAAACGCTGAAGTTTACAATAACTTTATCGAACGTTGCATTATCGAGTGCTGTTACAGTGAAGAAAGATACAAGTTATTGACGAGTATCTTGGAAGAAGTGGTAATTCCAGAGGAAGCCTTTAAGTGGTTATGGGAATATGATATAGAACCTCCTTTACAATTAATTGAATTGTTGATGGACAAGAAAATGGAACTTGATGAGTTTATTCGCAGTGTGTTGGCGGTGTGTCACAAAGAAGGATATGAATACGTATCCGTTAAACGATTGAATGATATTATGCAAATATTACATCCTCCAATTAAAATATCATTCAAAATATACTTATTTCAATTGTTACTAAATGACAAATATTATCCATATCATGACAATACCACTTTTCCAGTAAGAAACATATTAAGTAATTATAAAATCATTGACAAAACAATCGATGAAGCCATGTGTAAAGCGGCATACTATGCCAGAAGCTGTACACTTCGCAAATTGTGCACGCTACAAGAATCTAAAAAGTTGCACTGGAAGTTTCAGCCATCTACAAATTTTCATCATGGTAATATTCTTAAATGGATTGAGGATAATATACAAAGAGCTGAACAAGATTTAGATGCTTGTTTAGGATGGAGCTGTGGTCCCGATTCCGCCCCATGGTCTTCTACACATTTGTGTGATTATAATAGAACTCTTTGTATATTAAATGAAATTAAGGAATACAATGATTTAAAACATTTTAAGACTTATTTTTATTTATATAGTAATATACAATAACAACTTAACAATAACAATAATAACAAACAATAACAATCAATAACAATCATTAATTATATGTTTTATAAAATCCTTACAGTACTAGTTAGAGGATTATATTTAACTAATCTATCATGAAGTATAAGAGCGTAACAACTTGTATTTGAAGGAATATTTTTATTAGTTTCGAATTCTAGTCGAATGTCAACTGAACCAGATTTAAGACTTTCATTCTGATGAGAACAATCTATAACAATTAAAGGTGCATATTTCTTGAACTCTGCGCGTGTATAAATAGGTTCATTTTCCTTTTCATAATACGATCGTTGAAACTTTGCATACATGTCATATAAGGTTGCTGATCTGAGGAAACATCTGAGAATTAAGATACAGTTTCATATTGATTAAATTACAATGATCAAAGTCACTGAAACTTTTTTTCAATTTATTTTTACGGTCAGTATAGAAACCTACAATTACAAATCTAGGTTTCTCAAATTGCGTCGTCGTCTTGATATTCCAGGTGTGACGTTGAGTTTCTTGTAGGAGAGGCTACTCATGCAGTTCCCAACCCCTAAAGGGAACTTCAAATTCCTTGTTCCTAGCTACATAGTCAACCAATTTCAATCTTTCCACATCTGACACTGATATATGAGGCATTTTCCACAATACTTTATTTAATATAACTTTAACTGACTCGTTCTCTGTAGAATTTATTATAGCGTTGGTATCCAAATTTGAGCGAATTAACACCAACTCCTGCCTCAAATTCAAAATTATTTTCTTAAAGTCTTCGCAGAATCCGAAAATGGTGGATAAATCGATTGAAACATTAAAATTTCCATGATCGTCAACTATAAGTGACCGTTCGTTGTTATTAAAAAGCCATCCACTATTTTGTAGATATTGAGTATCACTTGTGTTGAATGACACGTATCCTTTTGGAATGGAGGTTAGACCTGGATGACGGATGCGATCGAAATGGGTGGATATTACATATCCACCCATTTCATATCTGATTTCATCAAATAAAAGCATGACACCGTTATTCGCAAATGTAGCAGTTTTGGAGGGTGTATTATCGGTTTTCAATAATTTCCCTCAATATACAATGAACTTTCACTGGGTAATGTGTAGACATCCTGCTGTTGTATTGGAATGCGAATTTCATCATTATTATTCAAAGACGTAGATGCGTACGGTTGATGAGTATGTTTCTCAGAGTTAATAATAGTGTTGTCAAAATAAGCCCTCTCGTTGACATTTAATATATCCATTGTTATTGTCACTTCTTAAAAATTATCTTAAAACCAAGGGATTCGAGAAACTTTCGATTTATTATTGTTATTGATTTGATGGTTCGTGTAGAACTGATGGCAGGTTTTAAATATATACCTCCTATTTCGACTACTAGAACCGCCACGTTTGTTGTACCTTATTGCCATTGCACACCATCTTGACTGACTATATTAACAACAATCTGATCGATAAATCGAGTGTTGATGGGTAAATAGACGAAGTTACTTGGAGTCTCAACAATTTTGAAACCAGCTGGCACTGTAGGGAAAAATTTGTGAATAACGTGAGCTTGCCTGTCATTAATATAGGATCCACACACAATATTTCATTCTATGCAAATGGTATTTACACTAAAAATATCGACTGGAAAATCTGATACATGGTAACCAAATGCAGCCAATTTTCTTGGTTTAAAACCAAGCAAGTGTCCTATTGAATCTTGTTTAGTAAAATATATGTCCTCACTGCATTTGATTCTACACTTCAGAGTTTTATTGTTAGCTTTAATAGAAATGAGCTTTTGATGCTCCTTAACAATTCCTTCTCTTATGCTGTCATCATTATCATGCCATCTGAAGTCACCTAAGGTTCGTTGTAGATATTTATTTATTGCATCAATATCATAGTCACCCTCTGGAATTTCAATGTATTTACCATTGGAACCATAATAAAATTTGTTATTCTTATTTTTCTCGATATTTGAAATTGAATTGTAAGCCTCAAAGCTTATTAACCCTAAGACGTAGTCTTTACTATCATCTAATATAATTGGAGGAGTATACCTAGAAGTAAGAGTTGAGCTTCTTCCAGACAGTAAAAAGGAATTCGACATCTTCGGTGTCGTGAAATATACTATTCAAATACAGCACTGCATTTTTAATTATACAAAAATTTCAGACATAGATGACCACAGTTGAATGTATTAAATGTTTGTAACTGTTCATGATTATACAATATTTTACACGGTCCATTTGTATTTAGGTAATGTATCAATTCTCGTGGTGGCCTTAAGTTACCATAGCTATCAAAATATATTGCTTTTTCTCCAGTTTCCTTATATGCAGTCCAGTGTGTACCAGAGCCACTTTCATTGGCTAGATTAATAATACCACATTCTTTATAATGCACCCGCCGTGGTAAACTATCTCTCATAAATATGCCTCGAAAATGTTGAATATTTAATTTCTTAGTCAATCTTATTAAATCCAAATTAGTAAGAGGTCGTTTCGGTAATTTTATCGGTAACGCTTGGAAGGTTTTTTGCGTCCTAAAAAAGACCATAACCTTGCTTGTAACGTCTCATGTATAGTCCTTTACCCATAGCTATTTCTTCCATTGCAGCATTGTGACGTTTACTTTCTTTAAGCTTTTGCTTTGCAGCTTTGGCATCATTAACAGCCTTTGCAATTCCTGCTGCTTCACCAAGCGCCCTTAAGCCTGCAAGTAATGGAATTAGTGATAGAAATCCTCCTGTCTTAGGTATTGGTATTACTCGGGCAGCTTTAATATATTTCTTCTTCTTAACTTTATTAACAGCTTTTAATGCAACTTTAATAGCATCTTTCATGTTCTCCACATTTTTACTTTTTAGCGCTACTCGTGCTTACATCTTTAAATGCTAACGATCCACCAACCTTTTTAGATTTCGCTTTAGGTTTACTAGTTTTACTTTTATTTTTTTAGTTTTTCCGTTAATGTGTCCCATTCCTAATTTAACTTTAGCTTTCATTGCTGCTGCCACAGCCAAGGCTGCTGCCTTTTCTCCTATAGATGCGTTTGGTGATTTTAATCTCTCCACAGCCTTCACACCCAAAATTTTATTCGCCATATGTCGTTGCTCCAAGATTTTTTCTCTGCTATAAGCCACGTCGTGTTCTTTACAAGCTTCGTCTAAACCATTAATACCCACATCACCTCTTGCTAATCTCTTCGCAAGTTTTGTATCAGGACCACAAAATTTATATCCTAGAATATGGAGCTCTACTGGTAAATTATTTATAGCAGAGTTCAATATACCGCTGCCAGATTTTCTTGTTGTTCTAAGCATTTGGCATCACGAACTACTCACGAATGATGATAATACCAGTATCACATCTAATATATACTTACACACACAATCATAGACTGAGCTTTATTTATAGTATTGCTTCCGTCATGCGCACTATAAAACAGCCAATTGATTTACCTATTAACAACAATGATATCGCAGAAATGAAAATCTCGAAGAGATATGGAGAATTGTTACCATCTACAATCTAATGTCATGATTAGTTTGATCGAGCATCCCAATGGATTAAAGTTTAAAAATATTTATATTTTTTCTAAGTCTCTCTATCAATCAATATATCAGTATTTAGAAGAACTTCTAAAACCAATAAAAGGAATTGGATACTACGGCTTCAATAACTGCGACAACATTCTACCGCCTGAAGATGTAAAACGAAACTCAATATTTATTTTTGATGTTGCAGCCTGTGATAAACAAAACGTTATGAGAGATTACTTCAGTATCGGGCGTCATAAAGACGTAGATTGCTTTTTCCTTTGCCAAACTTATACACGTATTCCAAAGCATCTAATACGTGATAACGCAAATATGTTGGTAGTCTTGAAACAAGATGGTTTGAATTTGAAGCATATATATGAAGATCACATAAATAGAGATATGAGTTTTAACAAGTTTAAGGAAATTTGCTCACTGTGCTGGAAAGACAAATATAGTTTTATGGTGATTAATAAAGACAGTGTCATTAATAATGGTAGATATAGAAAGACATTTGATCATTGCATACATATATAAAGAGAAATAAGCTGTTTTTTACTGCCAGTTACCTACTTTTTACTGCCTGGGACCTGTTTTTTACTATCAGCTACCTGTTTTTTTTACTGTCAGCTACCTGTTTTTTTTACTGTCAGCTGCCTGTTTTTTACTGCTTATTGAAGATCTATATAAAGTACTACAATTAGGAAGATTTGATGCTTTCGATATGAATAGAGGGGAAGTTGAAGTAAAAAAATTGTTAATACAAAGGAGGAACATAGTAAAGCAAAAGCTGAATGCTCTGAAAGAAGGTAGTATAATTCAAGAACAATCATTTCTCCCTATCACAAAGCATTTACAAACAATTGCCGAGAAACTTGATGGAGAGCCTAATATAAAAAGTGAGAAGCCTATAAAAAAGAAAGTGAAATCAAGATTTTCGTTTAGCTCACCAATGAAAAGCATAGCGAAACATAATAGATGGACGACTTCTGATGCACCAAGTTTCCTAGATACATCAGTTGTCGCAGAAAGAACTTCAAATGATAATGACATTGCTGATGAAGTTAATGGGGAAAACAATGAGAAACTAGATGAAAGTGTAAGAGCTTCAAAATAATATATTCAAGACTTTAGTAATTCGCCCGATATGATATACTATTTAAATCACCTTGATCCCTTACCTAGAGAATATGTTCATAAAATGAGTTTGACTTTAGGTATGCTGTTAGATATGATTCCGAGCATAATGAAATAAAAATTGGTAATGCATCTCTACAGTTCGATGGTAATAATTTAATTATAGGAGGGTTACATTATACGGGGACTCCTGGACTCTACGAATTAATTTTTTTTAAGAAACATCTACTCGGTTTCACAGAAGGTGGTAAAATAAACTACTTAGACATTGTTAAACTGAGGAATGCTAATAAAAGAAACTACTCTGAAAATGAGCAAATTCAGAGTAATGCATCTTACAAATATAAAAAAATCATCTCCACATTGAGTATACAACCACTAACCCCTCAACTCGACACAGGTTAGGTTTTGGTATATTAATGGAAGCCTCGAATAATCCAATCGACTACGTATACTGGGACGATCCTAATGAGCTTGTTGATAGATTCAAACCGCTGTCAATGACAGTCGATAAATTTGGTAGACACATAAGTCAACCAAAGCATTCATCTGGGGATCATGAAGATTTTGAAGTAACGTTAACAAGCATCTCAGGAAACATAGTGAAGGAATTATATTATAATATTGTTTTAACATTTGAGTCTACAACCTTTCATGAAAATAGTAAGAAGTATTTAATATCTGATATAAAAACACGTCAAGTTTTCTTCTACGAATCAACTATGATTGAGTATGCAACTGGTTACCCTACTGATATAACAATTATAAATGAGAAGGAATTTACTTTGGCAGAACTAGTCAACGTTATGCTACGTCGCAACGATAATATCTCATTTCGAGAAAAAGATCCGGAAACTGAAAACAAAAACTTATTTGTAGAACTGTTTATAAGAGTTCCTGTGGGGTTAAATATATAGAAATTAGTTTTTCATAATATAATTTTAATTGGAATCCAATATGAAATATCTCAACAACTTTAACAAATATGCAACAAATGTAAAAGAAGATATTGTTAATGAATTACACAAGCCTGCCAGAATAAATTTCAAAAAGAGGCAGAACCATAATAAAAGGTCTGAATGATTTAATACAAGCTGATTTAATTGACTTGATACCATATTCCAAGGAAAATAATGGATATAAGTGTACACACTAATCGTTATTAATTGCTTCTCTAAAATTTATATGGACAGAACCACTAGCGATCAAATCAGCACAGGATATTAAATTCTAATACGCAATTGCAATGAATACGATTTTACAACGTTTTAAAACATCTACAAACCGCCATGGGAAAGGAATTCTATAATGAGAATTTCAAGAAACTGATGAAAAAGTATAATATTAACCATTACAGCGACCAGTTTGGAGTGTATTCTTTCTTAAAAGCTTCTCTATATTTGCTAATTCTCACATGGTCGCCTACATTAAATGTTGTTATTTTATTAGTAATTTTTAAATGAGTATGTTGATTTTAATAATGATTCCTTGATGTAACTTTAATTGGTTTCATCCTTTTTGTAGAATGGGCTGTATTTGTCAGCAATTTTACCTAAAATATGATTCCACTTATATTCCTCCTAAGCATGTAAAGTATATTCTTTATAGTTCTAATGAAGCGTTCCACAATCGAAGCTCTTTTTGTACTATAAACGCTGTAATGGTTAATATTATACTTTTTCATCAGTTTCTTGAAGTTCTCATTATAGAATTCCTTTCCCATGGCGGTTTGTAGATGTTTTAAAACGTTGTAAAATCGTATTCATTGCAATTGCGTATTAGAATTTAATATCCTGTGCTGATTTGATCGCTAGTGGTTCTGTCCATATAAATTTTAGAGAAGCAATTAATAACGATTAGTGTGTACACTTATATCCATTATTTTCCTTGGAATATGGTATCAAGTCAATTAAATCAGCTTGTATTAAATCATTCAGACCTTTTATTATGGTTCTGCCTCTTTTTGAAATTTATTCTGGCAGGCTTGTGTAATTCATTAACAATATCTTCTTTTACATTTGTTGCATATTTGTTAAAGTTGTTGAGATATTTCATATTGGATTCCAATTAAAATTATATTATGAAAAACTAATTTCTATATATTTAACCCCACAGGAACTCTTATAACCAGTTCTACAAATAAGTTTTTGTTTTCAGTTTCCGGATCTTTTTCTCGAAATGAGATATTATCGTTGCGACGTAGCATAACGTTGACTAGTTCTGCCAAAGTAAATTCCTTCTCATTTATAATTGTTATATCAGTAGGGTAACCAGTTGCATACTCAATCATAGTTGATTCGTAGAAGAAAACTTGACGTGTTTTTATATCAGATATTAAATACTTCTTACTATTTTCATGAAAGGTTGTAGACTCAAATGTTAAAACAATATTATAATATAATTCCTTCACTATGTTTCCTGAGATGCTTGTTAACGTTACTTCAAAATCTTCATGATCCCCAGATGAATGCTTTGGTTGACTTATGTGTCTACCAAATTTATCGACTGTCATTGACAGCGGTTTGAATCTATCAACAAGCTCATTAGGATCGTCCCAGTATACGTAGTCGATTGGATTATTCGAGGCTTCCATTAATATACCAAAACCTAACCTGTGTCGAGTTGAGGGGTTAGTGGTTGTATACTCAATGTGGAGATGATTTTTTTATATTTGTAAGATGCATTACTCTGAATTTGCTCATTTTCAGAGTAGTTTCTTTTATTAGCATTCCTTAGTTTAACAATGTCTAAGTAGTTTATTTTACCACCTTCTGTGAAACCGAGTGGATGTTTCTTAAAAAAAAATTATTCGTAGAGTCCAGGAGTCCCCGTATAATGTAACCCTCCTATAATTAAATTATTACCATCGAACTGTAGAGATGCATTACCAATTTTTATTTCATTATGCTCGGAATCATATCTAACAGCATACCTAAAGTCAAACTCATTTTATGAACATATTCTCTAGGTAAGGGATCAAGGTGATTTAAATAGTATATCATATCGGGCGAATTACTAAAGTCTTGAATATATTATTTTGAAGCTCTTACACTTTCATCTAGTTTCTCATTGTTTTCCCCATTAACTTCATCAGCAATGTCATTATCATTTGAAGTTCTTTCTGCGACAACTGATGTATCTAGGAAACTTGGTGCATCAGAAGTCGTCCATCTATTATGTTTCGCTATGCTTTTCATTGGTGAGCTAAACGAAAATCTTGATTTCACTTTCTTTTTTATAGGCTTCTCACTTTTTATATTAGGCTCTCCATCAAGTTTCTCGGCAATTGTTTGTAAATGCTTTGTGATAGGGAGAAATGATTGTTCTTGAATTATACTACCTTCTTTCAGAGCATTCAGCTTTTGCTTTACTATGTTCCTCCTTTGTATTAACAATTTTTTTACTTCAACTTCCCCTCTATTCATATCGAAAGCATCAAATCTTCCTAATTGTAGTACTTTATATAGATCTTCAATAAGCAGTAAAAAACAGGCAGCTGACAGTAAAAAAAACAGGTAGCTGACAGTAAAAAAAACAGGTAGCTGATAGTAAAAAACAGGTCCCAGGCAGTAAAAAGTAGGTAACTGGCAGTAAAAAACAGCTTATTTCTCTTTATATATGTATGCAATGATCAAATGTCTTTCTATATCTACCATTATTAATGACACTGTCTTTATTAATCACCATAAAACTATATTTGTCTTTCCAGCACAGTGAGCAAATTTCCTTAAACTTGTTAAAACTCATATCTCTATTTATGTGATCTTCATATATATGCTTCAAATTCAAACCATCTTGTTTCAAGACTACCAACATATTTGCGTTATCACGTATTAGATGCTTTGGAATACGTGTATAAGTTTGGCAAAGGAAAAAGCAATCTACGTCTTTATGACGCCCGATACTGAAGTAATCTCTCATAACGTTTTGTTTATCACAGGCTCCAACATCAAAAATAAATATTGAGTTTCGTTTTACATCTTCAGGCGGTAGAATGTTGTCGCAGTTATTGAAGCCGTAGTATCCAATTCCTTTTATTGGTTTAAGAAGTTCTCTTAAATACTGATATATTGATTGATAGGGAGACTTAGAAAAAATATAAATATTTTTAAACTTTAATCCATTGGGATGCTCGATCAAACTAATCATGACATTAGATTGTAGATGGCAACAATTCTCCATATCTCTTCGAGATTTTCATTTCTGCGATATCATTGTTGTTAATAGGTAAATCAATTGGCTGTTTTATAGTGCGCATGACGGAAGCAATACTATAAATAAAGCTCAGTCTATGATTGTGTGTGTAAGTATATATTAGATGTGATACTGGTATTATCATCATTCGTGAGTAGTTCGTGATGCCAAATGCTTAGAACAACAAGAAAATCTGGCAGCGGTATATTGAACTCTGCTATAAATAATTTACCAGTAGAGCTCCATATTCTAGGATATAAATTTTGTGGTCCTGATACAAAACTTGCGAAGAGATTAGCAAGAGGTGATGTGGGTATTAATGGTTTAGACGAAGCTTGTAAAGAGCACGACGTGGCTTATAGCAGAGAAAAAATCTTGGAGCAACGACATACGGCAAATAAAATTTTGGGTGTGAAGGCTGTGGAGAGATTAAAATCACCAAACGCATCTATAGGAGAAAAGGCAGCAGCCTTGGCTGTGGCAGCAGCAATGAAAGCTAAAGTTAAATTAGGAATGGGACACATTAACGGAAAAACTAAAAAAATAAAAGTAAAACTAGTAAACCTAAAGCGAAATCTAAAAAGGTTGGTGGATCGTTAGCATTTAAAGATGTAAGCACGAGTAGCGCTAAAAAGTAAAAATGTGGAGAACATGAAAGATGCTATTAAAGTTGCATTAAAAGCTGTTAATAAAGTTAAGAAGAAGAAATATATTAAAGCTGCCCGAGTAATACCAATACCTAAGACAGGAGGATTTCTATCACTAATTCCATTACTTGCAGGCTTAAGGGCGCTTGGTGAAGCAGCAGGAATTGCAAAGGCTGTTAATGATGCCAAAGCTGCAAAGCAAAAGCTTAAAGAAAGTAAACGTCACAATGCTGCAATGGAAGAAATAGCTATGGGTAAAGGACTATACATGAGACGTTACAAGCAAGGTTATGGTCTTTTTTAGGACGCAAAAAACCTTCCAAGCGTTACCGATAAAATTACCGAAACGACCTCTTACTAATTTGGATTTAATAAGATTGACTAAGAAATTAAATATTCAACATTTTCGAGGCATATTTATGAGAGATAGTTTACCACGGCGGGTGCATTATAAAGAATGTGGTATTATTACTCTAGCCAATGAAAGTGGCTCTGGTACACACTGGACTGCATATAAGGAAACTGGAGAAAAAGCAATATATTTTGATAGCTATGGTAACTTAAGGCCACCACGAGAATTGATACATTACCTAAATACAAATGGACCGTGTAAAATATTGTATAATCATGAACAGTTACAAACATTTAATACATTCAACTGTGGTCATCTATGTCTGAAATTTTTGTATAATTAAAAATGCAGTGCTGTATTTGAATAGTATATTTCACGACACCGAAGATGTCGAATTCCTTTTTACTGTCTGGAAGAAGCTCAACTCTTACTTCTAGGTATACTCCTCCAATTATATTAGATGATAGTAAAACTACGTCTAGGGTTAATAAGCTTTGAGGCTTACAATTCAATTTCAAATATCGAGAAAAATAAGAATAACAAATTTTATTATGGTTCCAATGGTAAATACATTGAAATTCCAGAGGGTAACTATGATATTGATGCAATAAATAAATATCTACAACGAACCTTAGGTGGCTTCAGATGGCATGATAATGATGACAGCATAAGAGAGGGAATTGTTAAGGAGCATCAAAAGCTCATTTCTATTAAAGCTAACAGTAACACTCTGAAGTGTAGAATCAAATGCAGTGAGGACATAGATTTTACTAAACAAGATTCAATAGGACACTTGCTTGGTTTTAAACCAAGAAAATTGGCTGCATTTGGTTACCATGTATCAGATTTTCCAGTCGATATTTTTAGTGTAAATACCATTTGCATAGAATGAAATATTGTGTGTGAATCCTATATTAATGACAGGCAAGCTCACGTTATTCACAAATTTTTCCCTACAGTGCCAGCTGGTTTCAAAATTGTTGAGACTCCAAGTAACCTCGTCTATTTACCCATCAGCACTCGATTTATCGATCAGATTGTTGTTAATATAGTCAGTCAAGATGGTGTGCAATGGCAATAAGGTACAACAAACGTGGATTGATAAAAATAATATATTGTAGCATGTTATATTGTATAAGAATTATAATAAATGGTATATATTCTATATTCGATTTTTTATTTTAATCATCAACCCTATTAATTACATAATAATGATAAGCAGGTCATCAACCAAGCTGACGTAGTCGACAGAAACCGACTCTATACTTCCGCTCAGCACGAATGGTCATCAACCTCTATCGCGCAGATGCCAGCCGCTGTGACTTAGACGGTGACGAAAGCTATGCCGATCCTGCTCCAGTCGCCATCTTGAATTGTGGAGCAGAATCGGCATAGCTATTCTACTAATGTTCGACGACGTTTAGCTGAAACATATCAGAAAAACACTAGACAATATAATTTGAGAAAAAGCCCAGCAGATAATTATTATGTAGGAGATAAAGTGTGGAAGAGAAATTTTGTATTATCAAACCGTGATCATTTTGCTTCTAGGTTAGCACAAAAATGTATACTTTGTACTGTAAGAAAAGTTATCTCAAAACTTGTATACGAATTGACTGGACCAGATGGTAGAAATATTAGAAAATATCATGTAAAAGATCTTAAGTCTTATAATGGTTCAGCAAATGACTTGACATTAGAGTGAAATTGATTGTGAATTGAACAGGTAAGCTCCCACAAATTAAAACGAGTCTAGAACTTCCCTGTCAATATAATGCTGTGCAAAAGGGAAGTTCCCTTCACGGAAAGAAAAATCTGCAGTAGTTCCAAAGAGAGGAATGGGAAGATTCTCCAAACCTAAAACAACAATAAGGACGCAACTGATTGCACTAAACAATATACTTAGAATGAAAAATAATCTCTAACATCAACGCATGTACTTAATGACACAAATTCTACTTAGCAGTTATTAAAACAATAATCGATATGAAAATTTTGATGATTTCAGCGGATGGCTGATATTATATTCGAAATTCTATATTCTACATATCCACCAAACCTATTATAAAACTACTCCGCATTCGACCGCATCTGGAAACCAAATCCCTTTGTCTAGCAAGTCTGCCACCTTTGACGTTGTTTTTGTTTAAAGATGTTAACAAAAAGCTAAGCAACCACTTCAGCATAAGATGGAATTAAGAATAGTATATGAGTGAGTCTAGAATTATTAAGTGGATTTTTTTACTTACTGTACAGAGTGAGAAAATAAAATATGTAACGAACAATTAGTTCGTTATAATAATTATAATAATAATAAAATTCTCAATATTTGAATTTTCTATGAAGGCAATTAAATTTACTACATTGTTCAACACATCCTAACACATTCTGAAGTCCTTTTTGCAGAACTTTAAAATTACTAAATATAGAATCCATGGTAGTCAGCAGTTTTTTCAGTGCTGACTACTGACTTTGTCATGTGGATTCTATGTATAATTTACTAGCAGTTGTAAATGCCATAACGTATATACGGGAATCATAGAACAGATATGCGGATAAATTATTTTATAATTTTAACAGTAGCATATGGCAGACGTTTAAAATCGAGTGTGAATTTTTTTGAATCCACCAGCTTTGGACCTTCATTCGTATACAGAACTCTTTTTCGTCGAATACTACTCTTATCATTTTTGTTTCCAGAAATTTGAATTCTCATAGACTCAAATTTAATCATCCACTTAGCTAACTCCCATAGGCTTACTCATTCTATTTTTTAATCGGGAGTAGATAGGGGTACGGTTTGGCGTGGGAAAATTTCGCTTAGCATGGGAAAATTGACCCACCTAATTCCCAAAAATTTGTCGTTTGTCGGCGAGATCAAAGGGTGCCGTCGGGCAGGTGTTAATTACAGGTGTGCAATTAAAAGAAACCCCGCAGTCAGGGCTCCGGAGTATAGGTACCATCTATTGTGCAACATTTGAGTTATGTACCAGCGAGACGGAGTAGATTGTGGTAGCTGGTAGTTGTTAACGCGGACGCGTGCTTATCACTAGATGGCGCAGCAAGTGGACCGCGTAGTGAGAGCACGCGCGGTAGGTTATTCTTATAGAGCAAATTTTAATTATTTTATAGTGTTATAGTAAAGTAGTGACGTCCACACATACAGTTTTTGCAAATAACTCGAGAACATTACGAGATAACTAAAATTTAAAAACTGATTTGATTGGTTTCTCATCGATACCTATCACGTGACGGTGTTGTTTTTTCGTGACTAGTGCAGTTTTAACTTGTAATATTTTATTATTATAATAATATGCAGTAAATTTAGAAATGAAGCTCATAAAAATAAAAATTTGAAATCATTGAATAGGTCTATTTAGTCAAATTATTAAAAATTTATTACACGTTTCCAAGTAACAGCTCAGTCGAATAAAAAATATTCAGTTCTAACTCAATTAAAAACACACGCATAGACACATATTTGAAAACCTGGAAACACGTCCGTATACGCACACAAACTTTTTTTTTACACACGAAGGTGTAGAGAGAGCGGGAGCTAACGGCGACGGTTCTTTGATAGCCGTAAGAGAGCTCCGAATAGGGAACCTCAGCAATAAACTTCCACATAGTATGTTCGAACGTATGCGCACAAACGAAAGCGTTATCTATACAAACCCCTTGTAGGTGACAACCCTTTCTTATTAGGACTGGTATTACCGACACCAAGGGCTTTACGCACCCGCTGAAAGCGGTACCTGTCACGTTAACGTGCGGAAGAAAGTCGACCATCCCGCAAGATATAAAAATCAAGCTAGCCTCGCAGACTCCACTGCTCCTTCACATCCGCACACCTTAACAAGTCACCGAAGAAATAACTATGAATCGACTATACTCAGCTATTAACCAATATTCGTCCAGCAGCACCACCTTAGCATAAGTCGCTGGCAGCGTATGGAACTAAAAAGATCCGTTACACCATCGCTTCAATATTAGTTTAGAACGCGAACGAGCGCTTATCAGTAGATGGTGCCGCAAGTGGACTGAGCGACAGCGCGCGGGAGATCATTTTTATAGAACAAATTTGATCTCATTTTATAGTTTATGAAAAGGTAGATATAAAAAATATATGTAATACGTTAATAATTCAATATTTTTTTATTCGTATGCATATATAAAAAATACTTGCGTTTTTCTAACTATGTACTTACTAAAAACTCGTACAATGTAAATATAATAATATGATTGATAGTCCTCACCAACTTTAGCTAAAATTAAGTCACACACATAGAGCCCCAGATCAAAGCATTTATAAAACATAGAGTAGGTGTAAAGGGCAGACACAAAACAGATCTGAAACCCCGAACTAATCATTAGGGGCACAAAAAATAATCTTGAGGATAGTTATACGCAAATAAATAGAAGAATGCCAAATATATTTGCGATATATACCTAACAAGTGCGCGAGAGAGGCAGAGGCTGAGAGATGATGGGCTAAATTGAAATTAGCAGACATAAGGAAAAAATTACCAGGTTGCGAATGAGGATGTAACGACGTCATTATCTAACGAGGCTGGTATATATATCAAAGAACACGAGGACGGTTACTGGTATAGGATCAGCGTCCTCAAGAGAAGACACACTTAAGAAATATATATATATATATATATATATATATATATATATATATATATATATATATATATATATATAGAATATATAGGATATGTATAATTATTATTATCAGTAGTCTGCATTTACGTAAAAGTAGAGAGCTATCTTGTTTCCAATGGCTGCGAAACAAATACTACGATTCGAAAAACGACATATCGGGTAATGTTTATATATAACAAAAATATCGTGAGAGATAGACAGACAGAAATAGAGAGATGATGAGTGGGATAGAAAGATTGAAGATCTAAAACCCTCTAGTGATGGAGGGGCAAAACCATCAGCAAAACAAAATCTGAACCAAACATTAGTTTCCAGATTAACAACAAGAAGCTGTAGTGTAAGGGATAACAAAATTAAGAAATATATAAGTATATAGGATATGTATAATTTTTACCTACAGTCTGCATTCACATAAAGCAGAGAACAGCATACGTGCTTCTACTCCAAAGGGGTTGGATACGACAATCTCATATATACACGTTAATCTTTTACTAGTTCGATGAAAAAAAGAAAGCATGGTACACATACGTATACATGCTCCTGTCCAGACCTGTTTCTCATGTTTCGTTGTAGTCGATCATGTAATAAGACCCACTATACAGGGTGTTAAAAAAAGAGTGTAAAATATTTAAGGAGGTAAATAGTATGAACCAAAATAAGCAGAAAAGTGTCAATAAACATGGGTCCGCAAAATAACGGTTGCGGAGATATGGAATGTTTTATGTTTTCAGCCCCTTTTTTTATTTTGCAAAAACGTTGTGTATTTTCTTATAATAGTTGGTTGATGTTTACTGAAATAAACAGTACGTATTTAACAGTTGCTCTTAGTTCACAAGTTTTCTTTCGCTATGGCTGGTTACTCTAACGCAGAATTAACAGACATGCATTTCATGTATGGTCCTGCTAATGGGAACGCCACCGAAGCGCAACGTCTTTATGTTGACGCTTATCCAAATCGCCAGATTCCTTCACAACGCATGTTTCGAAGAATTTACCAAAGATTGCGTGATACCGGTTCCTTGAGCAAATAGTGCCATTTATCCGAAAGACCAAGGTCGGTATCTACTCTTAGAGCAGAAGAAGAAATTCTAGCACTGGTACGAGTGTGCGGAGAATATCAGCCGAGGTAGGAATTAGTGGTCCTCTTGTTTGGAGAATTCTTCACGAGCAACTGCTTTATCCATACCATGTGCAACGAGTACAGGCCTTAAATCATTGGATTTAAATGATCATAAAGCAGGTTTGGTTTTTTGCCGCTGGTTTCTACGTCATGATGCTGAAGACCGTTTTTTCTTGCAAACATTCTTTTTACTGATGAGGCCGGGCCCACAAGAAATGGAGTATTCAATTTTCACAATACGCATATTTGGGCCGATGAAAATCCTCATGCTCTAATAGAATCTGGACATCAGGCACGTTTTTCATTAAACATTTGGGTGGGTATTGTAGGTGTCAGGTTTCTAGGTCCTGCTGTTTTACCAAACCGATTAACAGGCGCTGCTTACCTCAACTTTCTGCAGAACACACTGCATGAGTTTTTGGAAGACATTCTTTTGAATCAGAGGCAACAAATGTGGTTCCAGCATGATGGTGCTCCAGCTCATTTTTCCATGGCCGTTAGATAGCATTTACACCAAACTTTTCCACATAAATGGGTAGGAAGGGCCGGACCTGTTTTATGGCCTCCAAGATCGCCTGATCTGAACTCTCTAGATTTCTTTGTTTGGGGATATTTGAAGACATTAGTGTATGGTACACCTGTAAATAGCCTGGAAGAGCTGCAGCTACGGATTAATAAAAAATGTCAAGAAAGCCAAACCAAGGAGGATGTTTTCGAAAGAGTTCGATTATCGTTGAGACGAAGATGTCGTGCCTGCTTGGAAATGGACGGAGAACACTCTGAACATCTTCTGTAACTTTATTTTTTGTTTGTTAAAAGCTTCCTTTGTCGATTTATTCCTAATAAAATAAAATGTTTGAAAAACGAATAGTGATCCATATGTCCGCAACCGTTACTTTGCGTACCCATGTTTATTAAGACTTTTCTGCTTATTTTGGTTCACACTATTACCTCCTGAAATATTTTACTCTTTGTTTAACACCCTGTATACATCGTTTGGGGTAAAGTGCCTTTTCTACTGAAAATACAGCAAAATTTTACTTGAAAAAGTTGTTCAGAACGGTAAATTATGAGGACGTGCAAAATTTCAAGAAAATCGACCTGCTTTATGCTTGTTGAAAAATGGTTTCAAAATTAAACCTCGCCGATCTTCTTGAAATTTTGCACGTCCCCATAATTTACCGTTATGAACAACTTTTTCAAGTAAAATTTTGCTGTATTTTCAGTAGAAAAGGCACTTTACCTGAAACGATAACAGTTTTCAATCGGTGCACTGCATATTTCAAATAGGATTATTTCGAAAACTGTTACTCCTAACGACTTCAACAAGGTATATCTTTTTTAGATAAAACAGGTAGGAGAATCGATTGTTTCAATAGACAGATGGATATACTTAACATCAAAAAAGTTCTGCCATTTAAAAGAAACATGCTGTGCCATAAGTGGCGCCCTCTACTAGTGACGTCGAAATTAGTTAAAAATTCTTATTTGTCGTACCAAAAAACATAATTGTGCCAATTTTTTTAATACTCCCACAGGTTTCAAAGTTATTGAGATATTTCAAAATAAAATTCTATCATTGAACACCCTGTATTTTTTAAACCAGCAACATTCGGATAAGGCATATTTGGCTCAATCGCCATATATCCGTTGTGAGAATAAAGAAAACGATGATGACTTTGAAGATCCTAATATACTAGTAAATGAGCTACGATATTACATCAAAGAATGTGGCTTGAGCATAGAACATCATCTATGTAGGAATATTATTAACAAGTTACAAAATATGGGAATAAGTCAGTAACTTACCAGCACATGCTCCTACACCCAATCTCGTTCCAGTAGTTGTCTTTCCCTAAGATGTACACTATCTAGATCAACTTCAGACATCGAGTTACAATCATAAATATCATCATCACATGACTCGTATTCATTCTTCATCTGGCGCTCAAAGTGTTAAGACGTGTTCCTTAAGAACTGGTTACATAACCTCAAAATGACAAGTCTACGTGATGTTTGCTTCGAGCAGATCTTGCACCAATACTGGTATCGTTTACACGGAGACTAAGGTTATGGTAGATAAAAAGACTGGCTATTTCAATGCTACACAGCTCTGTCAGGAAGGTGGAAGAAGAATTGTTAAGTGGCTCAGTAATAAAATTTCAAAAGAACTTATGCGATATTTTGCTCTTCAACATTTGATGGAGAGCTCATACTATATACATGGAAATCAGTATGATGTTATTTCTGGAACCTACTTACGAAAAGAGTTGTTCTTAGATATTACTTGTTGGAATTCTATGTAAAATGCAATAATATAGTTGAGCAATATTTCGTTAATGAATTCAAAATCAAGTACCAATACGATTGCGCAGCCCTGTTGTTCAAGTTACAGGAGCTGGACGTCGACATGAATGAATTAAAAACCCAAAAGTTAGAGAATTACGCTCACAGCATCAATCCAAAGGTCAACGAGCCCGATAAGCGTCATATGTTCGCTATAGTACAGAAAAATCGTCCGCATGAGTATCCGTACGGTATTATAAGAGCTCCGCGACGAGGATTCAGTAGAGCCTTGAAGAGGCTGCAGAGCAAGTATCTCAAAGCAAGGGTCGTAGCATATTTCGATCAACCGCATCAAGGACGAAATACCTTATATTAATTATTATTAATGTAAATAATAATATGTAAATAAAATACTTGAAATATGATGAGTATGTTTCTTCTACTCCTAAACGTTAGGTATTTAATAAACTGCAGCAAAGCATTTTTATCGGTCAAGCGAGGTGAATCGAAGAAGCAACATGTATTTACTTTTGCTACTAGCTACATTACTGCGTAGCAGGTGTTATTATATTAATGACACCGAATATCTACTGAATTATGGGTATTTAGACGCAAATACCATGAGCAGCCTAGCCGATACTAAGTTTTACGGCCTGAATGTGACAGGAGTTCTCGATGCTGATACTGAAGCCTTAATGAATCAACCACAATGCGGGATGCCGGACACCCCTCTAGAATTTTCTGTTCGCTCCAGGTGGAACAAAACACAACTCAATTGGTATTTCCGCGGCGCCACCACGGCCTCGATTAATACAACCTCGAAGGTCTTTGACGCTTGGAGCTCAGTTACCGATCTTCAGTTTACCTATTCAGAACAAAACCCGGATATTTTTCTTTCCATAGCAGATGGCTTCTCTGTGCATAGACACTACAAGAGGTGTAATGGACACGGTCCATGCCAGTTCAATTTCGACGGAGGAGGAGGAATAAATTTGTTTTTGAAATTGAGTATATAACCTAATAAATTGCCCGACTACTGAATTTTAATACATACAATTTAATATTATATAGTTACTGACAAAAAGGACGTTTATTTGTTTCGTTGGAAATATTTTTAACTTTATTAGAAAGAGAAAACTACCAATATTCTCTTGTTATGAACAAATTGAAAATTTTATGAAAACAAAGAGTATATAATGTGAACACAACTGATTTTTTATTGTATTGCAGGATAAAAGAAACATATTTTACTGTATTAAGATTTATTTACAATATTTGGGATAAAAACATTTCATATCGTAGTGTTTAAAAGAATTTATTTGTGGCACTTCTTAGCTATTTATCTTCGCTTGGGTATTTTGCCACTTGAATAAAAATTAACAAATTAAAATAATTACATGTTGTGTTCAAAATGGTGATAGTGTGTATCGCTGTCTTAAATATAGTGTTTTTCAAATGTCCAAACAAAAAATAATCCAATGAAGTTAAATCCGGAGACCTGGCTGGCCACAAACCTGCACTAATCAGATGATTGCCATGAAATTTAATTGTTGCTCTTGCAGTCTGTGCAGTTGCTCCATCTTGCTGAAAGTAACCTACTTGCAGCTCGTCATCATGTAACTGTTCTAAAAATGGCTCGAAAATAAGGATTCGATATCTTTCAGCATTTATAGTTTCGTAGAAGAATATAGGCCTACTATACGTTGTACTGCCATTAACCTCTATTTGCAACATTGCAATAAATGCAGTAGCACGGGTCAAAGATCCTATACATCCGTCCGTCGTCAAATGGCAATATATATTCCCTCAGCAAATTTATATACCGGGTGTCCCGAAATAAATGCAACAAAATTTGATCAGAAATTCTTAAGCGAAATTTAAGGGACCCGTATTTTTTACTTTTGATAAGTGCGGCCCCCTTTCAGAGATATAGCTCCCTGAAACAAGCCCCTAAAAATTTATTTTTTTTTATATCTCAGAGCTATATCGCACAAGAACCACCAAATTTGGTACACAGGGATTTTATGACATGTAGAATGCGATGCTGATAAGCTTTTTGGCCCCCACAAGACACTTTTTCGGGGGCCCCCTTGCCTTTGGGGCCACCGAACTTTAGTTGCATATTTAATTTTTAAAAAAATTAGTAGCCTCTTAGAAACTCAAGGGAATTTAAAAACTTTTTTGTCTCTTAAAATTTTTTCGAAAAACGCAGCGTTTTTCGAAAAATGGCAAAATGTGATTGGATGCATATCGAGGTTCATATGAAATTTTAAAGTGTTAATCGTAGGTGGCTGGCATTCGCAATAAACAATCAATTTTATTCTGTGACAGTTGTCATTAACCATCATCGGGAGCTCATAGAGACAGGATCAGTAGTTGTAAAAAAATCACAATTTAAAGAAATTTAATTTTAATTTAAAGAAATCACAAGTTAAACATTAACAATTAATAAGAAAATGTGAATATCAAAATAAGGTACAATAAACTTGGAAATTAATAACAAAATTAATGGTACTTCATGATTAAATAATTTAATTCTAAAAAGTTTGTTAAAATCACACTGGTCAGTTCCGTAAAACGTGTTCAAAGTGAGAACCGTTTTGTTCAACACAAGCCTGCAAACGTGACACGAAATTTTGACGTATTTTCGTGTGAATGTTGGGAATCTGTCTAATTTCTTCAGTCGCAGCAAGGATTCGTTCATGTAATTGTTCCCGGGTTCTAATTGGTACGGCATAGACGCGATCCTTTATGGCCCCCCAGAAAAAAAAGCCCATGGCATTTAGATCGGGAGAACGGGGGGGCCATGTTACATGAGGAGAATTGTTACCTATCCATCGCCCTTGGAAATTTTCATTCAGCCACTCAGTTACGAAGTGCCCCCGATGTGGTGGGGCACCATCGTGCATAAAGAACAAATTGCGTCTAATACCGAGAGGAACATCTTCCATAAGAGGCGGTAGTTCATGCTCCAAAAAATTAAGGTAACTTTCAGCATTTAATCGTGGAGGCAATAAATATGGACCGATGATGCAATCTCCGACAATTCCAGCCCAGCAATTAATTGAAAATTTTTCTTGCGAATGAGTCTGCCTTAAGACAAATGGATTTGCAATAGTCCAATAATGAAGATTGTGCAAATTTATTAGGCCATCTTTTGTAAAGCACGCCTCATCGGTAAAGAAAAAATTTCGTATAAATCCCGGACGGATGTAACGTTGAAGAGCCCATAAGCTAAAATGTCTTCTTCGTGGCAAATCTTCTACTTTAAGTTCCTGGGCCTTTTGAAAGTGAAAAGGTTTCAACAGTTGTCGTTTGATAAAGCGGTGTATTCTTGTTCTGGGAATCTCAAGTTGAGATGACGCGCGTCTTATGCTTATTTCGGGATCTTCTTCAATTAAATTTAAGATAATTTCTTCCTGTTCGGGAGTTAATAAATAACTTCTCCCTGAGTTAGGTGTTTTCACAACTACGGATCCTGTCTCCATTAGCTGCCGATGTACTCGTGCAAACATTGAATGGTATGGGAGTATGCGTGCAGGAAATCGCTCGGCGTACAATCTGCGTGCGAGACGTGAATTTCCACGAGCCTCCCCGTAAATTAGGTGCATTTGTACCCTTTCTTGGACAGAAAATCTCACCATTTTTTCGGGAACAATGATTACTGACAACTATTAATGGTAACAATTTGACACTGGTTAATGACAACTGTCACAGAATAAAATTGATTGTTTATTGCGAATGCCAGCCACCTACGATTAACACTTTAAAATTTCATATGAACCTCGATATACATTCAATCACATTTTGCCATTTTTTCGAAAAACGCTACGTTTTTCGAAAAAATTTTAAGAGACAAAAAAGTTTTAAAATTCCCTGGAGTTTCTAAGAGGCTACTTATTTTTTTAAAAATTAAATATGCAACTAATGTTCGGTGGCCCCAAAGGCAAGGGGACCCCCGAAAAAGTGTCTTGTGGGGGGCCCTTGCCAAAAAGCTTATCAGCATCGCATTCTACATGTCATAAAATCCCTGTGTACCAAATTTGGTGGTTCTTGTGCGATATAGCTCTGAGATATAAAAAAAAATAAATTTTTAGGGGCTTGTTTCAGGGGGCTATATCTCCGAAAGGGGGCCGCACTTATCAAAAGTAAAAAATACGGGTCCCTTAAATTTCTCTTAAGAATTTCTGACCAAATTTTGTTGCATTTATTTCGGGACACCCTGTATATGTAGTTATTATGAAATAAAATTAGAGTCTAACATGAACCGTGTTTCTATTAACACCTTTAGAACTACATGGCGATCCTGCCAACTAAAAAAATTTACAATAAAAAAGTAGTGAAAGTACAAAATGGGAAATCAGAATACAAAAGAAGAAATTTTAGTAAATCAAAGTAATGGAAGCACAAGTCCACAAATTTATTCTGCGATCATTATTTCTGGAACAATACTCTTAATATCACTTTTAGTGATCTGCTGCTTAGGAATCTTCTTCTGCACAAAAATGTTTAAAAAATGAATCACCGCAAGTGTTATCAGAGACATAAAAGCACAGGCAACAACATCAGTTGAAAAATAATAATTATAAGTGGAAATAATAAGTGAAAATTAAAATTTAAGTGGAAATAATAACAAGTGAAAATTAAAACTTAAGTGAAAACTGACACAAAAATTAATTAGTGCAAACATATTAATCTATATAAATATAAAAGTTTAAATCACTGCTATAAATCATTACAAAAACATTCTCGCAACAAATTTTCAAATAAAAGTTTCCAACAACAAACGCAAATTGCTGCCCGCCCTGGACCACTGCTAGTTAGCAGCCTTCGACAAAATTGAGACCACCTCCAACCAGGCCGAGTAAAAAACCATCTCCGACGAGACTTAGAGAAAATTTTCTTCTACTAGGCTCAAGAACCTCATCCTACCAGGCTCAGAAGACTCTCCAAAATATGTGTCAAGTGAAAATGTAAGTTGTATTGTGTATATTTTTTATAAATGTCTAGTTATAATATGTAATAATTTATAACTTCCTATCAATCTTTATTATCCATTTTAGCAGATACAGAAGTAATTAATAAGAATGTAAGAAAACAGCCTTATAGAGTATATAGAGTCGAGTCTTTTGCAAAAATTAAATCAAATAAAACTTCTGCATACAAATTTAGTTGAAACATATACTTCTCTAGAAAAAACTGTTAAATTAGCTGATAAATTAGTAATTAATGACATAAAAATCAAATTTACAACATTAGTAAATGGCTGTAATAACCGAATTGATAATTTGTTGCAAATTTCTATTAAAGAACCTAGTTCAAGTAATATATCATTTGAGCAACCATCTATTTTAATTAAAACTAATTTAGAAAACGTATCTGAAGAGGTAATTATCAAAATGGAATTTGATTTCAAAGTAGCTTCACATATTATACCAGATTTTTCAGGTGAACCTGACAATGTTGTTGATTTTATTGATGCTGCCGAATATTACAATGATTCATTAAAAGACGAAGCAAATAAAAAACAACTTTTAACTTTTATTTTAAGAACTAAAATTAAAGGTAAAGCAAAAAATACTTTAATTTATGGCCCCGAAAATTTTAACGAATTAAAGAAAACTATCATCGATCGTTTTAAACCAAAAAAGACGCTTGCATCAGTTCATTCAGAATTAAGTAAAGTTAAGCAAGGCCCAAAATCAATTTCTGTTTATGCATCTGAAATAGAAGCTCTTATTTCCGATCTAAATAACATAAATATTTCTTCACAAGGTATTCAAGCTCGTGATACGATAATAAAACTAAACGATCAAGAGGCATTTTTTTTTAAAATGGTCTAAATAAAGATATTAGAAGCGTAATTTTAGTGTCAAGAGTAAAAACATTTAATGAAGCAGTTGAAATAGCAATAGAAGCTGAAGTTTCTCAGTCTCAGACAGTTAGTCCTACTCAAAATTTACAAAATATTTACCATGTTAAAAGAAAACATGTTCGCGGAAACAGATATAATAACCGGCATATACGAGGCACTCGAGGTAGACCAGGTACTAACGTCACAAATCGGTATGAAAATAATAACCACAATAACTATAATCAAAACCAACAAAATTTTAAGCAACAATTTAAAGGGCATAAAAATCAAAATTACTCATATAGAGGTAGATATCCTCATCGTGGACAATATTTACAAAGTCGACGACCCTACCAACGTGTGAGGGAGTTGGATAAGATAACCGAAAATTAATATTTTTAACTACTGGTGAAACAAATTATATCGAGATATTTGTGAAATGACAGGCAACTTGACAACTTTTCTAATTGATACCGGATCAGATATTAGTCTTTGTAAAATCCCTTGCATTAATCATCATCAAAAATACAACCCCCAAAATAAATGTCAGATAGGAGGCATCACAAAATCTAAAATTGAAACTTTTGGCACTACTGTAACTAATATATATATTAATAAGCAAAATAAATTAACACACGAATTTCATTTAGTAAGTGCTGATTTTCCAATTGTAACAGATGGTATAATAGGTAGAGATTTTTTGTCAAAATATAACTGTAAAATAGATTATAATACTTGGACTTTAAGTATATTTTTTAAACACGAGGAACACGTTATTCCTTTAAAAATTAAATTACCGTACACTAACAAAATTGAGATACCTGCTAGGACAGAAATTGTATGTCCTATAGACAGATATTTTTCTGAAGACAGTTTAATTTTAAATCAAGAAATAAAAAAAGGAATATTTATTACTAACACATTAGTTTCAAAATTTGGCATACCTCATATTAGATTAATTAATACGACTTGTAATGATGTAATAGACAATTTAAAACTGCAAACACAACCGCCCTCAGATTACGAAATTTGTAAAACAGCTGTAAATAAATACGACACTCAGGTTAGTCATAGAATAACACAGTTATTTGAGGAACTGAAATTTAATAACGTAGACACCGATGCTTTGGAATCAATAAAAAATATTTGTAAAGAATATAATGACATTTTTTACTTAAAAGGTGATAATCTTTCTGCTAACAATTTTTACAAACAAAAAATTAGAGTAACAGATAATGATCGAGTATACATAAAAAATTATAGATTACCACAATCGCAAAAAGACGAAATACGAAAATTATTGAAAAATGACACAATTGAACATTCCATTAGTCCATATAACTCACCTTTATTAATAGTCAAGAAAAAATCTAGTACAGAAAAACCAGATTGGCGATTGGTAGTAGATTTTAGGCAATTAAATAAAAAAAATTATTCAAGATAAATTTCCACTACCTAATATCGAAGATATTTTAGATGAATTAGGTCGAGCTAAATATTTTTCTACAATAGATTTAGCTAGTTCTTTTCATCAGATAGAATTAGAAAAAGAAAGTCGTCCACTAACAGCATTTTCTACAAATTCAGGGCATTATCAATATAAAAGATTACCATTTGGACTCAATATTTCAACAAATAGCTTTTCTCGCATGATTACGATACCAATGTCAGGTCTCAAAGAAAGCGCTTTTATATACGTTGATGATATTATTGTTTTTGGATGTAGCCTTAAACATCATAATACAAATTTTATTAATGTATTCGAAAGATGTCGAAAATATAATTGAAAATTAAATCCAAGTAATTTTTCGCAACGCGAAGAAATTATTTAGGTCATTTAATTTCTGACAAAGAAATTAGTCCCGATCCAAAAAAATATGAAGCTGTAAAAAATTATCCAATTCCAAAAAATGCGGACGATGTCAGGCGATTTATTGCTTTATTAAATTATTACCGTAGGTTTATAACACATTTTGCCGATATTGCATATCCGTTAAATAAATTGTTAAGAAAAAATCTAACATTTAATTGGTCATTAGAATGCAGCGAAGCATTTAATATTTTAAAGAAAAAATTAATCGAACCGCACATTTTAGGCGAAATAGAACCAATAGCGTATGCAAGCAGAACTTTGACAAAACATGAAATAAATAAACCCGTTATTCTAAAAGAATTATTAGCAATATATTGGGGAATAACATATTTTCGTCCATATTTGTACAATGCTAATACAAAATTTATAGTCGTTACCGATCACAGACCATTAGTCGGACTTTTTACTCATAATTCTCCATCTTCAAAATTAACAAGAATACGTTTAGACTTACTGGACTATAACTTTGAAATACGATACAAACCAGGAAAAACAAATACCAATGCAGATGCCTTGTCACGCATAAAATTAGATTCAGATATACTAAAAGCTATGATCCCGACAGTAGCTGTCACTACAAGGTCAATGACAAAATCAGATCATTGTACCACAAAAAATCAAACAAACATCTCGGACGACCAGTCTGGCCAACTGGGAATTTGGGAAGTTACCTCTTTAACCGAAATAAACAAAGTAAAAACGTTAACGTTCGAAATATATGACAGAAAAAATAAAAATAATTCAGCGCGCGTAAAAACACAAATAAAAAAAACAAAATATATAATTGAGTGCGATAAAGTTATAAAAATTACATTATCAAGTGATAATCTAGAGCAGAATTTAGAATTTGCACTGGAGAAGCTGATAAAAGAAAATGTTTACTCTTATTTATGTTTATCAATGCAAGATGACATATTTAATTATATAAAGGTACCTATATTCAAGAAAAAATATAACGCACTATATGATAAATATAAGTCAAGATTAAAAATTTTATTATTTACACCACCAAAAAAAAATAAATGATATTGACATTCAAAATGAACTTATATCATAACACGTTAATAGGGAGGACACACAGGTGTAAAGCGAACTCTAAATAAATTAAAGCAAAAATACGTGTGGAAAAATATGTCAAAAATGGTAAAAAAGCATGTATTAAGTTGCGAAGAGTAATAAAAGCAAAATAATTAAGCATACTATTGAACCACTCGTAATTACAGAAACTCCTTCAACAAGCTTCGAATCAATTTCAGTGAATACCGTAGGACCATTGAAAATTACAGAAAATAATATGAGATATATATTAACCATACAATGTAATTTAACAAAATTTATACAAACTATTCCCCTAGAAAGTAAAGATGCTAAAACCGTGTCCAAAGCGTTAGTTGAAGAATTTATGATGAAATTTGGTATTTTTAAAATTTTAAAAACAGATTTAGGAACCGAATACGTAAACGAACTACAAAAATCAGTTAAGAAATTCTTTCATATAAAACATATAAAATCAACAGCATACCACCATAAATCATTAGGTAGTATAGAAAGAAATCATAGAGTATTAAACGAATATCTTGTTTCTAACTCAGCTAATTCTAATTGGGATACATTCTTACCTTATTATGTATTTGCATATAATATAACTCCTCATACAGATATAAACTATTCGCCATATGAATTAGTCTTTGGCAAAATAGCAAATTTACCATATGAAAATGTAACCAAAAGATCACCAATATATAATATAGAAGATTACTCAAATGAACTAAAATTTAGACTAAATGAACCTCACAGAAGAGCACAAGAATTTTTAGAAATAGCTAAAGAAAAACGAAAACTACATTATGATAAACATATTAATCCATCTAATTTTGACATAAATGACCTAGTGATGTTAAAAAGAGGTCAAAAGCGAAAGCTAGAAACTCCATACACAGGTCCATATAAAGTTGTAAATAAAAGTGGCGTTAACAATTATTGTAGAAAATAAGCGTATTACTGTAAACAACAATAATGATGGTACCATAGGACAAAAATATATATAAATATAATATTCATAGAAATAAAATATTTGTTAATTGTAATAGATTTTAGGTTATACATTGTGAAAGGGAAAGGTGTATTGCCAGTAACCTCTACTTGCAACATTGCAATAAATGCAGTAACACGGGTCAAAGATCCTATACATCCGCCCGTCGTTAAATGGCAATATATCTTCCCTCAGCAAATTTATATATATGTAGTTATTATAAAATAAAATTAGAGTCTGACATGAACCGTGTTTCAATTAACACCTTTAGAACTACAACGTCTTCTTGATATCGCTGTCTAAATACCAACTTTTACGGGATGTAAACTGGTTTCTACAATGTATGAGGATTTCCTGCAGCTCAGGTTCTATAATTTTGGCTATTTGCATAACCAGATAAATAAAACCATGCTTCGTTAGTGAAAAATGATAAGTTGAATAAGTTACGATTCATGTTTTCTTGAAACCATTCACAATAGTGTAATCGTCTTCCATAGTCAATGGAAAGTAATTCTTGCACAACAATTACCTTGTATGGGTGTAAATGCAACCCTTTTTTTAAAGCCTTGTGACATGTTCCAACTGAAAGTCCTACAAATAAAAATTTTTGGTTAACTATAATTCGATACTGGTTTAAATTTTGATACAGATTTTGTAGGACTTTGAGTTATTCGTTGCTGTATATTATCAACGACATCTTCTGTCAGTACAGTTGGACTGCCTGTAGATTTTACTTTGCAAATGCATTGTTTATTTTCAAATCGTTTGACGATAGTACAGTTTTGGTATGAGAATGTGTCATAGTCAATGTTTGCGATTGGGAATTCGGTCATAAATTGCACAATGCAAGATTGTAAGAAGTATGTCCACGATCCGCCTTCATTTCTAGTCCCACTTCGAAAATAAGCCATTAAAATAAAGGCATTTTGCTCAACAGTAAAAGGCAGGTTCTGTACTGAAATAAGAATATTATTAACCTCAAAATTTTGTTTTTGTTACAACTTACCAGTAATACGACGAAGTAGTAGTACGAAGTTTAGCTATAAAAACAACTGAAATCGTTTGACGATAGTACAGTTTTGGTATGAGAATGTGTCATAGTTAATGTTTGCGATTGGGAATTCGGTCATAAATTGCACAATGCAAGATTGTAAGAAGTATGTCCACGATCCGCCTTCATTTCTAGTCCCACTTCGAAAATAAGCCATTAAAATGAAGGCATTTTGCTCAACAGTAAAAGGCAGGTTCTGTACTGAAATAAGAATATTATTAACCTCAAAATTTTGTTTTTGTTACAACTTACCAGTAATACGACGAAGTAATAGTACGAAGTTTAGCTATGAAAACAACTGATTAGTTTCAAATATGTATGATTTATTAATGAGGCAAAGGAAAACAATAAGACACTAGAAAATCGTAAGGATAAAATAAATCAACAACGGCGCAGGAAATAGCGGGAAGACGAACGTTACTGCAAGATACAGAATTGCCAATTTTGAGTCACTCATCCTAATGATTCGTTTACAATGAACAATGAGAAACGGTTGTGTCACGCGCGATTGCCGATTGGTTGAATAAAATATCAAGAATAAATTACATCAATCACAGCCGCTGAAATCACAGCCGCGTTATATTGTGTTTTATTGAAACCTTGATCTTATTCTTGTAGTAACTTATAAAGTTACCAGAATTTAATTGCCAACATCAATGAAATAAAATAACCGTTTCAAACAAAATTACTGGTCACGTGGCTTGTAATCATTTATGAAAGCTCTGTATTTCTAGAAGGTACATGAAAATTTAACAAAGACATTAAGTACGAGTATCTAATAGAATATTTAATAACTTAAACAGAATCATAAAATCCTCGTGAATCCTCTTATGTTCTAATGGGTTGATATTAAATTGTTGTTTTGCAATTGATATATCATCAACATTATAAGTACCATTACCATTAAGATAACAACAAATCTGTTCTGAATCTTGTTCAATCTTAATTTGTAGGCGTTATAGTTAGGATTCCAAACGACACATAATATAAAAATTTAAGAAACTTTTCATTTATAAATTCCCTGCAAGTCTTAAATATCTTTTCAGAGATATAACTTTACTGTTTATGCTGGACTACGGTAATTCCAGTCTCGTCGACTTTAACCCTATGGAACGGCTCCCTAAGTTTGTTATATTGAGGTTCATATAAATCGCAAAAATTCGAAACATTTTCAGTCGTGAAGCTTTTGATGGGGGCATCTGACATTCCTTAAGGAGTTCGCATAGAGAGTTGTGAATGCCGTTTCAAAAATAATCGGAACCGTTTACTTCCAGCTAATTTTCAGCTGCGACTGAAATGCCGCGTGCATTTAGTGAAGTCAAAAAATCTGCATGATTTCTAACAGCAAGCTGATATGCTAATCGTTTTATATTACGCACTCTTAGCCCACAAAAGCGTCCCTCCATGGCTAACGCGTATTGTACCAATTCGTTTTCTAACTCGGGAGACAGAACTGCTTTCCGGCCAATTGATAAACGAATAATTTCTTCTGGACTCATATCACATTTTGAATACCTCTCCACCGTCCCTTTAGGCACACCGAAAGTTTTTAAAGCCTTAAATAACCCATCTGTTTACTTCTTACAGAATTTACGGCTTTTATTATATCATTTGGATTCCAATTTTTGTGTTTTGGCGGCATCTGCAATGATAAAGTCACGATAATTAATAATACTATATCATAATCCGATGGGTGTTAAGAATAATATTCATTAATATTCCAAAAATAAAAACCCAAAATACTTAATTTATTAATTAATTTATTGCTATTTTATAATTTACTGGCTATTTTCATGATTATATTTAAATATTCATCAGAGGGAAAATTTAGTGCAATTGTTACAAATTATTTGTTGAATTATTACAGGGTAAATTGTTTTTAGAACTATTAAAGTGAATTAATTCATGGACCAATTTTTACAATTATATAAAAATAAATGGCCAACTATGCAACATCAGTTTTATCAATTTGAGGTTTTTTGACGGTCTCAACATCCATTAAAAAATATATTTTTTTTGGATCATATTTTTAAATAGACACTGTAAAGAAATTACAAGTATGCCACTGAGCTCTACGTGAAAAAATCTATCAGACCCAATTTTTATCGGTCCAATGTCTCAGCTATTCTCCGAAGTAAAAGTAGTTTTTTAAAATTTCACCTTTTATCTCAAAAACGAAGAGGTCTATAAAAGTACTAATTACGGCATCTTCACTTTCTCGAAGAAGTAGTCCAGTGTTGTTGCGAAAACCGCATTCTTTTATCTCTTGTAGTTTCCGAGATACCCTACAGTTACAACGAAATTGGTGCACTGTACACACAGACAAGTAACAGAAAGTAAAAAAGAATTCTTACGCGAAGGGTGCATTCTAAATCATATCATATGATTATATTATCATATTATTATATTATCATATTATTATATACTATATTATATGAACAATTTTCCATATAAAGGGTAGTATGACGTCACCTTAGGAGTACAGGTATTATTGGAGAAACATCAATTGTTAGAGCCGATTTATCATTTATCTGAGATAAATTTGGTATAATTCAAATTATCCAAAACAATAATTGTTATATGTCTTAATTACATTATGTTAGAAATTAACATTTATTTAACAAAATTAATTTTTTAGCTAACTGTAAGTCGAAAGCTGAACTGAAGGGACAATTATATGAAAAGAATGAAGAACAATATCTAAAATATACTACTTTTGAATTACATGTAGATGTTGGTGAAGGACAAATCTTGCTACAAAATTTATTTAATGGTGACAAAATATTACGTAAGTTATTACTATTTATAATGATAACTTTATACATAACATATAAAATACTCATAACGATTTATTTATTTTCTTTATAACGACTTAAATTGAGGCGTTGCTTACAAAAACAGCAATAGTCCAAAAATTCGAAATTCGCGGTTAATATTGACATTTATGTTTTCGAGCACACCCGATCTATTGGTGAACTCGGTTTCTGCAAAAAGATCCATAGTCCATAATTATAGTACACGAAAAATTAGGTAGTTTTACAAAAACAACCATAGTCCTGGACAATGGCTGTTTTTGCCAGAAATTCGTTTCTCAACTATTTTGTCGCATCTTGAGGTTATGAGTGAGTTTATTATTAGTCATAATAAATATGTCGGAGTTTTGTGATGAAAATAATGCTACAAATTGGAAGAAAAAGAAGGAGAAACGCGTGAAAAAAGAAATAGCTATCAAGAAAAAGAAAATCAGCGGTGTTCCGCATATAAATCATGTGGGAAAACCAGTACCTGCTAGACACACAGGTCCAGATTGTAGGTAGGTGTAAAATATAAAATAATCTGTCGCTCTTAAGTAAGAGTTTTATATTGTTATTGCAGATGTTTACATTTTAAATATTTTGCGACTGTCGACGGGAATACGCACCACGCGTTAGTAGAACAGTTTAACTCGATGTTGTCAAAGGATGAACAAGATGCCCATTTGTTTGGTTTAATCTCATTGAGACCTCCGCAGCGGCGTAGACCAAGAGTCACACGTAATAATGAAAGTGGCAGTGATTCAAGTATAGAAGACAATAACAACATTGATAGAATGAAACCATTTAGCAACAATGCAGTGTATTCTTACAAGATTAGGGCGGATGGTAATGAACACCCAGTATGCTTTAAGGCATTTTTAAGCATCTTTGGTGTCACAAGATCAAGAATACGAAGATTACAAAATAATCTCCTACTGCAAGGGAAGTCACTAAATGATCGAAGAGGGAAACATAGCAGTAGGTTTAAAAAAATATCCGATCCAGTTCTGAATTTAATAACGTCGCATATTCAATCATTTAAAGCTCGCCAGTCACATTATTCCCGAAGAAAAAATCCAGATCGTTTGTACCTACCTGAAACTCTATCGATTAAATCCATGTATAAAATGTTTTTAGAAAAATATCGGATCAATGTCTCTTATAAAATTTACTGGACAGTTTTCACTTCGTTGTTCAATATTAAGTTCGGTCTACCTAGATCTGATACTTGTACCGTTTGTGATCGATTACTGTCAAAGCTAAATTCAAGTACTAACTTAGAAGAACGTCAAAGTATTGAACAGAAAGAAATCTTCATCTGTGTAAGGCAGATAAGTTTTACTAGATAAAAAGACAATGCAAAATTAAAAGCGCAGCAGGGGCTTATTACATGCATAACTTTAGATTACATTCAAAATTTATCTTTATCACATATTCAAACTGGTGATATCTTTTTTGCAAGCCAATTTTGGTGTTATGTATTTGGATTGCATGATCTAGCCACAAATGATGCGAGTATGTATGTCTATGACGAAACCGTTGGGAAAAAGGGCCAAAATGATGTGACATCGTTGCTATTACATTATTTTAATAGTGTAGATATATCCAAAAAAGATCTAGTGCTGTTTAGTGACGGGTGTCCAGGACAGAACAAAAATTACTTAATGGTTAGGTTTCTTCATGCATTAGTTCACATTTTGAATCTTTTTAAAACCATCACATGCTATTTTCCAATACGAGGACATTCTCGATTACCAAACGATCAAGACTTCAGTTTGATTGAGGCCAAGAAAAGAGAAAATATGGCAGAAGTTTAGTCGGACTGGGACCGCTTAATATTGGCAGCTAGAGAAAAGTCTTCTCCTTTTAATTTGGTCAAAATCAAGCAGGAAAAGTTTTTTAATATAGCTGAAGCCTTAAAGCCATATTTCATGAAAAATCCAAAGCCAGCGATGAAAATAAAACAAGTTAGTCGTTAAAATATCTGCCAATATGTACTACATTCAAACAAAGCAATCTTACACGGGGCCCTGAGATACTATACACCTGCGAAATAAAAAGAAACTACCCAGTGAATTGACTCTGACGCCTTTGTATCACGAGGAAATTTAAATAAAATCCCAAAAACTAGGTTTCCTAAGAAATCTAGCTAGGTGTTTGAAAACCCCTGAAAATGTTCATTACCATTTAAACATACAGACAAATTTTGAACAACTGGTGTTGGACACCCGAGTGTGAAAAATCCTTTCGAACTCTACAATAATCTCTAGTTACGGCTCCTATTCTGACCTGTCCAGATTTTAAAAGAACTTTTTTTGTTCACACTGACGCTTCAACTTATGGAATTGGCGGAGTGTTAACTCAACACTTCGAGGATGGTGAAAAGGTTATATCGTATTTATCCCATTCGCTGATCAGTCAAGAAAAGAAATATAGTGCTGTGGAAAGAGAACTAATTTCGGTTATTTGGTGCTTGGAGAAACTCCGACATTATTTAGAGGGGTTTCACTTTAAGGTAATTACGGATTGTCATTCTTTGTTGTGGTCACAACGATTGAAAGATCCCCAAGGGCGTTTAGCTCGATGGGCGCTGCGCTTGCAACCGTTTAATTTTGAGGTTATTCATCGTAAAGGCTCGGAACATGCTCTTCCAGATTTTCTCTCTCGTGCCGTTCCAGACGTAAATGTTTTACAAACAGATTTTTCTGACGTACCTGACGCTAACCACGTGGAAACGACTGATAAATGGTATCTTAAAATGTTAAGATGTATCCAACGTGAACCTCATCGTTATCCTCTGTGGCGAGCTGATCATGACTCTCGATTGTATAAGTATGTGCGTCTTAAATACGCCGATCTTGGTGTTCCTGAAGACCGATGGCGATTAGTAGTCCCCAAGAAAAAACGGCTGGAAACAATTAACTCTCTAGATGATGTTCCTAGTTGCGGTCATGTTGGTGTTTACAAAACTGTGTCTCGAATATCTGATAAGTTTTACTGGCCTAAGCTTAGATCAGATATCGCTAACTACATACGTCGTTGTGAAGTTTCGAACAAAACCACTTCAAAAACCTCATTCAGGTCATATGTTGAGTAAAACTTCAACGTCCACCCGTTCTTGGCAGTTAATTAGTTCTGATTTAATAGGTCCGCTACCTCATACTTCTAAGGGTTATTCTTATATTTTGGTTGTGTGTGATTGTTTTAGTAATTTTGTTATGTTATTCCCCTTAAGATCAGCCACGACTAGTAGTGTCGTGATATGTATCGAAGATCATGTCATATTTATGTTCAGTGCCCCTAAGACTATAATAGTAGACAACGGCGTCCAGTTTAAAAACTTTTCCAAACGATGACTAACTCATACAATATTGATATTGCGTATATCGCTAACTACCTGTTCTGTTCCTGTTGATTCTGAAGTTCCTAAGGTAGATGCTGAAACCCGAAAGCTAGCTTTGTCTAAGGCTCATAAACAAAGTCGTCAACGACATAATCTCCGACGACGAAACGAAAAATTCCATTTACATCAAAAGGTGTGAAGACGCAATTATGTGCTCTCCGATGCGTCTAAACAATTTGCAGCAAAGTTGGCTCCGAAGTTCGTAGGCCCCTTCACTATCTCCAACGTAGCATCACCATGGACGTATGAACGTTCTGTCTGGCATATTAAAGATCTAAAATCACATCCGCCTGATTGTAGTTCCGATTCGGATTCAGATTAGCTTAGTTTTATGATGTCATGTTTCCTCGAATTCGTATAGTAGAGCTCAGATTAGCGTATTTCTGTTTGGTATTTCGGGAAGTTTAAGTAGTTGAAGTCTCCTTAAACTAATGGGTGGGTACTATTTAATACTATTACTGTCGTGATAGTGTTATGCAGAACAACATCGTCTGTCCGGTAGAAGATTAGGGCTGGAATCCCTAGTCCTCAGTGCTGGAAGGAGCCGGCCGTGAATCAAATCTCTTGTGTGAATGTTGATTGCGACCGAAATGTGTGATTTGTTTGTTAAATGGTTTGTTTGTAGAAACTTGTTCTCTCGTAGCGAGTTCTTCTGTCCCTTTCTCGCACCTTAATAAAGCAGAGTTGCTTCGCATTTGAGGAGTTTGTGGTTAGAGAAATTTTGTGTGACCTCTCGGTTTGCTGTAATTGAGTCTACTTTTGGTGAAGTTGAGTCACATCGACTTGTGGTCGGATACACGTTACACGCTACGATTGATACAGTTTAGGTATATGTAAGATTTGTTTTCTGTGTCTTTGCTTTCCGTTTTTCTCTTTTCCCGTTTTTATTTGGCTTCATGGTTGAGTGTCTCGGAGCTCCAGCATCAATTCTGGAAGATATCCTTCCCTATCCTTTTAGTTGCGTTTTGTATTATTTAAACGAAGCTGCTTATTAGTGTGGACTTTTATAGAGCGTGACGCTCCCTGATTTATTTCAGTTCGGCCTGAGGGTAACGAGGGTATTTCAGAGAAGCACACTGATGGGTAGTGGATTAACTCCAATTCCCGTACCTTTTATCTTCAGAATTGACCTGATGCGACGCTATGTCTCCCATGTTAGTTAAAGGAAACAGGTAGTAATTCCTGAGCTACCTTTATATTGAAGTCAGGTATGTTAACTTTTACTATCGCTTTAGTTTCCTTTCTTTTCATTACCTCTATCGGTATTTCCTCGTCATGTTTGTTGCATCGCCTTGTCTCCATTTTGGTGACAATTTTAGCTTTTCCAGAGCTATATCTGGGTACCTACCGTCTTCAGCGAGCAGTTTCGGTTTTGTGCGTACCATAAAGTACCTTAGTTAAGTTAATTAGAGTAGAAGTTCTTATGTGACACTGAAAATTCTATGGAATTTTCAAATTGGAAGTTGATGGGGGGTTGTTACGGTTTTATTTTGATGTCTCTAACAGTTACCTTAAATTAGTATAAATTCTGTCATCATTTTATTCGTTCACCTCGTATATGGATGTGTGCTCATTACGGTCAGATATTTGTTACCATTTTGTTATTTATTAGAGTTATTATATGTACATCGTATCATGATCACCTAACGTAAATAATGCATATGTCAAACACCACTGTGTGTTTGCTTTAATCCTTATTAAACACCTGTCATTAATCCATGTATTGTCGTTGTCATCCGTATGCAACCCGATATACTTGTTTATAGCTGATTAAATGTACGCAAGTAGGAACACAACTCTGTGGTAGACTGACCGTGGAACACATCCTTTGCGTATCGATGTTCAATGTTGAACTGAGGTCTCATCGAAGTTCAAAGATCTTCTGTTATACTGCGTTCTATGGGTTTTCTGTATTCGTTTGATCACTGGTTTTCAAAGAAAATGGCCTGGGGCTCTCATTCTTCAACTTTTAAGGCACGCTTGGAAAAGTTTTGTTGTATTCAACGTTGGGAAAAATATCGCTTTAATTCTAAAGCATCCGTGAAGGGATTTATCATCAACGTTGAGTGCGTAGGTTCCCCATTATTGTGGAGTTATTTGGATATAGTATTTTGTACGTTTATGGAGAATCTTACCAGCTTGTGGAATTGTGCAACAAATGTAAGCCCACGTTGGCTTTTGAACATCATCTTCCTGTGTGCCTGCTGTTGTCTCCTGTTAGTGGAAACCATGATCCCGTTTTAACCAGAGGCTTGTCCTGTTCGCTTCTGTACTTGGAAAAGAAACCCTTGGTAACTAGATTCTTGTTTGCTATTTGGGTTTCTCTGTTACAACTGCTATCGTCACGATACCGGCTGTCCCATTATTTGGCTCACGAGTTCACGAGCGAGTACCTCGTCTCCAGTGGCGTGCCCACTTTCTTGGGGAGTTCCGATCATCCCTGGCATCCTGCAAGTTGTCCAAACCAGGCCTGTAGAGGTCCATTTCATAGCTGCGAGTACTTCTTGTCTTGCCGTTGAAGCCAGAGCGTATCGCTGCCACTGTACAGCGTAGACATCTGCCAACCTCCTGTGAAACCGATAAGAACCATAGTTAAGACGTTCACTATTTTATGCTCTGTTCTTTTCGCATATGCGAGTGTAACGTATTATATTTGGATAATATATATAGAGTGTATACTGTATATTTATAGATTTACGAGTAAAAATTATTAGCTTACCGTTCAGGCTTCACCTGTTTTCTTGGCTGTTTTCTCACATGTTCAGTATATTTCTGTGTCAGTTATAACGTTCCTGTAAACCTTTTACTTAGGTATAAATGCTTTTGCCTAGATATAACTTTTATTGATAATACTTACTTAGATTTAAGGCGTAGCGTTGAAATTTACTGTCAACCACTTGTAGCTACAATTAGGTTTAGTGCACACTCTCAGTGGCACACACACACACACTGTATTTAATAGATAATTAAGACCTATTTTGGCTTTCAGCCTATCACCCAGTCTGGCCGACTGGTATTACATTTCACCATAATGCCAATACGCTATCAGCTATTACTCTTCCTTTATATCTAGCACTTTGTTATCAGCTCAAACATTACTTAACACTTTTGTATTGTCAACATCTCCAACCAGCAAGTAACATAGAAATTACAATTACTTTTTTTTGTCACTTGCAATATATTCTTATTTATACTATTAGACAGTCTGTGGCTATTATATGCGTGGCTTGACTTTAGCACCAGTCTAAAACATATTTGATTTCTTTTATCCTATGCAGCCGATTCTACATAGTCTAATGCTTAAACTTAAACTTAAATTTCTTTACCTATACATATTAGTTTACTTTATCAAGCCAACATTTTCAATAAATCAGTTATTGATAATTTGGGGGGTTTTACATTTACACCTGGAATAAAAATTTGCATTTAGTTTAATATCTTAGTTTTAATGTTTAACAATTATTAATTGTTATATAGGCACTTACCGTTCTTTGAAACCTCAGTGGGATACCTGGGGGAACCGCTAGTAGGTATTATAGGTAAAATATTTATGGATTACATATTTTCAAGCTAAATTTTTGACAATTTGCAGAACCCTATAAATGCAGTTACACATTGAGGATGCATCCCCCAATCAATTGAATTATCTACACTTATAGGGCTGTTCGCTTTATTTATTTTAGTTTTTTTAAAGAGCCTCAGGTAGGCTCAGGCTCACTACCTTACACAGTATTTACATTATCTATGGCTCAAAAAAAATGTCACAAAAAAACTCAGAAACAAATGCCTATTTACGTCATGATCACCGTGTCACTGCACGTATATCTACGGAAACATAAGCAAGATGGCCGCGTTTTCCTGCATTTGACGTCACACTAGTAATAACCGTGTTTTCGATCACGTGGTTTTGTTTACATTCTATGGCAATTTATTAATGTTAATATTTTAATTATTATGTGATTATTGCCGCCAGACATATGTTCCCCATTATAATGATGTTCTGTTGGTTCCAAGTCAACAAAACGTTGGAGAAGAAAAAAAATAATCTACAGAGTGTATTGTGAGTGAAGTGTAACCGAGAGTGAAACTGTATCGATGTGAGTGAGAACTAATTGCGGCTGATGAATAAGGAACTGCAACACTTCATCCAGTTATACGAACAGTTAAGGATCTTTCAAGGTAATATTAAGAAAGAACCCCAGCATCGTCGAGAATGATTGGATAGAATACATAAATTAATAATAGAGTTAGGGAAATTAGAAAATAGTTTTACTGAGTTAAGAGATGAATATAATAGGAAACCTAAAGAACTTAAACAAGTAAAAGAATATGTTAGGGCAATTGAAAATAGTATTGTTAAGTCTCGTAATATTTTAGTAAATAGATTAGAAGAAATAGTTAAGTCTAAAACGTGTGAAATCGAAATTGTAAGAAATTTGGTAGAAACAGCTGGAAATAGTTCAAATATGCGTGAGAAATTTGATTTAAAAACGGCAGCATCTTTATTACCTACAATGGATGACATTGAAGATGTTACGAAACAATTAATCGCAATTCAATTATATAATGAATTCTTAGATAATGCTGGGAAAAATCTTTTAATCAAATATGTTTTAAAAATTAAAATAAGCCAAAACGCAAAACTTCGATTAGAGAAGCAGTATAATAGTGTTGATGAGTTGACATGTGATATAAAACGTCATTTAATAAAAATCAGCGGCGGCTATGTCTACTCAATTGCATAGTGTGAAACAAGACAATGAAACATTAAATGAATATACCAAAAATTGTAGAACAACTATTCACAAATTTAACTTTGGCCGAAGCGGGAGATGATGATAATGCTGTGACAGTTTGTTACGGTTTCATTTCAAATTTATTCATAACTACTCTTAGACAACTCTTGCAGGAATAAAAAGAATATATCACGGTTTTTTTAATAATTTATTCATGAATATTTCAGTCATAAATATCTTTTAAGGACGTTTCCACCCATATTGTCATATTACTCCCCGGGATCAGCTGCGGAGTAATCTGAAAAATAAAATAGTTGCAGTAGAATACCATTATGTTATTATCATATATTAAGTACATGCACATCTCCACCTTGCTAAAATTCTAAGCTCCTTTTATAATTTTCCACCCACATTTTCTGAAATTTAGTTATAAATATAACCTTATCTGTCCCACTGCCATGATTTATTAGGTTATGGTCAAAATGGACCATAAATAAACAAATATAGTGGAAATTATATAGCACCATATATATCTCTTTCCTGAATAGGCAAATTGAAATGAGGTCCAAGACTAAACTTGAAGTATTTAGGAATTTTACAATTATTACCATGTCAAATTTAAATTTTCTCCCGCTCTATGGGATTAAGGAATTTTGTGAGTCCTTGTTTTTATGAACTTCCTTGTGAGGCACCATATTGAATTTTTAGAAAAACAATGAAGCTTGTGCTGATATAACCCGACAAAAAGTGCATTCGGAACTATAATTTGCAGTAGATAACTAGTGTCTACACTAAAGAGCGTTAGCTGGACTTTTAAAGGATCCTGTGCACATAGAATTTTGTCACCGTGTGCCCTCACTGGGAGATTACACTTTTTGGCCACCTAGCACCCTTACGGTAAGTCCTAAATACTTCATTTAATCGAAAAACCTAGTCCTCCGTTATGGTGCAATCTTCTATTAGTAAATTCATTTTAGGCCAACAAACAACAACTACATACTGTTTTTATATGACCGAACACTTCGACATATATTTATCTCAAAGGTTCTTCTTTACATCCTGGCTTCAACTACAAACAGTCCCCATATAGCCTCGCTAGTATTGCAGCTAGCCACTGGTTTCTAAATTGGTACCGTCTGCAATCGGTGAACCTAAGTACTATACAACACACACACCGGGTTCAGAACTCATTTATACCTGAACGAATCGACCATCCAATTGTATCGACACCTACCTTTCCAGGGGAAGAACATCAGGGGATATTACAGTTGCTCGTCAGAGCAGCGAGCAATGACAGGCAACATATAACTATTTTCTGCTTGCATTATAAAATATTCTTTCTTGTAGACTTAATAGTCTGTGGCTGCTAGTTTGCATGGCTTGATTTCTTGTCAACACCACTCTAAAATCTCTAAAATATTAAATTTTCTATTAGTTTAGTTTGCTTTATCTTATACAACCAATTCTGCATAGTTTAATCATTTATTAAGCTTAAACTTCTTTACATATACACAGTAGCAAAATTTCGGGTATATATTTTCGTTAATTTAATTATGAGTGTAATTAATTTTATTAGAGATTTGATCGAAATGAGGAATATCGGATGATGACATGTATGAAGAGTTTAGTGCAAGAGGTCAAAATATGAGTGTAAGTGATGTTGAAATATATATTTCATTAATAAAATTGTACATGAATAGCATATGTGTGTAAATAAAAAAGTGGTAAAAAAGTACAACTGTGAAACGGAAAGTGATGGAAACTCGCGGAAGGAAGATTGTATTTTTAAAATGAGTCTTCCAAAAAAAAATCTATTGCTATATCTTACAAGGTAAAACTTAGTCCGTATAAATGAAATCGAAAAGTGTATACTGATAGAAAGGACGAAATAGTGATATGGCGAAGAAACTATTTAAAATAAATATTAAAATAAGAATCTGGATCGAATATATTAAATTTTGACGAAACATGGGCGTATGAAGGTCATACGGAAAGCGGTACGATATGATATAATAAGTGTTAATGTGTGATCGTTATAGTGACAGTGCAAGTAACCAATAGCAAATAGTGTGTATGTATTCTAAAGCCTATTGTCCTTTTGAATGCGGCATTCGCAAATATTTGCGCGATTTATTTAACGGTGGAAAAATCTCTATATGTAACAAATTTTGTTAACTAATTATAACATTTTCTATCATTTTCATCATGAAACTGCCATGGTAAATTAGCAGATTTCATAATAATGAAAAGGGTAATAATATTTGTAGTGTTTGACAGTTTTGCAAATTGCAATTGCCAAAAGTTTAGATTTTCCCGCCATAAATAATTAAAACAGAAGTTGCAAAATTCGTGCATCTGCTGAGTGCGCATCAGGTAGGTGTAAGTGGGTGGTAGTGGGCATCGCCGTCCATAAGGACAGGGGCACATTTAAAGTAAATTGTTAATGTCAGTCAACGTCAACTTATTTTTGATAATTTTGTGTGCTCTAACTCTTCTCAAGTTCAAGCACGCTTAGGTAATCATACCACACGTATCTTCCGTACTCATCTCTGTGTTGTGAATTAGTCACTATCTATAATTTTCGACTTTGGGTAATAATAATATTCTTATTATTTTATTATCTAACGCTTCGAAATTAGTAAAAACTGTTGTATCACTGTTTCTACTCTATATATCTGATCGCATTCAAATTTAGTACGCCTATGAAATGTTGCTCCTCGCACGCTTCGCCAGTCGCGCTGGCTTCCACAATTTCGACAGCTTACTATAGTGTAATATCTTAGATTTAAGGTTTAAATTAATGATATATTTATTTACCCCTCTTTGAGAGCTTCTCTGTAAACCGAGGTATAAATAACAATTTATAAATATTAATTTCATCTCTGAATCAGAGGTACCGTAACCTAATCATAACCCTAATTTATAGGCAACTCTTTGTGACCCATCTGAATGCAAATATGCACTCAGCGTGCGTTCACAATTAAATTAAATTGCCTTATGGGCGCGTTCGAATTATTTGAATTTGCCACTCCGGTTTAAAGAGTCTCAGCCGGACAATTCAAATTAGTTAAATAAAAGTTTTTATAATACTATTCTAATTATTTTATTGCTCTTTGTCACCCCAATATGAACCCATCATCTTTTAAAATTGAAAACTCTGAGTACGAAGGTGACAAGTTCTGCAAGAAGCAAATAAGAAGTTGGCTATAAATGATTTTTCGAACGGGTTAAAAATAATGAACTGGAAAGCAAGAAATTTTAGTAAATTAAAATATGCGATTAATAGTACTAAAGAAGAAGAATTAATAAAAACCTGTAACAATTCTCAAGTAACTAATGTGTTTCATACGCGAACTATTTAAAATTTCGGTAGAGGTAACAGAAACGGTAGCAGAAGAATAAACTCAAATTATTATAGTTATAGAGGTAACAGACAATTCATATCGGAATAACAATCAAAATCAAAATGTAAGTTGTTTAAATCAAAACCAAGGTCGAGGTCGTCAGTTTTCGCAACGTCATCCGGTAAATAATAACAGAGGTTGGGGTTATTTTGCTGGAAATACGGAAAGTACAGCTGGTAATAGTACTAATGACTTGCATAAGGTAGAAAATAATAGCAATAAGTTTTTTCGAGTCGAAACAGAATAATGCATTGCATGTAAGTATGAATGGAATAAACTATGTGTGTGTACGGTACGGAGCGAATGAATTAAAATTGTTGTGTGATATTGGAGCTAGTATTAGTTGTTTATTTAGTGATTACGTTAAAGATATGAATAAAATAGATACATCTAAGATTATCAAAATTAAAGGAATTTCGGGTTCAACGCATTCAGTTGGCTCAGCAAATATTTCATTTAATATAAGCAATTAGGTAATTAATAAATCATGAATTTTGTATTGTTGACAAATTTGATTCTAATATACAAGGTGTATTAGGTTCGGATTTCTTTTCAAAATACGGTGCTATTAATTATGAGAAATTTTTGTTTTCATTTTGGAAAAACTACAGAAAAATTACTGTACTATTAGAATCTAAAACTGATGAGTACATTATAATACCACCCCGTTGTAAAGTGATTAAATTTTGTTTTACCGACAATACTAATGATTGTATAATTCAAAATGAGGAAGTATGTGAAGGAGTGGTTGACGGAGCTGCTATAGTTAAACCAGAAGGTAATAAAATTCCAGTTAGATTATTGAATATTAATGAAAGAGAGGTTAAATTAAGAAATTTTAGACAATTGCAATAAAATATTTGTGGATCGTATTGATAAAGTTTTGGAGATGATAAATACTAAATCATTAACAAATGAGTAACTTAGTTCAATTGATTAAATTTGTGCAAAACATGCGGATATTTTTCATTTAGATGGCGATCCTTTAACAGTGACAAATATTTATAGGCAAAAAATACGCTTGAAAGAAAGTACGTATCCGTGTATGTTAAACCATATAGATTACCTCACGCGCAAAAAGACGAAATACACAGACTTGTTGACAAAATGCAACAAGAAGGCATTATTGAAGAAGCTAAATCTGAGTGGTCCTCACCTCTTTTAGTAGTCGGAAAGAAAGCTGACCACAATAATCAAAAAAAGTATAGTTGTTGCCGATTATCGGTTATTAAACAAACAAATGAACAAGAATGAACAAGATGAAAAATTTCCATTATCTAATATCACTGACATCTTAGACTCATTGTCAGGAGCTGTATATTTTTCTCATCTTAATTTAGCGCAAGGTTATTATCAGTTAGAGCTAGATCCTGAAAGTCGACCATTTACTGTGTTTACTACAGATAGAGGTCAATTTCAAATGAAAAGACTAGCTATGGGAATGAAAATTAGTCCAAGTGTATTTTCAAGACTAATGACTGTAACAATGTCAGGTCTTAATTACGATTCATGCTTCATTTATTTAGATGATTTGATAGTTTTTGGAAATTCATTATAAAATCACAACAAAAATTTAGTAAAAGTATTCGAAAGACTTAGACAAGTAAATTTGAAATTTAATCCTAGTAAATGTATTTTTTAAAAAAAGAAATTTTATATTTAGGCCATGTTATATCGTCAGAAGGTATTTCACCTGATCCGGAAAAAAATAGGGCTATATTCGATTATCCAGTTCCAAAAAATTCAGATGAAACAAAACGTTTTGTCGCCTTTGCTAATTATTACAGAAAGTTCATTAAAAATTTTGCTCAAATTACACAACCTTTAAATAATTTGTCTCGGAAAAATCAAATATTTCAGTGGTCCGATGAATATCAGAATTCTTCTGACACACTAAGACACGCACTATTAGGCCCGCCCCTTCTGCAATATCCAAATTTTTCGGAAAATAACGAATTTATACTTCGAGTTGAAGCTAGTGCATACGCATTAGGAGCAGCGTTATCAAACCCAATCTATAAGCATGTTATCTTCCGTCGATCTGTCATCTCTAAAACCATACTGTTTGTCAGACAGGAGTGTATATTTATTCAGGTATCCAACGATTCTCAATTTTCGCCATATTTGATACTAACGATATTGGTCGATAGTTAGTCTTATCCATCTCATCTCCTTTTTTATAAATAGGCTGAAGTTGGACAAATTCCCTTTTTAAACATAAGATTTATTAAATGCGTTAAAGGACTAGCTATTAGACTAGCAATTAATTGTAACGTTTCCGCTTTAATAGAGTCAATTCCAGGTGCCTTTTTGTTTTTTAAAGTACTAATAATCTTTAATACCTCTACTCTATCTGTATTGATTGAAAATTTATTTATTTTTTTTAGTATTATTTTGTATGTTTTCGGCAAGGTTCTTTCCTATGTCTGTAAAATACTCAACAAAATTATTGTTATTTGTTTTTTATCTTTACTGGTGTTTCCATCTAACAACTTAATTAAATTTGTCACTATTTTTAAGATTTTGCGATAATTTATTTAATCCACAAGTTTGTATTACTATTTTTATTTTGATTTATTTTATTTTGATAATATTGTTTTTGTTTTTTTATCAAATCATTAAGTTTGTTTCAAAATTTCTTGTAATTGAAAGTATTTTCTACACTGGGATTATTTCTCATTATATTATTGTCACGGAATTTGCCCCACTCACACCCAAATCGACGACTGTGGTACCGCGAATTACTAAGATTGCCACGATCGCCCCTACACGATTCTGTTAAACAAACAAAAAGCCGTGGATCGAGACGGGACTAGAAAATTTGAGAAACGACGAGAAGCGTTCGAGAGATGCTAGAAAATAGATCTAGAGATGCTAGAATATACCTGGAATATTCGTTGGGTCTATAAAAGAAAAATAAACGACCGATTAAGTTAGTCTTGTATAAGTCTTGTATTACAGTCTGAATTGAAGTGTTTAGTTGGAGATATCAAAGTGATTTAGATAGCGATTAATTAAATAAGTGTTTAGTTGAGTTCTAATTAGTGTTCAGTAGTGTACTGAGTATAGTTAATAAATAAGTAATTAATTAATGGATTGTTTTTTTGGCAATAGTAAAATTCGGATTGGGAAATCCGTGACAATTTGGTGTCGGAAGTGGGATTCGAACCCACGCCCACATAGTGGGATTTAAGTGGAAGTTTGAAGAACTTTTTGGAACCCTGTGCGTGGGTGGAATAAAGACACAAGTGTGGCATATCACCGCACTCGTCGTGACTCAAGGAAGTGAACGGTGGTATTCGCGAAGGACAATCTCGAACATTCTATAACTTTATACTAAAGTGAGATAAAGACCCAAGTGTGACATATCACTGCACTCGTCGTGACTTAAGGAAGTGAACGGTGCTATTCGCGAAGGACAATCTCGAACATTCTAGAACTTTGTACGCGAGTGAGACAAAGACCCAAGTGTGACATATCACCGCACTCGTCGTGACTTAAGGAAGTGAACGGTGCTATTTGCGAAGGACATTATCGAACATTCTAGAACTTTGTACGCGAGTGACACAAAGACCCAAGTGTGACATATCACCGCACTCGTCGTGACTTAAGGAAGTGAACGGTGCTATTTGCGAAGGACATTCTCGAACATTCTAGAACTTTGTACGCGAGTGAGACAAAGACCCAAGTGTGACATATCACCGCACTCGTCGTGACATAAGGAAGTGAACGGTGCTATTTGCGAAGGACATTCTCGAACATTCTAGAACTTTGTACGGGAGTGAGACAAAGACCAAAGTGTGACATATCACCGCACTCGTCGTGACTTAAGGAAGTGAACGGTGCTATTTGTGAAGGACATTCTCGAACATTCTAGAACTTTGTACGGGAGTGAGACAAAGACCCAAGTGTGACATATCACCGCACTCGTCGTGACTTAAGGAAGTGAACGGTGTTATTTGCGAAGGACAATCTCGAACATTCTAGAACTTTGTACGGCAGTGAGACAAAGACCCAAGTGTGACATATCACCGCACTCGTCGTGACTTAAGGAAGTGAACGGTGATATTTGCGAAGGACAATCTCGAACATTCTAGAACTTTATACCGAAGTGAGACAAATACCCAATTGTGGCATATCACTGCACTCGTTTTATTGTAAGAAAGTCAACAGTGACATTTACAAACACATTCGTGGACATTCTAGAACATTCCAAAGAAAATAGAGTGAATGCCTGTAACTAGAGTCATGTCAACATGGATGCACAACTGGCGAAACTGTTGGAAATGATGCAAACGATGCAGGAACAGGGACGGATGATGCAAGAGAAATTAGAAGAACAGGGACGGACAATGCATGAAAAATTTGAAGAACAAGGGCATAAAATGGAAGATCAGTCCCAGACGATGCAGGAGAAATTAGAAGAACAAGGGCATAAAATTGAAGATCAGTCCCAAATGATGCAGCAGAAATTAGAAGAACAAGGGTATAAAATGAAAGATCAGATACAGGCAATACAACAGGAAATGAGAGATCAGACAAAAGAAATGCAGACAAAGTTAGAAAAATTGGAGAATACACTAGAAGAAAAACTAGAGGAGCAGTCATATAAAGTGGAAAAACAAGTAGAAGAGAAACTGTTAGAACAAAGAAAAGAAATGAACGAAGAACTGTTAGCACAAAAAAAAGGAAATAGACGAAGAAATAAACCTGGTTAGAGAAACCTGCGAAGAGCTTCGACATAAATTAGACAAGGTAACAAAAGAGGGCGTGATCAAATCAGAAGAGCCTGTTATCCGAACTCAGAGAACGAAACCTCCCGAATTCGACGGCAAGTTCTCCTGGAATGTCTATCTGCGTCAGTTTGAAGCAGCAGCTGCGGCAAACGAGTGGTCTGATTGTGAAAAGACTACTGCTCTAATAGTTGCTCTACGAGGGGAAGCTCTTGAATAACTACGGGGCAGCAGAATAACTACGACATTCTAAAACAGCATATGGAAATGAGATATGGGGTAAGCACCTGCAGCAAGTTTACCAGGCACAATTGAAAAATCGTCACCAACAGAATGGAGAGAATTTACAGCATTTTGAGACCGATGTTGCCCGACTGGTTCGATTGGCTTATCCAACAGCCCCGTCCGAATTCTTAGACCAGCTGTCCATCCAAGTTTTTACCGATGGCCTAAGAGATTGCGAAACCCAGCAGGCATTACGACTCGCCAGACCTAAAACGTTGAACGACGCTCTTTCGCATGCACTAGAATTCGAGTCAGCAAAGATGGCATCTGGTAGGCATGTTAAAGTTCGGGCCATCAGTGATAACAGCGATAGTATGGCAAATGGAGACATAATAAAAACGCTAAAGGAGATTATTGATAAATTCAGTCCATCTACTAGGACAAAGAAGGAACAATCTGATAGTCAAAGGGATCGCCTTCTCAAATGCTGGAACTGTGGACAGACAGGACATCTAAAAAGACAGTGTAGGGCCCCAGTCGCAGATCAGCAAAAGCGCGACTCCCAGGCTGCGCAGGAAAACTAGGTTCAGCCGGCTTGACGGGGCAAAAACCGGCTGCGTCCTCCTACCATGCCCCACGAGAAGAAATTACGTTGTCACGTCTCCAGGACTCTGACTCCTTGCTAGTAGAAGGCAGTATTTTTGGTCGTACTTTCCCTATAGTAATCGATACTGGAGCGGCAAGAACTATTGTTCGGCCAGATATTATTCATGCTTGGCGTATTAAGAACCCTGCCAAACGTTATGTCCTTACAACAGCCAATTGACAACAACTGCCAGTCAAGGGGGAATGCGAGCTTGAAGAAGAATTAGGAGACGTCAAATTCAAACATAGAGCCCTGGTAGCAGATATATCGGATAATGTCATACTCGGACTAGACTTACTACGAGCAAAGGGGGTGAATTTAAATTTGAATGCTGGTACGCTACGGATAATGGGTGAGGAAGTAGTGCTAACGACCACCACTGAGAATAACGCTGTACGGAGACTCGTTGTTAAAGAAGATGTGGTACTACCTGCTTAGACCGAAACATTGGTTGCCACTGTAATGGATGGGGAAATGTCTTGCAGTGTAGGAGTGGTGGAACCCAGTAATCAGGATTTGTTCAATAAATCTATAGTAACCGGACGTACCCTGATTAAACCTGAGAAAACCACAATGGTACGGGTAGTGAACCTGAAAATTGTAAAGGGAACTGAAGTAGGAGTCTGTGAACCTGTTACCATGGTCAGAACACTCAAAGAAATCCACGAAATGGAGAAGAAACCAAATAAGATCAGTCTACCAGAATGTCTAAGGGACATCGTGGATAGGGCCAAGGAAAGATTAACAGAGGTGGAGGTGGAACAACTCGAAGAGCTGCTAAGTGAAAATGAAAATGTGTTTGCACTTAAGCCAGGCGACTTTGGGAGAACCAATGTAGTGAAGCATCGAATCGATACTGGTTCATCGTCTCCTATAAAGCAGCCACCACGAGGACTTCCACTAGCTAAGCGAGAAGAAGTTAACAAGATGTTAAGTGAGATGCAAAGCCAAGGCACCATAGAGTCATCTCAGAGTCCTTGGGCTTCTCCTGTAGTCCTGGTCAAGAAGAAAGACGGCTCCACCCGATTTTGTGTGGACTACAGAAAATTAAATGACGTCACCAAGAAAGACAGTTACCCACTACCAAGAATTGACGATACTCTGGACACCTTGGCTGGTGCGCAATGGTTTTCCACTTTGGATTTAAAGAGTGGATATTGGCAAGTCGAGGTCAGCCCAGAAGACAAGGAAAAGACAGCGTTCACTACCGGAAATGGATTGTGGCAGTTCAATGTAATGCCATTTGGTCTATGTAATGCCCCTGCCACTTTTGAGCGGCTGATGGAAACTGTACTTCATGGCCTGCATTGGGAGACCTGCTTGATTTACTTGGACGACGTGGTGGTGCTGGGACGCTCTTTCCAGGAGCACCTGAAGAACGTGTCCGAAGTGTTCAAGAAGTTGAACCCGAAGAAATGCAGTCTGTTCCAAAAGGAGGTTAGATACCTAGGCCACATTATTACTCCAAATGGTGTGACAACAGACCCGGAGAAGACAGAGTGCATAAAGAACTGGCCGGTTCCTAAAGACAAACATCAAGTTCGAAGTTTTCTCGGCCTATGCACATATTATCGACGATTCGTCCAAGGATTCTCGGACATTGCCAAGCCTCTTCATAAACTGACAGAAGACAACATACCGTTCGAATGGACTACGAGATGCCAGCAAGCCTTTGAGACGCTGAAAGAGGCTCTCTGCACTACCCCGATTTTGACATACCCAATACCTGGACAACCATTTATAGTGGACACGGACGCAAGCAACATTGGAATTGGTGGAGTTCTTTCCCAAGTACAAGATGGCCAAGAGCGAGTAGTGGGCTACTTCAGCAAAGTTCTGTCCAAAGCCGAAAAGAATTACTGTGTGACTCGGAAAGAATTGCTTGCCATCGTCAAGAGTTTAGAACACTTTCATAAATACTTGTATGGTCAAGAATTCCTCCTAAGAACGGATCACGCTTCCCTTAAATGGCTGCTACAGTTTAAAAACACTGAAGGACAGATGGCCAGGTGGCTGGAACGGCTGCAAAAATATCACTTTGTTGTTGAACATCGAGCCGGCAGGAAACATGGAAATGCAGATGCTCTTTCTAGGAGACCCTGTCCTGTCAACTGCAAACACTGCAGTAGTCTTGAAAGGAAAGAGAACATCTCATCAGTTTCTTGCAAGGTAGTAGCAGCCCAACCTGAAGACCGATGGAGTTCAGCAGCGATTCGGGAAGACCAGCAAGCTGACTGTGACATCAAGCCTTTGCTAGACTGGAAAGAAGCCAACAACCGACCGTCTTGGGCTGAAGTCAGTAGTAAAAGCCCAGCATTAAAGAGCTATTGGGCTCAATGGAATTCTCTGGTATTGGAAGACGGTGTCCTAAAAAGAGCATGGGAGAACAATGACGGAACGGAGGTCAAGAAACAAGTACTACTCCCGAGGGCCCGAGTTAAAGAAGTGTTGCAGGAAGTACATGGAGGTACTGGTGGTGGACATTTCGGTATCAATAGGACTCTACAGAAGATTAGGGAGCGTTTCTACTGGTTGAGCTGTAGGACGGATGTAGAAGATTGATGCCGAAAATGTGACATATGTGCAGCAAGCAAGGGACCGAAGACCCGTTCCAGAGGCAAAATGCGCCAGTACATCGTAGGAGCACCGTTCGAGAGGATTGCCATTGATATCGCTGGCCCATTTCCAAAAACTCAAAGTGGGAACCGATATCTGCTAGTAGCCATGGACTACTTCAGCAAATGGCCAGAAGTATACCCCCTTCCCAATCAAGAGACCACGACCGTAGCAGAAGCTCTAGTCAACAACCTGTTCTGCAGATTTGGTGTGCCCATGGAACTACATTCAGATCAGGGCAGAAATTTCGAATCAGGCGTATTCCGAAAGGTCTGCGAGCTTATGGGAATCGGAAAAACCAGGACCACCCCACTGCATCCCCAGTCAGATGGTATGGTGGAACGCTTCAACGCCACACTAGAAACAATCTGAGGATGTTTGTGAACGAGAACCAGACAGACTGGGACAAGCTCATTCCACTCTTCCTGTTGGCTTACCGCTCAGCTATCCATGAAACTACTGGGAAGACTCCCGCAAGGATCATCTTTGGAAGAGAGCTTCGCCTTTCCGCAGATTTGGTATTTGGTCGTCCTGCGGAACAGCCCACAGAGCCAGACACTTATACCCATGAGCTAGAACGAAGGCTAGCAGCCGTACACGATTAAGTCAGATCTCGAATGCGACTAGAGAGCGATCGCATGAAGACTCGATACGACGTCCGGGCCAATATAGTCGGATTCCAACAAGGTGACCTGGTGTGGCTGTACAACCCCACGCGGAAGAAAGGAAAATCGTCTAAACTACAGAACCGTTGGGAGGGCCCCTATACTGTGATTAAAAGAATCAATGACGTCGTCTACCGGATACAGAGGACTCTTAGGAGTAAGATGAAGGTCGTCCATCTGGAGCGTCTGTCCCCCTATAGAGGTGTATCCGATCGGGACGATCGGTCCTAAGGAGGGGGCAGTGTCCCGGAATTTGCCCCACTCACACCCAAATCGATGACTGTGGTACCGCGAATTACTAAGATTGCCCCGATCGCCCCTACACGATTCTGTTAAACAAACAAAAAGCCGTGGATCGAGACGGGACTAGAAAATTTGAGAAACGACGAGAAGCGTTCGAGAGATGCTAGAAAATAGATCTAGAGATGCTAGAATATACCTGGAATATTCGTTGGGTCTATAAAAGAAAAATAAACGACCGATTAAGTTAGTCTTGTATAAGTCTTGTATTACAGTCTGAATTGAAGTGTTTAGTTGGAGATATCAAAGTGATTTAGATAGCGATTAATTAAATAAGTGTTTAGTTGAGTTCTAATTAGTGTTCAGTAGTGTACTGAGTATAGTCAATAAATAAGTAATTAATTAACGGATTGTTTTTCTGGCAATAGTAAAATTCAGATTGGGAAATCCGTGACATTATATAAGGATTTCTTTCTGTTAATTGAATTGACTAGACCAGAGGAAACTCACTCACTTCTTTTAATATTGTCGTGCTTTGTTCTTATAATTTTTGTACTTAACGATTTACAATTTTTTAATTTTTCAATAAATAAATTTATAGTCATGTCAACGTCTTGTGTAGAATATACATTTTCCCAACTCTCATATTCAAGTTTCCAAAATAATGGGTACATATTCTTAACTGTCACATTTATTTTTTATGAATGATCACATATGATCAATACATGATTTGGAGTTACTTTATACTCTTGTTTATTTATTGTAAGTGATAAAAATCCATGTGTGCATAATATTTAAAATTGTGTGTATATTCATTCAAATATATCTATATTTATATCACCAATTATTACCTGCATTTCAATATTTTTTCGCTTTAGTGATTGTAAGTAATTAAATAATTCATGATTAAAAGTATTCACACATGTGGACGGAGGTCTGTATAACGCAGATAAAAACAAATTTTTATTATTGAATTTGGTTTGAATTTCTACAAGCCTAATATCACCTAAATTGATGATATTATGTGTGTGTACAATTCTTCTTTTTATATAAACTAATAAACCATCGTTTTTATTTATTTTGCCATTATTATAAACAATAACATAGTCATCAATATTATATAAAAATACATCTACAAACCAAGTTTCTGAAAGAATTATAATGTCTATTTCATTTTTCATTTCATTTATCATTACTTTAAACTCATCAAGTTTTTATTTATACTGCGTATATTCATGTGTAATAGAAAAATATTCTCGATTGTCTGATCGAGAGTATAATTTAATTGTTGAATATTATGTATTGTAAGTAAGTGTATCAACTTCTATTATTTCAAAATCCCTGATATATTTATCCGTCACTAAACAAATTTTGTAAATTTATGAATTGTAAAATCAATATATATATATATATATATATATATATATATATATATATATATATATATATATATATATATATATATATATATGTTTGCAAAAGTAATAACTAACAATGATAATAACATAACCATGCAATTATGAACCTAATCTAGTTCTAATTCTGTTTGACCTTTTCAAAAGATTGTCGTTGTGTGTTTTCTGTCCCTTTTGTTTTTTGTGTCCGGATTCAGTTCCGTACCAGGTATTTTTATGTTCAGAATAAGAGTTGGTAGCTACAGAACGTACATTATCTTGGTCAGGATCTGAGTATACATCCTCTTTGTCGTCTTCAGTATTCTTTCTTGATTGTGTCTTTTCTGTGTCTTCCCTTTCTAATTCATCATACGTGAATTTCTTCCCGTTTGTTAATAAAGTATTGCCTTTTATAGTTGCTTCACAGTTATCCTCCTTCGCTTTCTTTAAGTGTTTGACTAGCACTTTCCTCTTTTCGTAGTCATCTTTTACATATTCCTGGGTGATATTTATTCCTGTTCCTTTTAACTTGGGCGTATTTGCCAAAATTTACGTTTTTGTGTTATAATTAGATAACTCAATACGTATAGATCTTGTTTTTCCAGTTGGTCTTCTTCCAATTCTGTTTATATCTCGCAAATCTCTATAACTGCAGTTTAAGTTCAGCTTTTCATTCAATAAACTAATAATGATATCATTTTCATCACTTTCATTTTCTGGTATACCATATATTAAGGGATTATATTTATTTAATTTAATAGTCTTTCGCTAATTAAGAGCCGCTTAAGGAAGCATTGTCTTTCTTCAACTCAATGTTTTCTTTCTTCAATTCAAGTTCATCAATTTTATTTATAATCTCGTTGTTGAAATTTCTAATTTCTTGTTTAAGTTCTTTTTTGGTAGTTTGATTTTGTTTTTGTAGCTGTTTGTTATTTTCAATTAAGTTTTGTACCAAATCATATATATCCTTATTAATTAATTCACATAATATATTGACGGTTTATAAGGTATAAGGTTTATAAGTCCGAGACCCACAGATAGTGAACAAAATAAATATATTTTAACAATTCAGTGTGACCTTACAAAATTCATAGAAGCATACCCAATACCCGACAAAGAAACTATCGCAGTTGCGAAAAATTTTGTAGAAAACTTTATATTAAGGTTTGGCATGCCTCTTGAAGCAGTAACGGATTTAGGTGCAGAGTATATGTCAAGTACGTTTCAAGAAGCGTGCAAATTATTAAATATTAAACACTTAAAGTCAACAGCTTACCACCATCAAACATTAGGAAGCCTTGAAAATTCACATAAACATTTGGGTGCATATTTACGCATACGACTAGCAAAAGAAATAATTGGAGTTCGTGGATACCTTATTGATGTTTTTCATATAACAATACGGTCTACACTTCAACACTTTATACGCCTCATGAGTTAGTTTTTGGCACACCGGGTAGAATTCCATCAAATATTGAAAACAGAATCGATCTCTTATATAACTATGATAATTACCCAGCAGAGTTAAAGTATCGATTACAAACAACTTGGAATGATACAAGATCTAATTTATTAGCTGTAAAAATAAAACAAAAAAGTGTATATGACAAAAGTTGTAGAGAAGTAAGTTATAAAATAGGAGACATGGCGTTAGTTAATAATGAAAATAAAAGTAACAAAACGGACACGTTTTTTAAAGGTTCTTATAAAGTTTTTATATATTTTTAGGTATTAATAATATTGTGTGAAACTAACTACTCAGTGGACAAAAGCCCCAGCCTGCGTTGAATTATACCCACAATATCTACCCATATATTCCTTATTATTAGCTCTTGTAACATTTTTTACTGTATTAGAAAGGTATTTTAAGCTAATATATATATCAAATATCCTACAATTCCTATCAATGAAGTCATATGTATGTTCTCTGATACCAAACATCTAGGTATGCTAATGAACAATTCCACAGACAAAGCTCTATTCAATAATTATCTAAATAAATTAATCTAATTTACTAACCTGCTTTAATGAAACACTCTATAAATATCTAACTTCACTTTTTGGCAGTTCTTATAAAGTGTTAGAAGATAAGGGTTGCAATATAGTTGTAAATATAAATAATAAACATACAGAAATACATAAAACAAGATTAACAATCCAGCACAGCTTTTTACGATTAATAATAAGTAATTAGTATGCATGTTATAAATATTATTTATTAAGTAGTTTTCAGTAAAGGTAATTTAAGTTCATTTTTCGAAATCGGTAGTTGTCATGTAGACTTACTAGTAGAAGGTTAATATAGATATTAGTTAGGAAACTGCGAGTTTGCTTTGCTTCCTGCCTCTTCTTACCGAAGAACCTGAGCTCTGGTAGCAGGGACATTACAGCACGAAGGACATTACATCGATGCCCCTCGTCTTAGTGTAGGTTCCGTAGGACCAGGACGGCATTCTGAAAGTAACAGATGCTGCAACCTGGTGGTTCGCACTGAATTGCAGAGGGCGAAAACGGTGTCACAGTGCCATCGTTGCCACCGCTTCGGCCACGCGCAAAACCGCTGCACGTGCAGAGGAGGATATCACTCGGCGGATTGCACCAAGTCGTGAGACATCTCCGCGAAGTGTGCAAATTGCGGAGGACCCCACCCCGCCAGCTACAAGGGCTGCCCTAGCGCTTCTAAGAAAACTACCACCAAGAAGACGGCAACGAAGAAACTAGCCGTCAATAAAGAGTAGGCTATGCTGACGCAGCAAAGCCGTAGCAGGCTCCCGCCTCCGCGACCAGGAGGGCTGCAAGGAAGCAGCCGCAAACCCCGCAGGGTGCACCCTCCGATTTCGTCAGCGCGCTGGCGAGGATGGAGGAAATGTACTCTGCAATGAGGGCTTTCTCCACCAAAATGCCATCTCTGTTACAGGAATAGATGACAACTCCTCGACGAGTTCAGTCCCTGAGAGTCGCCTCGTGATCGCCACCTTTCATGGTGAGATTGGTAGACCGGACGTGCTGGATATCGCTTTACTCAGAACAATGCTGATGGTCACCGAACTGACGACGTATTACGAGGGGTCTACAAACACCTCGCCCATCTTGCTCGAATTAGGGCAGGAGCGTCGCGACGACGAAACCGTCGTCAGGAGGCAGACCGATTGGGAGCAGTTCTGCGCAGAAATGCAACGAATTTGCCATCCTGTCATCCAAGTCGAAGTGGACCTTGAGGCGGTTGTCGTGAGCCTTGAGACGGATATTCACACCGCCTTGGGAGCCAGTTCCACAGAGAGGACGGAAAGGATATAAGCGAACTATGCAGGTGTTACCTCTTATGTTGCAGGAGCTAACTAGAGAGAGACGCGCGGCAAAACGACGTGCCACGAGGACGACTCATCCGGGAGATAAACAGGCCGCCAACGTGCTTAATGAACGAGTTAAAACCGCCCACGACGAACACTCCCAAGAACAGTGGCAGCGTCACCTGGAGTCACTGAACTCGGAAGATCGCAGTCTGTGGAAGATGCAGAAGGCTCTGAGAGCACCCCGATGTCAAATGCCTCCGATTCACGGAGAGAATGGGATCGTCTACAGAAGGTATGAGAAGGCCGAGGCTTTCACCGACAGCCTTGAGTTACAGTGTCGTCAATCTGGTGGCGTCCTTCCTACGAGGCAGAAAGTTGAGGGCACAGGTGCACGGGGCCTTGCTGTCACCGTATCTGTTCAACATTTTCACCGCGGATTTGCTCAGGACAGAGCGCACAACCATGTGCCTCTACGCCGATGACAGCGCCATCGCGGCCCATTCTTTGAACTCCGAGATGGCGACAAGATACCTCCAGAGAGCAGTCAGCAGACTGGAGCACTGGTGCAACCGATGGAAGGTAGCCATCAATCCGGAGAAAAATACAGTATGTTGTTTTTCCGTAGATACAGGTCACGATCGAGATGACACGTGTAGTTTAACGGAGAAGACATCCAGTGGACGACCACAGCGAAATATCGACTACGTGGCTCGCAGAGATAAGTTGGTCAGAGCAAACCCGCTTCTCAACCCCCGAAGCCGTCTTAGCCTTCGGAACAAGGTAAGACTGATCAAGACCATCTTGCACCCACAGTTGATGTACGCTGCGGTATGGGGATACGCAGCAAAATCGCCCTGCGTTGAGCGACGGGGGCCTCATGGTTCGTCCGCAACAATGACATTCGTCAGGATCTGGGATTCACCCCAGCCCTGGAAGCGATGAAAGCACGAACGAAGGCCTTCTTCGCACGCACAGAAATCCACAGCAATCAGCTGATCCAAGCGGCGGTGGACTACCGACCCGATGCGGTCGCCAGGTACAGGTTGCCAAGGTTTCAACTCCTGGACGCGGGGTTGAGAAGAATAAATTGAAACATAAGAAAACTGAAGAAGAAGAAGGAAGTAATGGAGTGGAAGGTGCAAAATCAAAAACCAAAACAAAAACTAGATATCAAAAAACAAAAAGGAATTAAAAAACATACTACTGTTTTCCTACATTTAAAATTTTAAAAATAATAAAAAAAGTTTTGTGCAATATGTAGAACGTGTATAATATAAGCTAGCATATTAAACTGTAGCATATTATATTTTGCTATACTCGTTCAATTAGATAACATATGTAGTAACACCATTGCAGGCTTTATCGAGCACATTTAAAAGATCAAAGCATCAAAAAAATAATTTCATAACCTGTCTTTATATCCTAGTTTCGGTTTATACTTTCGAAACACGATTTTGAACTGATGATGCTACAGAGCCTGCTATTATTAGAACAAAGGGATGAGGTATCGTAATTGCTCCCCCGTTAGATGGAACTTTATTCGTGAAGGAATAAAATTCCACAAATATTTAAATTATTATCTCATTGTTAGTTTCCAAATTAACTTTACTTTTATGCAATCTCGGCAAAATAAGCTTTTTGGTTAAAATATACAATACAATCATTATTAAAATCATGTACAAAATAATTGTCCAAACATTAGTAGAAACGTTAACAGAATTGTTTAATTGACTTAAATGGTTTCGTAATTAGAAAATCTTAATAAATTGACTTCACAAAGTTTTTCATTATTCAAGTTTAAAGTATTTGAATATTTACAATGCCTGTTAAAGGTTTACACTTTGTTTCAATATATATATATATATATATATATATATATATATATATATATATATATATATATATATATAATTATGCTCATTTAGGGCAAGATAATTTTGAGTAGGTAGGATAATTTGGTAAATATTATTATTTTTTATGCGGAATGCATAAAGTTGAAAATATTGATATACTCTGTCTTCAACAAGAGAGATTTTCTATTGTTCAAAATTTAAAATGTTTTCATTATTAACAACATATGGAAATTTCATATTGTCACGGATTTCCCAATCCTACTTTTTCTTTTACCAGGAAAACAGTTCATGTTTACTGATATTTATTAATACTCTGTATACTACCGAATACGAATTACAACTCAACTAAACACTATTTAATTAGTCACTATCTAAGTCGCTCTGAATTCTAATTGATCTCTACGAAATATCCAATTAACAACTCTCTAATTCAAGACTGTAATTTCAAGACTGACTGATTCGGCCGTTTATTCTTCTTTTATATACCAAACGAATATTCCAGGTATTTTCTAGCATCTCTAGATCCATTTCTCGAACGACTCTCGAACACTTCTCGTCGATTCCCAATATTTCCAGTCGTGCCTCGATACACGGCATTATTTGCTTGTTTATCAGAATCGCGTAGGGGCGATCGGGGCAATCTAGCGTTTCGTGATACCACAGTCGTCAAATTGGTTGCGAGCGGGGCAAATTCTGTGACAATATTATTTTATTTAATTTCTTGAATTTCTTTTATTAATTCCTAGGATTAATAATAGCATTATGAAGTGTATAAAGTATAGGAAATCTAATAGCAATTTCAATTCTTTCAATACTATTATCAATTGTTTAAAAAATAAACATAATTTGAGTTAATACAGAATTTATTAAAAAGTAATCATAAAATTCAATTTCATGAAGAAAAATACTGTTTATTGTATTTTCTAGTTCTTTAAGTTGTTTAATTCTGGATTGTAGGATATATTCATTATGTGAAATATTATTAGCAATTTCATTCAAATTAACCGTCATTGTCATGGTCATTGTCATTGTCATTGTGTTGAATGTTGTGTGTCATCGTCATCTTCATCATCATCATCATCATCATCATCATCATCATCAATCATCATCATGGTTGTTTAAAATCTGGATATAGTAAAACTGGTTCGTCAATTTGCACTTTTTAATTGTTCAAAAGCATTGATGAATTCTGGAGTGTGAACTGCTTTATTTCCTTTCTTTAAACATGTAGTCATGGGTTTTGCAATTTTTGAGAAATCTAATAAATTTTCTATAATAACCTGCTAATTCTAAAAATGACTTTATTTCTTTCTGTGATTTTGGAATAGCGTATTCTCCGTCTGGTATTACAAGATGGCATAAATATGCGACTTCATGTCTTAAAAATTCTGATTTGTCTAATTGTACTTTAAAATTTGATTCACGTAATCCTTGAAAAACTTGTCTTAGTCTAAAAATGTGTTCTTGTAATGAACTTGAAAATATTATTATGTCATCTAAATGTACTGTACAAATTTCATTTTGTAATCCTCCTAATATATTGTTCATTACTTTTTGAACAGTAGATAGCGAATTTTTTAATCCAAAAGGCATTCGTTTAAATTAAAAATGAGCTTTATCTGTACCAAAAGCAGTTTTAGAAATATAATTTTTCTCCATTTCAATTTGGTGGAATCCATTAGCTAAGTCTAAAGTTGTAAAATATTAGCAACTTCCTAGCTTATCTAAGATATCATCGTCATCGTCATCGTCATCGTCATCGTCATCGTCATCGTCATCGTCATCGTCATCGTCATCGTCATCGTCATCGTCATCGTCATCGTCATCGTCATCGTTTAATTTTCAATAATCGATTACCACGCCATTTTTTCTTATTACTTGTATCTAATTTTTTGTGAACTGTCCATATACGATTATTCAAAGATGAATTGGAATGTTGAATTAAATTATTTTGTAACATTTTATCCATTTGTAAATAAAATTTTGTATACATTGGTGATTCATTTTTCAATTTGATAGAAATATCTCTAAACTCATAACATGGTTACAATGTGAAAGTATAAGATTTTTTAAATTTGATTTATGTAAATTGTCAATGTAATCATTCAGTATCAGTTTCCATTTTTTCAATAAAATTTCCTTCGTTAGTGGCAATAGGTTCAATTTCTAAAGGTTCGAGAGTTGTAAAGTTATAGAAACATATTAATTGGGCGAATAATTTTCTTCAAAATTTTGACCATAAACATAAATTGGAATTTGAACTTGAGGTATTATTACTTTTTTTGAACAAAAATCTAAATTTGCTTGTATTTGGAGTAATAAGTCAAATCCATCGAAATCTTCTGAAAAATTAAATAAGTAAAATTTATGACATTCTTCATTTTGTATAAAATTTGGATATACAGTGTAAGCTAAAGATGGTTCCATAAAACTTCGATTGCTGCCTGTTTTAAAAATTTTACATTGTATAATTCTGTCATTATTATGTAAGAAAGGTATGTTGAGTAATTATTTATGTGTATTACGTTTGGTTCGGTGTATGACATAGGAAAATTTTGGGTTTCATCATGATTTAAATAATTATTATTTCCATAAAATTCTGGTAAATTATAATCATTATTTAATTCTGGGTAGTTATCTATATCATTTTGAAAATTTTCTGGTTGTTCGAAATATTCGGCATCTCTGATGTAACATCATAGTTTTCATGATTAGCAGTATAATCATGTATGTTTTCGTGATTAACAGTATAATTATACGAATTTTGGGAATTTACAGGATTTACTATTTGGTTATACATATTTTTAGAAAATATATTTTGTTTAGGTTTTTGAACTGTGTGAGTATTTCCTGATGAAGTATCCATGGGTGTCGGTTTACGTTGATTTCTAAATACTTTGTTTTTTGATTTGAATTTAAAGGTTGTCTCTGAGATTGATTGTTAAAATTGTGTCTGTATTGGTATTGCGGAAGTATTTGATATTGGGGTGTATTTCTGTAAAAACTTTGTTGTTGTTTTTGTTTGTTTGTTTTGGTTGAAAATTATTAATTCTAAAATTTTGTTGATGTTTTGTCGGGATAGGAATCTTAGATTTTTGAAAATTTTGAAGGTTATTCTGATTTTGTCTGAACTGGTTAAAATCTACTTTTTACGTACAAGAGACATTGCTTTTTCTATGGAATCAGGTTTATTAAGACGCACTGCCATTTGTATTACATAAGGTAAGTTTGAAATATAAGTTTTTAATGCTGTGTCATCATAATGTTTATTTTTTTTATTTTTTCTGCTACTTCAATACTTAAACTGTTTTATTGGGAAAAGATAAGATTACGAGCGTCTTGAATTCTTATGCCAAAATTTAATAAATCCTCATTTTTCTGAATTTTTAATGACATTAATTCCTGTACTAAACAATCTAAAGTTCGTGGAACATATTAGTTCTGCGGCTCTACCAGTTAATTTACTGAAAATTGTATCAGCAAAGTGCATTAACATTTTGTTTTTCCTGGAATGCGGTTAAAAGTTTTTGGAATATATCTGCTTGGTATCTCAGTAGTGTATACCATTGTCATGGTAACAAATATAATGCTTTATTTAAAAACAAAATTGACCTGTTTAACTCATCAGTGACTAATTTTAGATCAGTATGTACGCAGTCTCTGTAGCTAACTTAACTTATTTTTCATTTTTTATGCTAATATTTTTTTTATTATCTTAGTGTGTGTTTGTAGTATAAAATGTGACTTTTTCATCTGTTGTCACGCCTGTAATTTGTACAGTGTACTGTAGGTTGGTGTAATCTAAAATAATTATTGTTAAAAGAAACTTGTTCTTTCCAAGGTAAAAGGCCAAAAGAGTTACTTAGTTAAGAGTGAAAACAATAATAAATTATTATTAAAAAACTAACACAATTATTCATAGGTACAACAGTAAACTTATATGAACAACAATTAACCAATACAGTTTAGCTGTTACATTAATCAGCCAAATGGCCGTATTTACCTTCTTCTATATATGGTAAGGAGGATTTTTTCTGCCCTAAGTGAGGTCGTTAGTTAATAGTGAAACGATACTGAATAATAATTGAAAATGGAGACAACAGTTTTTAATTAATTTCTTATAAACTTAACTGGTATTGACAGATATCTTTTACTAAGATTTGAGTTCTACACTACAGCAAATAATTACCTTTGACAAATTCATTGACGCCCATCATTTGTTGTATGCGTGCATGCCTTAACAATAAAATTTAATTTGGACAAGGTAGATAATTTATTATATATATATATATATATATATATATATATATATATATATATATATATATATATATATATATATAATCAGTGCGAATATCTCAGTTACTATTGCAGCCAGTGCGTCGAAATTTGGTATACTGGCACTAGATGGCGTGTAGAATTCGATGATTAGTTTTTATACAGGGTGTTCAGTTTTGCAGATAATCAATTTAAGTTCGATTTTTTGGTAGTCAACCTCGGTAAAATTTGTATTTAAATTGAAATATTCTTAATTATGAACACATTCTGATAAAAAAAGTCCCGAAAAAATTTAATTTTATCATAAAAAAAACGCCTATGAAAAATACTCAAATTTCATTGTTTTGTCATGCAAAATGTGTATAGACTTGAGTCCAATTTACACACACGCAACAATCGCATGGATAGACGTCAAAAGGTAAAGTGACGGGAACTGTCAAAGCAAGTATGACTATTTTTGTAGGAATTTTATTATAAATACGTAACACCACGAGGTACATTGAATCTGCGTACGCATTTGCAATAATGCTAGTTTTGTTAAAAAAATGGAATTTAGAGGTTATTAGCTGAGCTTTATTCGGCATGAATACTCTGAAAATATGTGAAACATTGTTTTTTTAATTGTATAATACGACTATTCTCGGAAATCATAAAAGTGATAAAGGACAATCTCTACGAGCTGCGGTTTTACTGTTGTTTACTGTGAATATTGATGCAGGCTGCAGAGCGCAGACGCAGACAGAGCCCGAGAGTCTCGAGACCCGAACACCCGAACGATATGTAAACTTAACCTAGAGTTCCAAATAATGAAAATAATGAATAAAACCTCTTCAACAAGTGGTAAAAATGTTTTAAAGCCTAGAAACAATCATAGATAAAAATATAATGGATTCCTTGAGTGAAAGCTTCAGTTCCAGTATAACAAAAATAAATCTGTTATAAAAACTACTCATCAAATGTGAGTAAAATTTCGAGCCATACCTATACCTAGGTGTGCTAAAAATTACATTCATACAATAAAAAGCTTGATAGTACGAGATGTGTAAGTACTAAGTATAACGATTAATGGGAATTGAGAGGAAAGACGAAAGAAAAATATCAGTGTACTTAGTAGGTAATTATAACTTGCATATTATTTTTCACCTTTTTACATTGAATATACGAGTTGTAGTTTCTTGTACTTATGTTTCATATTAGCTACTTCATTTCAAAGAACTATGAGGTTAAATTTATAAGAAATAGCCCAGTTACGCAAAAACTAGGATTATCTTTACCTAATTAGTTTCAGATGGAGAAGCTATTGAGGGCTTACTTTCAAGAACAGAGATGAGGAAACATATTTCAGTATTTATAGGAGAACAGAATGAATATAAACATATTCATTTCACCTTGTGGTGTGCAGAAATTAAAAATGTCTACGAAAATGTTTCGTCACCTTTAGGTAAGAACCTAGAAAACAAAGTGCTGTTATGGAAGCAGGTTGACATGGAATGTGTAAGTTAATGAGTGAATTAAATAAAAAATGTAAATAATGCAAGAATAACGGAAATTAAAGTTTATTAAAATGTTATTGTTTGTATTTATTATACACTACAGCAAATATTCATTGTGTTTAATAATAACAAAATTAACATGTCTAAAACATAAATATCAGTGAGAACTGTTAATATTCAATTCCTAAATAAGGTAGGTATAATTTTAAGCATGAAATGATAGATAATAATATAAAAAACTTACTTTGAAAAGTATTCTACAAGGAACACATTTTCAAAACTAAATGAATGATTTTTTGTATTTTATTTTAGTTATTATTCAGTTGTAATCAGCATAATTTCAATTAAAAAGTAATACGTACCTACAGTGGTTTATTTTTTTCATTAGTCGATAAATTGATTAACTTGACCCTTCATCTTTAAGTATTCATTATATCTTAAGCATCTGTGTTTAATAATTCAGGAAGAATAAAAAAAGACAAATACAAATTTTAATTTATTAACAATAAAATAAAATTACAATAAATTAAAACTATCTAGGTACTTACATACATTTAATCGATTTTATGTTAAACAGTTGTTCTGTATTCTAATTTACAGAGCACCGTTCAATCTAAGGGATGGTCATGCATGTACGATTAGAAACGAATCTTGCCATTTCATTGTTCGATACTTTATTACGTTACGTTGTGTATACAGTATGCTCCAAAAGTATGGAATAAATTCAATAAAAACGAAACAATTATTTTTTGGGAAAAATCCTCGAACAGGTCGACTTTTAATTTAAAAAATACATATTTTAGCGTAAAATGCGATTTTCAAATGTCATTTGTTTTCGAGTAATGACGTCATCGATTTTTTTTTAAATGGCAACACCATATTTTTCTCCTTGATTCTGAAAGATCGTTTAATTCTCTATCAGACAGTACTAAAATTTTGCCCTCTTACATAGGAAAGTTTTCGAGTAAATGACGATTGAATGTTAGAAAACGTAAAAATATCATCCCTACAAAATTCAACTTGTGCAGGAACTCGATGAAGATGATCCCGATCGCCGCTTACACTTTTGCGAAATTCTAATGGATTTATGTCAAGGAAATAGAAATTTACACCGGCAAATACTTTTTTCAGATGAGGCCACATTTTGTCTGAATGGTACAGTAAACCGTCAAACTTGCGGATATTGGAGTCGGGAAAATCCTCATTGGATGGCAGAGGCACATACCCAACACCCTCAGAAATTAAATGTGTGGGCTGGAATAGTTGACGACAGAATAGTAGGTCCTTTCTTGTTTGAAGGAACCCTTACAGGACAAAGATATTTAGAGTTTCTAGAAAATGACCTTGTTCCAGCCCTTGCAGTAATTTTTCCTAACGGTAATGACGCTGACATTCCTGACGATACCATATGGTTTCAGCAAGACGGTGCACCTCCGCACTAGGCGCGCCCTGCACGAGATTTTTTGGACAACTGTTTTCCTGGGAGGTGAATCGGCAGACGCGGACCAATAGAATGGCCTGCAAGATCGCCAGATCTTACACCTCTTGACTATTTTTTATGGGGATACTTGAAGTCAAAAGTGTACATTAATAAACCACGTAATTTAGAAGAACTTCAAAATCGCATTCAGGACGAAATACGCAGAGTTACCCCATAAATCATTCATAATGTGCAAGAAGAATTTCTTCATAGACTTGCGCATTGTCAAAAAGTTGGTGGATGGCAATTCGAACATTTAATTTAAGTATAAAATTTAATCAATTGTATTTTATTTTACATACCTCAGAATTGTTACTTTTATATGGATAAAATTTACGTTTTCTAACATTCAATCGTCATGTACTCGAAAACTTTTCTATGTAAGAGGGCAAAATTTTAGTACTGTCTGATAGAGAATTAAACGATCTTTCAGAACCAAGGAAAAAAAATATGGTGTTGCCATTTAAAAAATGTCGATGACGTCATTACTCGAAAACAAATGACATTTGAGAATTGCATTTTACGCTAAGATATGTATTTTTTAAATTAAAAATCGACCTGTTCGAGGATTTTTCCCAAAAAATAATTGTTTCGTTTTCATTGAATTTATTCCATACTTTTGGCGCATACTGTATTATAACAACAGATAGCTTTCATCATTTTTAAGATATTCTAACAAGATGTTTTCGTAGTGTACGTAGAATTATGAAATTACTTTTTCTTAATTTTATTTGTTTAGAAATTTTAAATCCCACGACGACAACAACTGAATTTAATGACATAGAATCCTGTTCAAAGTGAGTTAGGAGCTTCTTTATAACCACCATTCCATGTTTATAATTAATTCTAAGAAAATGTCTGTGAGATATTTTTCGTTTATTCTTTTTGGTGTCCTATGTTCTGAATTATTTCAATATAGTTTTTGGTACTACTGAAAGATAAAAACAATAATTTCAAATTACTATCTAGCTTTATATGACTATGTGATAGGTACCTTCTCGGTCTAGTAAATATTCAGGTGATTCTTCCTAGAAAACCAGTTGCTTTATTTTAGTTCTGTATCATATAAAATACAGAAATGGTAGTACATTGTTTACTATTTTACAGATGTAGATTCTTTCTTAAACATACTTTATCCATAAATAATGAAATATGTGGACACAATAAACATCAATCATTTCTAGGTTATGCTTTAGTGATATTTCTTTGATTTCTTTTGCGAGGCAAGTTCAGTTCAAGGACAAACACGTTCACATTATAATCAAAACAATTTTAGGAGTCGTTTTGTTCGAATTTATTTGTTACTAAATAAGTAATCAATAATTATTATAGCTGATGGAAAAAAGGAATATTCTTTAGGTACTTCGTACTTACACACTTTTGTAAATTATTTTGTGATAAAAAATATTATGTACACTGTAGTAACAAAAAAAAAACTGTTTACTGAAGTCTTATTACATTATAATGAAACAATTTAAAAATATTCACAGATATTTTACACAATAATATTCACTGAACGGGGCTGTAATAAAAGACTTCGCCGGCGCAGTGATCCCAATGCTCCAAAAAGCCTCAACTAAGTCTAAATTTTTATCGACAAATCTCAATAACACCATTGTGCATACGTAAATTGCATTCAATACATTATTTACCGTTATTTATAAGAAAATCTGTATTTTGCATAAAAAAGTACATTCTGTTTATTATTTTTTTGCAATTGGCGTCTTTAAAACAGGTTCTACATTATCTTGAGCAACACGAAAATATTTAGGTACATTTATTTAAACTAAAATTGAAAAAAATGTAATAAATACGAAAGATAAGTGCAACATGTAGTATATTGCATGAAAGACGAAAAAACAGGCAATTTTTTGTGGCCATAGTCTGCTTCAATAAAAAAAATTTTATCCGCCTGGAGGGCGCAGTAAACCACATACGATATTTCAAAAATCTGTTTATATCAGGTGGAAGGTCTCAATTTTGCAATAAAAATTTATTACCAATAAGTTTTCTCTATCTCTTAAAATAAAAAAGTTAGACAGCCTTAAAGTTTGGGCACTTAACAGGTATTTTTGTTATTACTCATAAAATTGGCCATGGATCTCAAATTTGTTTTTACGAGCATAAAGGCCTTCAAAAATGCAACAAAAAATAATTAAAGATTTTTGACGTGTCTCGCATATTAAGCGAGATTTATGTGATACAGCCTGTATATATCACATAACAGGGCCACTCCCATATATCTCGCTTAATATGCGAGACACGTCAAAAATCTTTAAATGTTTTTTGTTGAATTTTTGGACCCCTTTGTGCTAGTAAAAACAAATTTGAAATCCATTGCCAACTTTATGAGTGTAATGTATTTGGAGGAAATAAATTACTCGTCAATAATAATCGGTAACAACTGTATTTCTCAAATACCATTTGGAGAGTGTGTGTTCTTTGTACAGTGATTTCCTATCTAACTTATTACTACTTTTTACATCGCCTACAACTATATAAAAACTTAACAACTAAAGACATTCGTACACCAAACTTACTAGCTAAAGTCAGCCATACATCTCCACATATACTCACAATGAGTAATAACAAAAAAATCGGTAAAGTGCCCAAACAAAAGGCTGTCTAACTTTTTTATTTTCAGAAATGGAGAAAACTTATTGGGAATAAATTTTGATTGCAAAATTGATGCCTTTCACGTGATATAAACAGATTTTTGAAATATCGTATGTGGTTTACTGCTTCCTCTACGTGGACAAAAAAAATTCTATCGAAGCAGGCTATGACTACAAAAAATTGCCTATTTTTCCGTCTTTCATGCAATAAACTACATGTCGCCCTTATCTTTTGTATTTATTACAGTGTTTTCAGTTTTAGTATAATAAATGTACCTAAATATTTTCGTATTGCTCAAAATAATGTAGAACCGTTTTAAAGACGCCAACTGAAAACAATTAATAAACAGAATGCACTTTTTTATGCAAAATACAGATTTTCTTATGTATTTTTTTCCACATTAGAAGCAATTGGATCTTTAAAATTGTTCTAACACAGACAATGTAGCTTACGCTAAAAGTTGCATGCTATGAAAATAAATGTATTGCCTCAGTAAAATCACCATTTGCGAAATTGTTTGTTCTTGTCATAATATTTATATTCGATAGTCATAATTTATACATAACCGTTAGTTTGAAAATTGTTAAAGTTCATTGTGAATTGAAAAACTATCATTTTGAATGTGTTATCACTTGAGGGAGAGGATTACATATTAATTGAAATTCTCCATAGCGATTTTACGTATGAGTTGAGATGCTCTTAATTCTTGAAACATTGAAATTTTTATTTAAATTTAAACAGAAAAGATAAGCTTAAAACTATAACTATAACTAATACTGACAAGTAATAATGAATTAGGTGAGATGCTCAAATTGAAAACCTCGATTTCTGATGCATAGTTTCAAGAGGCACCAACGCACAAGCTTATCTTATTTTTAACTTTAAATCGTCTACATTTTGTGATACTGTCTTTATCTTTAACATAATCCCAGAAGAAAAAAATCAAGAGGTGACAAATCGGGTGAACGGGCTGGCCATTCGATGGGACCATGTGTACCCAACCAGCGTTGTAGAAATTGCTGATTAAGGTAAGTTTGGGAACTTTACAGGTTTTTTTGTTATTACTCATAAAGTTGGCCATGGATTTCAAATTTGTTTTTACGAGCATAAAGGTCTCCAAAAATTTAACAAGAACATTTAAAGATTTTTAACTTGTCTCGCATATTAAGCGAGATACATGGGAGTGGCCCTCTTGCATGAGAGAGCCTATATATATATATACCGGGTGTTCCCTCTAAGACTTTCAGTGCGAATATCTCAGAAACCATCATAGCCAGTGCGACGAAATTTGGTATACAGACACTAGATGGCGTGTAGAATCTGATGATAACATCAATATTTATACAGGATGTTCCATTTTTCAAGAAATCGATTTAATTTTGATTTTTTGGTTGTCAACCCTGCTAAAACTTATGTTTAAATTGAAATATACTTAATTATGAACACATTCTGATAAATAGACATTCAAAAATTTCAAAATTTAACATAAAAAAACGCCTCCAAAAAGTACCCAAATTTCATTGTTTTGTCATGTAAAATGTGTATAGCCTTGAGCCAGACTTACACAGAAGAAACTAACATCGGTGAACGTCAAAACTATTAATTGTCATTGAATTGTCAAATATTAATGGCATGAAGTATTTTATTTTACATAAATAACGCTAAATAATGGATTTAATGCAATTTACGTATGCACAATGGTGTTATTGAGACTTGTCGATAAAAATTTAGATTTGAGTTGAGGCTTTTGGAGCATTGTGGTCGCCGTGCCGGCGCAGTCTACCGCTACAGCTAGAGTTACAGCGTGAAGATTGTGTAAAATATCTGTGAACATTTTTAAATTATTCCATTATAATGTAATAAAACTTCAGTAAATTGGTTTTTTATGTTACTACAGTGTACAATAATAATTAGGTACACGTATTTTTTATGACAAAATAATTTACAAAATTGTGTAAGTACTTAAAGAATATCCCTGTTTTCCAACTGCTGTAATAATTATTGATTAGTTATTTAGCAACAAATAAATTCAAACAAAACCATTTCTAAAACTTTTAATTATAATGTGAACGTGTTTGTCGTTGAAAGTCAGATCTGAACCTACCCTAGCCCCATAAAAGAAAATATTACGAAAGCATAACCTAGAAATGATTGATTCTTGTATCCACATATTTCAGCACTACTCATGTACTTATGTTTAAGAAGAACTCTACATCTGTAAAATAGTAAACAATGAACTACAATTTCTGTATTTCATGATACAGAACTGAAATAAAGCAACTGGTTTTTGCTAGGAAGAATCACCTGCAAATGTACTATACCCAGTAGGTAGGTACCTATCAAACAGTCGTTTAAAGCTAGATAATAATTTGTAATTATTGTTTTTATCTTTCAGTTATGTGTGTGCTGTGCCACAAATTACATTAAAACAGACACCAGAAAGAATAAGCAAAAAATATTACGGACATTTTCTTGGAAATGATTCTAAACATGGAATGATGGATAATATTATAAAGAAGTCTGTAACTCACATTCTTTGAAGAGTATTCTATAAGACATTAAATTCAGTTGTCTGTCGTGGGTTTTAAAATTTCTAAACGAATAAAATTAAGAAAAATAAACTAATTTCATAATTCTATGTACAATATGAAAACATCTTGTTAGAATATCTGTAAAATGTTGAAAGCTAACTGTTACAACATATACACAACATAACGTAATAAGGTAGGTATTGAACGATGAAACAGCAAGATTTGTTTCTAATTGTACATGCATGTACATTCCTCAGATTGAACGTTGCTCTGTAAATGAAATTAGAATACAGAATAAGTGTTTAATATAAAATCAGATGTAATAATGTAAATTTATTTTATTGTTAATTAATCAAGAATTCATTTAAAGCTAAACAGTAATTTGTAATTATTGTTTTTATCTTTCAGGTATGTGTGTAGTGCCACAAATTATTTTGAAACAAAACGATTCGTAAAATAGGACACCAAACAGAATGAACGAAAAATATTGCACAGATATTTTGTTAGAATTAATTTTATACATGGAATGGTGGATAATATTAAGAAGTCTCCTAACTCACATTGGAGAGTATTTTACAAAAGAACAAAATTTTCAAAAAAGACCAAAGGAGTGATTTTTTATATTTTATTATAGCTATGATTCAGTTGTAACCAGCATAATTTTAATTAAAAAGTAATACGTACCTACATTGTGGCTTATTTTTTAAATATTAACTAAATTGAATAACTTGATCCTTCATCTTTAAGTATTAATTAATTTTATATTACCTATTTCTGAAACATTTCTGTTTAATAATTTGAGTAGAATAAAAAACAACAAATACAGACTTCAATTTATTAACAATAAAATAAAATTACAGTAAGTATCTACACTATTACATCTGATTTTATATTAAACACTTGTTCTGTATTCTAATTTCTTTTACAGAGCAACGTTCAATCTGAGGAATGTTCATGCATGTACGATTAGAAACAAATCTTGCCGTTTCATCGTTCAATACCTACCTTATTACGTTATGTTGTGTATATGTTGTAACAACAGTTAGCTTTCAACATTTTAAAGATATTCTAACAAGATGTTTTCATACTGTACATAGAATTATGAAATTAGTTTATTTTTCTTAATTTTATTCGTTTAGAAATTTTAAAACCCACGACAGACAACTGAATTTAATGTCTTATAGAATACTCTTCAAAGAATGTGAGTTACAGACTTCTTTATAATATTATCCATCATTCTATGTTTAGAATTATTTCCAAGAAAATGTCCGAAATATTTTTCGCTTATTCTTTCTGGTGTCTGCTTTAATGTAATTTGTGGCACTGCACATACATAACTGAAAGATAAAAACAATAATTACAAATTATTATCTAGCTTTAAACGACTATTTGATAAGTACCTACCTACTGGGTATAGTACATTTGCAGGTGATTCTTCCTAGCAAAAACCAGTTGCTTTATTTCAGTTCTGTATCATGAAATACAGAAATTGTAGTTCATTGTTTACTATTTTACAGATGTAGAGTTCTTCTTAAACATAAGTACATAAGTAAAGTGCTGAAATATGTGGATACAAGAATCAATCATTTCTAGGTTATGCTTTCGTAATATTTTCTTTTGTGGGGCTAGGGTAGGTTCAGATCTGACTTTCAACGACAAACACGTTCACATTATAATTAAAAGTTTTAGAAATGGTTTTGTTTGAATTTATTTGTTGCTAAATAACTAATCAATAATTATTACAGCAGTTGGAAAACAGGGATATTCTTTAAGTACTTACACAATTTTGTAAATTATTTTGTCATAAAAAATACGTGTACCTAATTATTATTGTACACTGTAGTAACATAAAAAAAACAAGTTTTATTATATTATAATGGAATAATTTAAAAATTTTCACAGATATTTTACACAATCTTCACGCTGTAACTCTAGCTGTAGCGGTAGACTACGTCGGCACGGCGACCACAATGCTCCAAAAGCCTCAACTCAAATCTAAATTTTTATCGACAAGTCTCAATAACACCATTGTGCATACGTAAATTGCATTAAATCCATTATTTAGCGTTATTTATGTAAAATAAAATACTTCATGTCATTAATATTTGACAATTCAATGACAATTAATAGTTTTGACGTTCACCGATGTTAGTTTCTTCTGTGTAAGTCTGACTCAAGGCTATACACATTTTACATGACAAAACAATGAAATTTGGGTACTTTTTGGAGGCGTTTTTTTATGTTAAATTTTGAAATTTTTGAATGTCTATTTATCAGAATGTGTTCATAATTAAGTATATTTCAATTTAAACATAAGTTTTAGCAGGGTTGACAACCAAAAAATCAAAATTAAATCGATTTCTTGGAAAATGGAACACCCTATATAAAAATTGATGTTATCATCAGATTCTACGCGCCATCTAGTGTCTGTATACCAAATTTCGTCGCACTGGCTATGATGGTTTCTGAGATATTCGCACTGAAAGTCTTAGAGGGAACACCCGGTATATATATATATATATATATATATATATATATATATATATATATATATATATATATACATATATTTATATATGTATATATATATATATATATATATATATATATATATATATATATATATATCCAACATACTTTGTGTCATCATTTCATAAGGATTTCCCTATCTGTTTTATATCCTCCGATTTCGGATGACACAAGAATTTCATCGTAGACTTGCTTATACTGACCTCTGCATTGTTTTAAAGAAGGTATAGGAGGATGACAAACAATCATATGTGTAAGTTAACGTTTTTTGTTCTTCTGCAATATATTACATAGAGGGCAGCACGCAAAGCTGTTGCTGTATATTTATTATACCACACAATATATGATGTGGTTTTTGTACTTACCTTTTGTAATGTGCAGGGACACCATCCAACTGCATCCAGTTGCCTTGGCGTAAAGCACGTCGGGGAGAAAGTTTTGCAGAAACTCATGAAATAAATCCCCATTTAAACGAGGAGGCAAAATATGCGGTCCACAGAGGTTATTACTTAAAACATCTAGCCACACATTTACACTAAACTGTTGCTGAAATGAAGATTGTCTGACACATCGAGGATTGACTTCACTCCAAACATGAATGTTGTGGTAATTCACAATTCCAGCTTTTGTGAAATTAGATTCGTCGGTCCATAAAACCTTATGCAAAAATTGTGGATTAATTTCTGTTGAATCTAAAGCCCATCTACAAAAATTTAAACGTTTTTCAGCATCTCCTTGGCAACAAACCTTGAACTGGTTGGAGATGGAAAGCACTTCGATGATCTCAGTACTTTTGATTGAGATAAATGGAGTTGCCGAGCTGCTCGGCGTGTGCTTAAAGTTCTATCGATATCAAAAAGATTAAAAATTCGCTGATTATTTCTTGGCGGTACATTACGATTATGATCATTGTAGCGGCGCAAACCATATTCCAAAAATCGACGATGTACATCTACAAAAACTTGTGCATTTGGAATTCTTCTATTAGGGGAGCGAGAGTACCGAATAGGTACTCTCGAACTGACGCGTTGGAATTTCCGTCACAGACACCATAAACATAATGTATATCAGCATATTCAGCATTTATAAACGTTCTTGGCATTTTTTCTTAGCACTAAAAAACTCTTTAAATAATACTTTTGACAATGATTTTCACAAACGTCAGTTTACACAAATAACTGAGTTTTGTTTTCATGGGTTGCTATAACGTTAAATGAAAATTACGCGGCTGGTGCGCTACACTGTCACCAATTTCTTTGAATATCTCAGAAACAAGACCAAACGTCGAAAAAAAAAACAGGAGACGAAAAAGTTTCTAAATTAATCTGGTCAAAGTGGTGTGTAGATGTTTTATTGAAATTATTTTTTTTTTGTAGTTTTGAAATAAAGTAAGAGGGGCATACAAAATACACTTAAAAGAGAGGTAGGTAAGAAGCTTATGTAAGATCATAAGGAGTGTTTGTGTTCCGAATTTCACTTAAATCGGCGTGTGGTTCAAAAGTTATGAGGGAAACATGATAAAAAAATTCCTACTTCAACGCCCTTTATCTCGGAAACGATGCGTTTTAGGAAATAAGTTTATATCACAAATGAACATTATTTTAACCTGTTCTATCGATTCCTGAAGTTATCAAGATTAAACCTGAATCACCCTGTATAGTCGACTAACGTATCTTGCGACATCCAGCAAAAATTCCGTCTATGTGACATCCCTATTAATTACTGTTTATATAAGCAAATTAAAAATATGTATTATTAAAAATAAAAGACAGATGCTCCTTCTATAAAAAATATCAACAATACACGTAATAATAAATTAAAAAATCCTATCTCTGTGAATATATTGAATATATAGTTCATACTCAAATGTTTTTATGACATCCATAGAAATATTACTTACTTTAAAGCATCCTTCCGCAATTGCCAATTTTAATAGACTACTATTGCTTCATCAAAGATGTTTTTATAAAAGATCAAGATATTCATCTTCTTATGCATCAAATTTATTAGATTTATTTCACAGAAATTTGATTAATCACAGGGAACTGATGTGACAGATGAAGGTGGTTAAATTATGGATAAAAGGTAAGGTAAAGTAAAATCAATAATATATATTTTTTATCTTACTTTTTACTAATATTTATTTACAATATAGTGTTTAGTCAGTCGATGCATTTGTTGCAGGAGTTTATTACACAAATAATTTGTGTAGATAATTTCCTATATACAAGATGTTAAAATTTTTATTAAAAAAATGTAAATTTATTGATATTGTGGAACCGTACAGAATAAAACTTAACAGGTTTTTTATGCTAATAATAATAATACATTTTTTACAATAAATAGTTATTTATGTATTAAGAGCGGAAAGTGATATATTATTGCTCAAGAGTGACACTAATCACGCGAGAGCGAGAATATGGTATATTAAGGAAATATATCACAGATTACTTGTACTATAACCTTAATGTACAATTGAACAAAAAAATATTAGTATACAGTTGGTATTTTGAATAAATTATTACTGAAATTAATTAAAAAGAAACATAACATTGGCGCTCATTTAATATGTTCTTATTATTTTAAATATATAGTGTTTACAGCGCTGTCAAATAGCAGTGCACTATGAAAAGGATGTGGATGTCACAAGCGCGATAGAAAGCGTAAGTTACGTATATTATAGGATGTCACAAAAACCACATCATATATTGTGTGGTATAATAAATATACAGCAACAGCTTTGCGTGCTGCCCTCTGTGTAATATATTGCGGAAGAACAAAAAACGTTAACTTACACATATGATTGTTTGTCATCATATATATATATATATATATATATATATATATATATATATATATATATATATATATATATATATATATATATATATATATATATATATATATATATATATAGTTTTATCCAACATACTTTGTGACATCATTTTATAAGAATTTCCCTATCTCTTTTATCTTTTATATCCTCCGATTTCGGATGACCCAAGAATTTCATCGTAGACTTGCTTATACTGACCTCTGCATTGTTTTAAAGAAGGTATAGATATATATATATACTTGCTTATACTGACCTCTGCATTGTTTTAAAGAAGGTATAGATATATATATATATATATATATATATATATATATATATATATATATATATATATATATATATATATATATATATATAGTTTTATCCAACATACTTTGTGACATCATTTTATAAGGATTTCCCTATCTCTTTTATCTTTTATATCCTCCGATTTCGGATGACCCAAGAATTTCATCGTAGACTTGCTTATACTGACCTCTGCATTGTTTTAAAGAAGGTATAGGAGGATGACAAACAATCATATGTGTAAGTTAACGTTTTTTGTTCTTCCGCAATATATTACACAGAGGGCAGCACGCAAAGCTGTTGCTGTATATTTATTATACCACACAATATATGATGTGGTTTTTGTGACATCCTATAATATACGTAACTTACGCTTTCTTTCGCGCTTGTGACATCCACATCCTTTTCATAGTGCACTGCGATTTGACAGCGCTGTAAACACTATACCTATATTTAAAATAGTAAGAACATATTTAATGAGCGCCAATGTTATGTTTCTTTTTAATTAATTTCAGTAATAATTTATTCAAAATACCAACTGTATACTAATATTTTTTTGTTCAATTGTACATTAAAGTTATAGTACAAGTAATCTGTGATATATTTCCTTAATATACCATATTCTCGCTCTCGCGTGATTAGTGTCACTCTTGAGCAATAATATATCACTTTTCGCTCTTAATACATAAATAACTATTTATTGTAAAAGATGTATTATTATTATTAGCATAAAAAACCTGTTAAGTTTTATTCTGTACGGTTCCACAATATCAATAAATTTACATTTTTTTAATAAAAATTTTAACATCTTGTATATAGGAAATTATCTACACAAATTATTTGTGTTATAAACTCCTGCAACGAATGCATCGACTCACTAAACACTATATTGTAAATAAATATTAGTAAAAAGTAAGATAAAAAATATATATTATTGATATTACTTTACCTTACCTTTTATCCATAATTTAACCACCTTCATCTGTCACATCAGTTCCCTGTAATTAATCAAATTTCTGTGAAATAAATCTAATAAATTTGATGCTAAGAAGATGAATATCTTGCTCTTTTATAAAAACATCTTTGATGAAGCAATAGTAGTCTATTAAAATTGGCAATTGCGGAAGGATGCTTTAAAGTAAGTAATATTTCTATGGATGTCATAAAAACATTTGAGTATGAACTATATATTCAATATATTCACAGAGATAGGATTTTTTAATTTATTATTACGTGTATTGTTGATATTTTTTATAGAAGGAGCATCTGTCTTTTATTTTTAATAATACATATTTTTAATTTGCTTATATAAACAGTAATTAATAGGGATGTCACATAGACGGAATTTTTGCTGGATGTCGCAAGATACGTTAGTCGACTATACAGGGTGATTCAGGTTTAATCTTGATAACTTCAGGAATCGATAGAACAGGTTAAAATAATGTTCATTTGTGATATAAACTTATTTCCTAAAACGCATCGTTTCCGAGATAAAAGGCGTTGAAGTAGGAATTTTTTTATCATGTTTCCCTCATAACTTTTGAACCACACTCCGATTTAAGTGAAATTCGGAACACAAACACTCCTTATGATCTTACATAAGCTTCTTACCTACCTCTCTTTTAAGTGTATTTTGTATGCCCCTCTTACTTTATTTCAAAACTACAAAAAAAAAAATTAATTTCAATAAAACATCTACACACCACTTTGACCAGATTAATTTAGAAACTTTTTCGTCGCCTGTTTTTTTTTTCGACGTCTGGTCTTGTTTCTGAGATATTCAAAGAAATTGGTGACAGTGTAGCGCACCAGCCGCGTAATTTTCATTTAACGTTATAGCAACCCATGAAAACAAAACTCAGTTATTTGTGTAAACTGACGTTTGTGAAAATCATTGTCAAAAGTATTATTTAAAGAGTTTTTTAGTGCTAAGAAAAAATGCCAAGAACGTTTATAAATGCTGAATATGCTGATATACATTATGTTTATGGTGTCTGTGACGGAAATTCCAACGCGTCAGTTCGAGAGTACCTATTCGGTACTCTCGCTCCCCTAATAGAAGAATTCCAAATGCACAAGTTTTTGTAGATGTACATCGTCGATTTTTGGAATATGGTTTGCGCCGCTACAATGATCATAATCGTAATGTACCGCCAAGAAATAATCAGCGAATTTTTAATCTTTTTGATATCGATAGAACTTTAAGCACACGCCGAGCAGCTCGGCAACTCCATTTATCTCAATCAAAAGTACTGAGATCATCGAAGTGCTTTCCATCTCCAACCAGTTCAAGGTTTGTTGCCAAGGAGATGCTGAAAAACGTTTAAATTTTTGTAGATGGGTTTTAGATTCAACAGAAATTAATCCACAATTTTTGCATAAGGTTTTATGCACCGACGAATCTAATTTCACAAAAGCTGGAATTGTGAATTACCACAACATTCATGTTTGGAGTGAAGTTAATCCTCGATGTGTCAGACAATCTTCATTTCAGCAACAGTTTAGTGTAAATGTGTGGCTAGATGTTTTAAGTAATAACCTCTGTGGACCGCATATTTTGCCTCCTCGTTTAAATGGGGATTTATTTCATAAGTTTCTGCAAAACTCTCTCCCCGACGTACTTTACGCCAAGGCAACTGGATGCAGTTGGATGGTGTCCCTGCACATTACAAAAGGTAAGTACGGCAGTGGTTGGATGAGAATTATCCTCGTCGATGGATTGGACGGCAACCCAACAACCACTCAAATATGTGGATTCCTTGCGAAGGACTACTGGCTTGGCCTCCGCGCTCGCCAGATCTGAATCCTCTGGATTATTTCGTTTGGGGCCATCTAAAAGCAATTGTGTATGATACGCCAGTACATACCCGTGAGGAATTGATCCAAAGGATAAGACATGCTTGTGAAGACATAAGAAACAATCCTGTTCAAATAGCAGCTGCGGTTAATACACTAGTTCGTCGATGCCAAAATTGTATTGAGGTTGGAGGAATGCACTTTGAACAATTATTGTAATTTTTTAAGTACTTGATAAGTTTGTTGTAAATCTTGTAATAAGTAGTTGTTACTAAATTTATGTTTGCGGTTATTGGCATTTTTTCTTAACACTAAGAACACTCTTTAAATAATACTTTTGACAATGATTTTCACAAACGTCAGTTTTTTTTGAGAGCCGTCCGACAGTGTACCCGTAAGCACCGCAGCCTATAGACTTATTGTGCATCTCTCGACGAACACAAACATCCATGGTACTACAGTGGGATTCGAACCCACACCGAAATAGCCGATCCAGACTAGTTCCACAAGCAGTCGTCTCCCAGCCACCTCAGATATCGCGACGCCCAAAACGTTAGTTTACACAAATCACTGAGTTTTGTTTTCATGGGTTGTTATAACGTTAAATGAAATTTACGTGGCTGGTGCGTTACACTGTCACCATTTTTTTTAATATCTCAGAAACAAGACCAAACGTTGAAAAAAAACAAGAGACGAAAAAGTTTCGAAAATGATCAGGTCAAAGTGGTGTGTAGATGTTTTATTGAAAAAGAGGGGTAGGTAGTTCAAACTTAAGAAGCTTATATAAGATCATAAGATCATAAGGAGTGTTTGTGTTCCGAATTTCACTTAAATCGGATAAGTGGTTCAAAAGTTATGAGGGAAAAACGAGAAAAAAATTCCTATTTCAATGCCCTCTATCTCGGAAACGATGCGTTTTAGGAAATAAGTTTATATCACAAATTAACGTTATTTTAACCTGTTCTATCGATTCCTGAAGTTAACAAGATATATATCTTTGGACCAAAATAATGGGACTTTTCTTATACCACATTTCATTTTAAAACTGATTTTATTTTTATTGATAGCTTCGGTGGTTGTAGAGATATAACTGAGTACAACTTTGGGGGATACGTGTGTACGACAATGCTCCTATTCTCCGATCAAGGTATGATTTTAGACCATAATTACACAGAAACTGTGCTGACTTAAGATAAAAATATTTGCTAAATTTCAAACAAATATCTCTAAAATCATCAATCTATCAATAAAAATAATTTTTAAAATTTAAATTTTGACACCCTGTATTTTGAAAATGAAGCTCCAAAATGAAAAGTGGCATAAGAAAAGTCCCATTATTTTATGTCGTCTCATACGTATGTTGATTAATTCAAGTGTTATTTTTTAGTGGGCGTGATCAATGACGTTGTAAATAGGAATCTAAATATGTTTTTGAAAGAACTGATGCCAGTTGTCGAACGTTCACTTTCTTCAGTTTTTTTGGATACAGCCAATGCAGTAGTGGAATCTTTCAAATATAAACAATTATTTCCTCACTGATAATTATAAGATGTTATAAAAATAAAAATATAGGAAGGGCCTGTGACCTTTACAAACACATATCATAAGTTTGTTTTCTTAAATTCCTATACAAAAACTCATTTTATTTTTATACGTTTTTTTATGAATTTATATATTATCATTGGGTAGGCTAACGCTGAGTCAATCTAGTCGCGGCGTTCCTGCATTGCTGTTATATTACATTATTGAAGTGAAAGATTGGAACTTCTATTAGAAAGCAAATTTCCACGTCACATGCCAGGTATTGCTTTTTGACGTGAGTTATGTAGTTAAATAATATAGCCTTTTATTATATTTTTTAAACTTATTTAGAATAATTTCATAAGTAATATATTATGAGTTTAATATGAACTCAAGAAGAAAGGTAATATTCACTAAAGTGCATTTTCTAATATACCAAATTATATTTTAATGATAATGTGTAATTATAATCTAACTGTAACGTACGTTGGAACTTCTTGAAGTAAAGTTTGTGCGTCAATTTGTGTATTTCATTTCTTTCGTCTGAACAAAATACATAACTTGCAATATGGATGGGACATCCTGCCGTGAAACTCTGAAAAAATTTGTGTTATCCGCCAGTAGTTTCAATTGCAAAGAAGAAATCCACGTATTGCTTCTGGGAATTCACTGAGTAAATTCAGACACCGAGGCAGAGAAAATGGCACGAAGACAACTGACTGAAAAGTAAGTACCAAGTTGCCTTCTCCACCCTCGATTACCCTTAATATCTTTAAGTTTAGACATTGATCGATTTACGACCATTAGAGGATTAGTTATAATACATTTTAAATAATTTTTTTTATATTTTTAGGTATTAATAATATTGTGTGAAACTAACTACTCTGTGGACAAAAGCAAGGTTAGTAAATTTAGATAGATTTAGATTTAGATTCTTAGATTTAGATTTCTCTAGATAATTATTGAATAGAATTCTGTGGAACTGTTCATTAGCATACCTAGATGTTTGGTATCAGAGAACATACATATGACTTCATTGATAGGAATTGTAGAAGATTTGATTTATATTAGCTTAAAATACCTTTCTAATACAGTAAAAAAACATTTTAAATAAACTAATAATATTTTTGCATGTCTGAAATTAAACAAAATTTTAATGTTAGCGATAATTATCAACTCACTCCTTAACATGCCAGATTCCGACGAGGAATTAGAAAATAATTTTGTTCACCAAAACACGATAGCAATTAACTATCAATTAATTAAATTATACGTGGACACAATATCCACTTTATGATAGTAATAATGACGCTTTAAATATATTTTTAACGAAAATTATATTAGGTAAATTAATTGGCAAAAAATGCTAATCGGGTCGCGATTAGAAATTCTAATTGGGATTAAAGCAGTTCTTATTAGTAATTTTGGGAACAAACGCTAAAAATAAATAAGAACGAGTAATTATATATTTTCGGAATGTCAAGAGATTAGAAGGATGGCTAAATCAAAACAGTCAAACTAAATCACAGACGAAAAGACTTTACTCGCTAGAAATTACGAAAGACATTTAGGCATATATGTCAGAAACACATTGCAAATAATGGATAGAATTCAAAAATTATCAAGTTTAACCAATGGCAAAACCGATGCTTTTGCCGTCATTTGCGACGCCAATACCATCATTTTTTACTGTATTATAAAGATATTTAAACTAATATATATCAATTTTAATACAATTCCTATTAATGAATTCTTCGATACCAAATATCATGCTAATGAACAATTTCATAGACAAGATTGAATTCAATAATTATCTAATATAAAGGTTAATCTAGCTAAATTTACTAACAAAAAAAAACATACCAGAAATCATTTACAAATTTTCAAAACTTGTATTCACTTTTAAACATTGCGAACCCGTAAATCCAGCCACAATAGAGATCTGACCTATTTCTTCATTTCTAGGATTGCTTCTTCAGGTGACCACTAGATTGACTTTTATTTTAAATAATTCTTGTTTATAGAATTGTTCATTAGCATACTTAGATATTTAGTATCAAAGAACGAATACATGACTGCATTAAGAGAAATTGTAGGAAAATTGATTTATACATATACAGGGTGTTCCAGAATGATGGTAAAATATTTTACCAGTGTATTCCACAAGTCATTTCAGGGGGGGATCTTCATATGAAATTTTTCAATTTGGGTTCTTCCTGTTGAGATATTCGAGTCACAAAATGGCGGAAAAAAATTGTTTTTCCTTAAAAACGGTTACGCTTAGAAATTTTAATTTTGGTACATATTATCAGCTAAAAAGCTATTTTGTGGTGGTGTCTATTTCTTGGCTCATGTTTCTGGAGGGCGGGAATAAGCAACCCCTAGATTTATTTCTATCAGAACTTTTTTCTGCAATAGCCGATTTCAGCAAAACTTTTTTTAATAATAATTAGGTGTAGTATTAAAAAAAAATAAATCGGCCATTGCAGGAAAAAGTTCTGAAAGGAATAAATCTAGGGGTTGCTTATTCCCGCCCTTCAGAAACGTGAGCTAAGAAATAGACACCACCACAAAATAGCTATTTACTAGCTGATAATGTGTACCAAAAATTGAAATTTCTAAGTGTAACCGTTTTTAAGGAAAAATAAAAAAACTAATTTTTTCCGCCATTTTGAGACTCGAATATCTCAACAGGAAGAACCCAAATTGAAAAATTTCATATGAAGATCCCCCCTGAAATGACTTGTGGAATACACTGGTAAAATATTTTACCATCATTCTGGAACACCCTGTATATGTATAAATCAATTTTCCTACAATCGCTTGTGAAATACACTGGTAAAATATTTGACCATCATTCTGGAACACCCTGTATACACACTGGACAAAATAGACAGATACAACTACTTTAGTACTCTAGACCTTGCTTCTAGATTTCACTAAATATAAATGTCTTCAGAGTCCATACCGAAAATAGCTTTTAATGTTTAAAATGCACACTACAAATGCCTCAAGATACATTTTGATCTGAAGAACGACGACGCAACTTTCAAAGAGTGATGGACAACGAGCTAAAAAATTTTCAACATAAAATTTACCTAGTGTACATGGACCAAGGTAACTATTCAAAATTGTACTGCTAGAGTTATCAAACATTTGATTACATATGCTTAATATTGATCATGCAACACAAATGTCACCTAACTGTATATAGGGTGGTATAGCTAATTTTACTTGAAAATTTACAAGAAAACTATTTTTGTAAGATTTATTTTTTATTTATAATAACAATATGGGTAAAGTTTACATTTAAATAATGAAAAGGAAATACATTTAAAACACTTCTGGTAGCAGTCTAAGCAGCAAACTTTCATAGTGCGGGTCATCAGCCGAAGATAAAAAAGTATTAGTACATAAGGTCTTATCTGTAGCATCGGAGTTAATATTTTTTTATATAAACTTACCATTGTATTTATCCGGAGCACCGCCAGAACCTTTAGAGACGGTAGCTGGAACGAGCCAAGGGCATGAAATATAAACTATCGCAAAGCGTATCACTCGGGAGGATTACAACTTGTTGAATTTTATCACACACATATATATTAACTCATTTTTCATGTTTCGCATTAAAAAAATTAATTTTGCCCCTATATTATTGCAATGTTTCAACAACTATTGAATTGTCATCGTCAAAAGTCAAATGCCAAAATCATATTTAGGGAGTTTAGTGTAATTAGGATTTAGGAGGCAGCACTGATATTTAGAGGTCAGGAAGGGGTCAAAGGGTTTTCTGGAATAAGACGGCCATTTTTGATTTGTAGAGCTAGCCAGGCTGGGTCTTTTTTTGGTGAACCCTATAAAATCTATGGTGTGCATTATTAATAATAATATTTTAAATTATAAACCAATTAAGCGCAACGCTAAATGTAGTTAAAACTAAAATAAGCTATTTTTGTAGGTTCTAGTTCTTTTTATATAAATTTATCTCCCTGCCTTCGTTTTTTTATCTACTACGCCACGCCTAATGCCATGCTGCATAATGAATTTTAAGAAGTATATGCCCATATCACCGATATAATGTAAGGATGAATAAGAGTTTTTTAACATTGTCCACTGGTCCCCTGTTGTCAAAAAAGAAATTAATGGCCGGAGTGATGGCCGTTACCTGATGTTTGATGGATTTTGAGTTCTTGGTCTGGTTGTACCTACGTCATCTTTTTGTCTCTGTAACTGCATATTTTGGTTAGCCGGTTACTATAGTCCACGTGCAAGTACTGTTTTGAGTAGGTTGTTTCCAGGGTGGGTGAGTTAACCTATTTCTTTGTTAGCTTCAGATTGCACGGTTACAACTGCAACGTCTGTAAGAAAACCTATTTAGCAGAATATACTGTATGTATATTTTTACTGGTCTTTATAGTAGTACTATGTTTCACTTACACATTCATCGAATTTATCTATTGTAATGTGCATCTTAATAATTGATTTTATTTGTATTCTTGTTAATGCATAGCAATATTATATTTCACTTACCCATTAAACGGATTTATTATAGTGCACATTTAATAATTGATATTATTAAATTAATTGTATTTTTGTTCATGTTCACTAATTTAAAAAAGCGATTATTTCAGATTTTATTGAGCTTAAAATTGGCAAATTTGTTGTAAACCAAGAACAGCTGTTTATGGGCAAAATACTGGAGTTTGTTAAAACATTACATACAGAGTTATACGTTTAATATTGATAAAATCTTTAGAGTTCAAAATCTAGTTGACGTGAGTATTTTAACTATTTTTTTATTTACCTATGCAACCTGATCTTAATATGTTATATTGATAAAAAATTCATAATCACTTTGAAATCTGGTAGTACTCTCAAACAAGATGTCCCGTTTTCTATGTTGGTATGTTGCTAATCAATTTTTTATATATTTTTAGGTATTAATAATATTGTGTGAAACTAACTACTCTGTGGACTAAAGCCCCAACCAGCCACAATATCTACCCATATAGTCTTTATTATTAGCTTTTGTAACATTTTTTACTGTATTAGACAGGTATTTAAAGCTAATATAAATCAAATCTCCTACAATTCCTATCAATAAAGCCATATGTATGCTCTCCAATACCAAACATGCTAATGAACAATTCCACAGACAAAGCTCTATTCAATAATTATCTAAAGAAATTTATCTATCTAAATTTACTAACCTGGTTTAATGAAGATTTGTTGTTTTATACAATTTATCATTAAAATTAATATTTTGACATTCACTTACTGGAATTCCGTTCATTTCGATTTCTCATCCCCTTCTGTCGATTTAACAATTTTATTCTATAAACTTTATATTAAATAATTTTCGTCTATTTAGCCTTAACCACACCTGATAATATAATTGAGCTAGCGGGTAGGTCTGATTTTTTATAGCTGACTTGGGCTATTTAATCAGGCCAATACCTAATTACAGGTTACACCCTTGAGAGCACATACGCAATCTCAAATTAGTATTTCAAACATTTCGCGAATCTCAGTTAAAAGTTCAATTAGATACATGGGAATTCCTCTATAAGTCTGTCGAATTTTTACGACACATTTTAGAACAGAACGGTAATAAACCAAATCCTAAGAAAATACGTGCAGTACAGAAATTATCCATTCCTAAAATTTCCAAATTAAATCATTTCACGAACTTTTTGGGTTATTATCGACGATTTATCGAGGACTTTCAGAAAATCCCTATTAAGTGCCTAAAAAAGAAAAGGTTTTTCATACTCCTGAATTCGTAGAAGTATGTAAACTCCAGTTATGTAACTATTCAATTCAAGCTCATCCCAACTTAAAACAAAAAGATTTACCGTGACCACCAACATGTCAAACTATGCACTCTACTATAACTAGATTAACAGTACATTGTGACGTGCTGATGGAATAAAAACGCCACAAAAGTAGGGGTTGTCCTTAAATTTTGGGTGGCTATTAATTTAGTGGACGTATTAAAAAGAGAAAAAAGTTTTTAAAAGACGCCACCAATTTTTACAATCCCGGCGAATACATCTACCACTGAATAGGTGGGATGCCTTCGATCTTACTTCAAATAATAAACAGGAAAAAGGCAAGTCCACAAACAAAAAGAAACTACTAATAAGGTGAATATACGCTATATTGACAACTATGTATCAAATAACAGTATCAGAGTATTGTATAGTAACAACTGGTTTTAACGTTTTATGGTTCTACAACTGACAACTGTCAAGTTAATGGCTGTTCAATGGCTAATGGTATTATTAAAATGTTATATTATCCCAAGACTAATATCAGACAAATAATAAATTTATATATATATATATATATATATATATATATATATATGTATATATATATATATATATATATATTCGAGAGGTCTTGGATTTATTGGGAATAAAGTTCGTTTCTTTTATACCACTAAAATTGAAATCTTCGATTACTAAGAATAACGTTAAGCTTCGTTCCTAATCAGGAACTTTATCAAACTTTTTATTCAAACACAAATTACAACCAAAATCCAACTAAACAGCGCAGACATCGTACATGACAAAAAAAATACTTTCCTACTTAAAACTGCAATAAATATTAATCAAAATAATTGCGTTTATGTTTAATTTCTTTCTTTTCTTCATTATTGGAGCTCTTTTAATAAGATTATTATTAACAGAGAAACTTTAGGAAACGATTGTCTTGTGAACACAGCGACGAAATGGAGTTTTATAAATATTTTATAAATAAATAAATATATATATAATAAATTATTTAAATAACTCAAATTTTGGGGAAACTAACACGTTTTTATCTATTTACGAGCTGTGAAATTCATTTTGTAATATAGAATTTCTTAAAATACAGTTAAAAAATACTGCTTTTGATATACAGGGTAGGTAAAAACGGTATAGGATTTTTTGTAATAGAGAATTCGTTGAAAATACTACTTCGATATACACGGTAGGCAAAAAAAAAAAAGAAAATCAATAAGGAGGGAAAAATTGTGGGATAAATAAGTAAGTTACTTTTTATTGTATAAACAAAGCTCACGCATTTTAATACGATATTTTTAAGCAGGGGAGGCAATAAGCTTATAGATAAATTTTGAGGAAATAATATGTTTAAATTAACAAACTATGAAACTCATTTTGTAATAGAGAATCTGTTAAAACTATAATACAGTTACTACTTTGATATACAGGGTAGATAAAAACTGACTAGAAATTTTTGTAATAGAGAAAATAGATCGTTGAAAATACTACTTTGATATACAGGGCATACAAAAAAAATTAGGTAAATAATAGACTTAAATTATAAAGTTTTTGTTGAATTAGAACTTCTTCTGATTAGATTAGATAATCTCGAACTTGGTTTAAGTTTGCACCAGAGTGGACTAATTTTAATGCTTTTGGAGGGGTTTTCGTATTTCCCAAGGATAGAGGGAAAAAAGTATCTAAGGTCTTGATTTTAGGAAAACTACATTTCGGTGTCTCGAATCGTTTAATTTTTTTCTATGATGTTGATCCTTGTTTATTAATATTTATTCGGTTTTCATGTAGATTTCCCACTTTACTCATTATTTTTTAGATATAATGCAAAGTTTTTTTTAAATGAAACACCCTGTATTTTATTTATTTACGGTCTAGGAATATTTGTAATTAAAAAAAAACAGTTTGAAAAATAATGCTTTGATATACAAGGTGGGTAAAAAAACAGGGAAAAATAATATTTCAAAAGTTTTATTGATTACGATTTTACTATAACAAAGGGGATCTAAAACAAAAATCTTTTTTTTTAGTAGCTGGGAAAATTAAGAACAGAGAGAGAGAGCGTGATACCGGTGCTGGGTAAGTTGCTTAAATTTCTTCATTACAGGTCGCGTCGTTTGTGTCTTTATACATGGTAAAATACGTCAGCTTGATAGGCACCGTGTCGTGTAGTGAAAATCTTTAACGATAATCTCCAAAAGATAATCATTAGATTGTTCCCTGTCAACGAGAGAGAGGTTTTCAGTCACACACACACGCACGAAAGAATGAAGAATTTTCCGAAACCGTGGACGCGTAAAGGCCTCCGGGCTATCGATACATTGACTGTCTCGTTTAGGTTGCCATAAAACTGTGTTAGGTTAGTCAGGGTTTAAAAAATAGGCTGCACATTGCGACCGAGTTGTTAGCTTCTAGAAAAAACAGCGAGGAGAGGCGACGACGAATGCTCTGCTAATATAACAAAAATCAAACTAACCTTTTTGACTTCGAAAAACCTACTTGTTACTAGTTAATTAAATTTAAATATATCCTATTAATGAGACACCTTTAATTGAATACATTGGAAAAAATTATAAGAGTGAATTTCATTGTCAATTTTCTTTTTTTCGCGGTCAATGATTTGCCAGCCCATACATTGGAAGTAGGCATTTACTCTTATTCGGTCTTAAATTTTTAGTACAACAGTGATATCTCATTGGGCTAACGACAGATTTTTTTTATTTATATATTAATTTTTTTTGTTAATTAATTAAATTTGATAATTTTATCCTATTACATTACAAACACTTTTTCTTTAATCAGACACATTTTAAACTGAAAAATTGCGAGTGACTCAGCCAGTTAATTACGTTGTGCCTTAATTTGCATGTATCTTAATGACGAAATGTGCTACAACCCCTGAAATCGTCAAAATTACATTGTTTCTTATGACAAACACAAACAAATAACCGAACGCAGGGGGCCTTTTCGTACGCGGATGCTCTTACAATTATATGGCGAAATATTTCACACCGGTCTCATAGCGTAAATTGACATTACTTTCTATGTAACACACAAATTACTGAACGCAAGAGGCCTTTTTTCGTCATGTGACTTCCTTTTTTCCATCTCGCCGACACTAGTGTAACCTCCAAGAATATCTTGAGGACAATATAAACGTATAGGGTCTTTGTCTTCGGCTGCTGGCGGCCATGTTGGCACGGCTGCTTCTTCGTTAGTCTCAGGGTGTGATATGTGATTTGGGATCCTCTCTAGGAATTCCGAAACGAGGTGTGTTGTGTTATGATGGTTGGGCGCCAGAAATACGTAGACGTATCCCAAATTCCAGTAGGAAAATCTGTCTTAGGTTTGCGAAGACAGCGTAACGTTGCACTAGCGAAATAGTCTGGCTCGAAACGCAGCACTAAACGTAGAAGTCTGTTAGCGATAAGATGTGCGGTCTATGAATTTCACGGCTGAGATTATTACGGAGCACTATCGTCGGTGAATTTGTTCTCGAAGCACTGGTTCGATATTCGAAGCAATGGTAGAATTGTAGAATTTTAGGCAAGAGCCTACGTTGGTAAAATGCTCAAAGGAGTTGGTAGATCTAGGTTCAAGGGAGCTAGTAACTGGCCAAAGGGCACTCTGAAGATAATCACTTGTCGCACTACTAAGATGTTCACTCGATGAACTGCAGACACAACTGATGAAGATTTCCGCGCCAATATCCTTGGCTGGATATATGACCTCGGATGAGCGGGGTCGAGAGGGATTATCCGTTGCATTTCTGCACGAAACCGCTCCCAGTCGGTCTGTCTCCTAACGACGGTTGCCTCGTCGCGACGCTCCTGCCCTAACTCGAGCAGGATAGGCGAGTGGTTCGTGGAACCCTCGTGGTGCGTCGTCAGAGCGGCCTCCATCGGTATTGCCTTGAGCAAAGCGATATCCAACACGTCCGGCCTAGCTGCTCCTTTCTGGAAGGTTGGCTCCGTACGCAAGTACGTCGTCGTGGTTCCGCAAAAACTGCAGAAGCACCCTGCCTCGAGTTCAGGATGTCCTCCTGGTGACGTTCGCGGGGGTGAAACCTTGGCCTCGGAGGCTTCCTCCGAGGCAGGGAATCCCTCGGATGACTACCCGCAGTAGTCTGTCCTCTTGGAGGGAGTACGTGTGGTACTCCTCTCCTTTCGCCGCCAGCAGCCTGGTGAGCCGCCTGTGGCCTCCCGCGGTGGCAGGGGAGATGGCCACACCCTCTCTGACCATTTTCTCCTCCAGAGCTCGGTGGCGGGCTTCTGCCGCTTCTTCGCGGGCTTTCGGACCTCGCTGGGGGTCGGCGTTTGCGATCGAGATCGCATCGCGTCGTCCTCCTCGCCGCCGTTCACTTCACTCGACAGCACGCCTAAAACAGAAATATCTGGGATCTCTATGCCTAAGCTGGAAGATCTCAAATGGTCAGGCACACCGAATTCTTTTAAGAATAGTCTTAATAAAGACTAGAGATTTGTCTTGTAAAAGACAAGGTTTTGTGGGGCCTCCACTTCATTGTGCGCACACACTGGTTTGCACTACTTTGCCACTCACTCGTACACTAGTAGGGTAGTACCTACTCGCGTCGCTGCTGCTCGTGGACTATATGATGAAGATTTCGGAAATCGCCCAGGTTTTAACACCTCCGAGGTGTCGTTGTGAATATTTGACTTTAGGCCAATGGGGTGGCTCGATCCCAGGTATAGTTTATTTGCAATTACGGCTGGGCTCCGGTCTGTCGGGGTCAATTACGGGTGGCGCCGGTCTGTCGGGGTGATTTTGACGATGTTCGAGAACGTTGTTGCATTGTTTTTGGCTTATTTTCCGGCTTAAAAACGCTGTTGAAGCAATATACTATAACAACAAAGGAGCACGAGCTGGTAACAGTAGAACAAGATAAACTGTATAAAACCTCTCCACCAAAATACGATTCTTGGAGGACCACACCTCCGCACCCTACGGCTTTAAAAGGCCCAGACAAGAATAACTGACAGCTTGCGTGGACCTCCAGATGCACAGATTTCATATGATTTATCATATTTACAATTTTTTTTATAACATCTTTACCCCTTATTAATTTAACCTGCCCCATCCCATCCTGGCAAGGATATGTTCATACCTTCCCGTTGGTCCTTGAGGAGCAATAACATATTTCATTATAAAATAGGTTAACTTAAGTTAAAAGTTAAAAGTGGTGTAATAAATATTTCAAATATGTTATTGGCTAAATAAACATATAACATGTAATAAACTAATATACATTTTTCTTTGCTACTTAAATGCTGTCTCATTTAATATAATAGGATCAACCGTTTGCATATCACATAAGGGCTATCCATATCTTCAAAATCGAAGGAAGCATGCATGTGGATAATTTATTGTTATGTGAGAGGGATCTAAATCGGCATTCTTCACACATTTCGGATAAGAGTTAGTGTTTTGTAAATATTTTAAATATCCTTCTAATTCTATTTTGACTTTTCAGGTAGTTGTTCACGATGAACAGCGGCTATGGTGCTAGTGGGAAGCACGTGGGCTAACTGTGTATAGGAGACAGGTATGTGTACCACTCTTAATATATTTCACAAGTTTTATTTAAAAGTTACGTTAATACGTATCTATCGGTTTACTTTACAAATGGTGTGGTGTGAGGATGACGTATTTCAGAATTTACCGCCACCCCGATAATTCCTTACCTTTATTCATATACAAACTGGTGAAAATCAGTTCGTACAGTTCAAGGGAATTCAGCGAATGTTCATATTACTGTGTAAGTTGCAACAATTTGAATATTTGAATATATTAATTCTTATACAAACCTATTTGTAGGTAACAAATTGTGTTTACTTCAATTCTTCAATTAATTTTATACCGTTCCATATGTGTACCACAATTATTATCTTTCATAAGTTTTATTGTTACAACATGGCATGGTAATATTTAAAAGTTTCCGTTCATACATATCTATCGGTTTACTCTGTATATCCGTCACAAAAGTTGTCTAAGAACATCAATTTGGTTCTGTCAAGGGTTCTAGTGCAAAAAGGTTCCTCCTTTTACAAAAGTGCTAGCAGTAGTCTTACGTTTATATAAACTACAAATGGTGTGGTGTGAGGATGACGTTTTTCAGAATCTACCTCCATCTTGAGAAATTCTTTACCTTTATTTATATACAAATTGGTGAAAATCAGTTCATCAAATTCGATTTTCCTACAATGTTTATATCAGGATTGATCCATTCGAGGTCTACGTCATCTAATTTGACGTTTATTCTCTCTCTATATCCTTGTCGAAATATATTACATAGACATTTTCTAAAAATCCTACACTTATTTATACTTTAAAACATTCTTTCAACCCTATGCTATCTCATACTGTAGTAGTTTAATCAACTCCAGTAAAAGGTTGGGTTACGTCTTATCATTGGCGATCAATCTGAATGGAGTAACATTTCATTATAGTTTCGATGCCACAGTAGTTTCTTTTCTGTCCTCAGAAAAAATTAGCCATGCTCCAGAGTATAATTTTAAATACATATCTATGTAGTTTGACTTGGTGAAAATCAATTCATCGTATTCGATTTCCCTATCCTGCTTATATCAGAAACGATCCATTCTAGGAGTACGTGTATTTTAAACTATTTACAGAATAGCATAGGAACTAAGCAGTGAAGTCTATTAGCTGTCTGGAAGCTTCGGTGCCAAGCCGAGACTCATCCATTTGCGATCAAGCTGAATGAAGCAACATTTCATTACAGTTTGATGTCACAGCATTTTCTTTTTTTTTGTCTGTATCCTCAGACATTTTATTTATGTTTTGTCTGTATCCTCAGACATTTTATTTATGTTTTGTCTGTATCTGCAAAAGTTGTGTTGTGTATCTGTAACGTCTTACCAAGCTTCTCTTGAATGGTGTTAGTGCACCCTCAGCATTTGACAATACCTTTTTTCGATATTGCTAATTCAGTTTGTTGTAAGTTCAACTTGTGTGCGCGGAATCTAAACCACAAGACAATTGTTTCGAAATTGAAATATATAAATTCATTCATTCTTTCAACCATCATGTAAGAATAATTGAATACAAAGCTACAATATGTCATTTGTACAACTATGGTTTTTTCTGTCTGTATTATAGTTTTATTTTTGTTTTATTCGTATCTTTATAAATTTATTAAGAATATAGTACACATACCGAGATTTTTTTCTCATTCGCCCCTTTTCTTCAGGTTTCACCATACTACCAGAAGACTAAGAAGCAGCAGACCGAGCTCAAGAAGCAGGCAACTATCGTCATGCTCCAGAGTATAATTATAATTCGTATATAGGTAAGAAGGCTTAGATATTATAAATTCACATTGATAACGATATAAATAGCTCACTGCTGACAGTAATGGTAGATATAGAAAGGGGATTTGATCATTACATACATTATAAGTTCTGCTAACTGCTCATTATTAGCATTCAGTGCTCCTAGCACAACGTTGTTTTTATCGAATCTGTACCTGTTTTTTTACTGCCAGCTACGTGTTTTTACTGTCAGCTACCTGTTTTTTACTGGTTCGAACCTGTTTTTTTACTGCCACCTACCTGTTTTTTACTGCCAGCTACCTGTTTTTTACTGACAGCTACCTGTTTTTACTAGTTGGGACCTGTTTCTTACTGTCAGCTACCTGTTTTTACTGCCAGCTACCTGTTTTTTACTGGTTGGGACCTGTTTTTACTAACAGCTACCTGTTTTTACTGGTGGGGACCTGTTTTTTACTGCCAGCTCCCTGTTTTTCACTGCCAGCTACCTGCTTTTTACTGCCAGCTACTTGATTTTTACTGGTTCGAACCTGTATCTGTTTTCCTGGTGGTTCTTTACAAATTTATATTTTATTCTTAATTCATACATTTTCCCTTTTTTTTCTAGAAGGAAGTACTGCACCTTGAGGTAGATTCAGCAATATGTGGCACTTTTGGATGGGGGGCTTCGGTGACTGCCGATTTTATGGTTTCATCTAAATCTGGACTGCCAAGCTCTTGTTCATTACAGTTGGAGACAAAAACAAAGACATGGTAGAAAAACGTAATGGGAAAACTAAGTACAGTATATTTTTTTCATTAAAATAAGGTATTGTTATTACATCGAGAGTACGCCAAATAGTTTTGTTGTTGTTGTCGGCAAAGTATTTGTTTTCACAATAAATTGTTAATATTCGGACACTGTAGAAGCCAGTCACTATGCTGGAATGACAAATCTTGTTTGTATATAAAACTAACTACAGTATGATATTTTACATTAAAATAATGTGTATTGAGAGTACCCCAAATAGATTTGCTTTTATCGGTAAAATATTATACAGGACATCAAATTCATAGCGGTTACAAAAAAAACTATACTGTTATTAAAATTTCCACTGTTTGATGATGGTAGAAATTTTATTACATTAAAATATTCACTATAGTAGCATTTTTGATGATGGTAGAAATTATAAATTTTATTACATTCAAATTTTCACTATAGCAGCATTTTGATGATGGTAGAAATTAGAAATATTATTACATTAAAATCTTCACTATAGTAGCGTTTTTGATGATGGTAGAAATTATAAATTTTATTACATTAAAATTTCCACTATAGTAGAATTTTTGCTGTTGGTAGAAATTAGAAATACTATTTGCACTATACTGCGTCGTCTTACATTAAAATTTTCACTGTAGTAGGATTTCCCATTATACTACTGATTGTATTTATAATAACTATATGAGTTTTAATAATTCACTCTAACGGAGTATTGCGCTCCACTTGCAACGCCATCTCATCCGCGTTTCGAACTACCGCTGAGACCCACATCCTACCAATTTGAATTTACCGCCACTATTTCCAGCACAACCCCATATATGACTTATTAACTATACGATAGGATGGTCTAGCGCTAACGTACAAGCTTTGCACTCCGGAGTTCGATTCCCAGGCTACCAGTTTTTTTTCCATACCATATTTAATATCACCTGTAAAATCTTAAATATTTCTATTTAATATCATAACTATAATATTTTAAACAGTAGTAAATGCTTTAAACTGCTAAAAGCCAGAAGGGCACTAGTCACGAAAGAAACCAACAACGTCACGTGATAGGTCACCAATCAAATCAGTTTTCAAATTTCAGTTATCTTGTAACGTTTTCGAGTTCCTAACAAAAAACTGTATGTGTGTGTGTGACCGCTCCAAGTCGCTCCAGATCTTTAGACTACTGTACATGTTTTTTTTTCTGTAACGTACTGCGCATGTTTTTCTGATAGGTTAGGTCGCTACTGCGCATGTTTTTTCTGTTAGGTTAGATCCTTTTTCCTTAGTTTGAATATCCCGCCACTCCTGTCGGGGAAAGTCGAATAAAGCCGACGATGTTAGGTGAACCGTGTCGAGGGCTGAATGGCACCGGGGTGAGGGTGTCGGTAGCCTCCCAAAAACTAGTCAACCTTTGGGAGTATTTTCGCCTTACCACCGCATGCGGGGCTCTGCGGTGGCGGACTCTTTAGTTCCCTTGCTCTCTCGTGGGATATGAATGGACCATATTAGCAAAACTTTGCCCAACGAGGGGGGTCAATCCCTCGATCCTCAGGCAACTGAGGAACCTATGGAGGTTGTTAATCCAACTCCAATAAGCCCAGAACAGGAACGGAGGCTGCTAGATACTCCAACTCCTGAAACCGTGGATGATGTCTTAGGGGAAGAGACCTCTAAGTCATTGGAGAGCCTAACCCTTAAGAGAAGGCACATGTCAGGAGCTGCTAAAAAGCAGCGGGATTCCCTATGAAACCGCCTACAGTATGGTCAATGCGCCGCAAACGTCTGTTCCGCAGCAGGAGAGATGGGCACAAATATCCTCCTCCGAAGCTGTGGGTGCAGGCAAACCCCTACGTTCTGATGGCAGCAGTCAGAACCAGAGGGCAAAAAAGCCCCGGTCAGGCGAGACTGCCAAACCGTCCTTTAGGGCCGTTATGGAGGGTGTTAGGGTGGGAATTATACACCCTGACCATCCAAAGGTGTCCCTAACGGATGATCAGCTGGGTGCTCTGCAGGGGTCGATAATGGCTGCTGTGGAGGATATCCCGGAAGATGGACCTCAGGTGAGATTCCTGGGCTGTGCTTATCGGCCCGGGTGGCTTCACCTGCGCCGACGGAGCCAGCGTTACGTGGCTGGAGGAAGTGACAACGCACCTTCAGCCGTGGGACGGGGCTCGTCTGAAGGCAGTGCAGGGCGAGGACATGCCTAAGCCACATATTTATGTGGCATTCATTCCAGATGATGGCTCAAATCGACTATCATCTGAGAAGGTACTATTGAGGCTAAGGAAAATGAACCATGGCCTCAATACTCGGGAGTGGAAAGTTCTCCACCGAGAAGGAAGTGGCCCAGGCCAGACCTGGACTTTCTCTGTTGATGAGAAGTCCAAAGTTGCTCTGGAAGGGCATCCCCAACAAGGCGCCCCTACGGAAGAGCGGAACAAAGTAACCGCCTCCGTAACCGAAGATAAAAAAACAAACAATAATACTTCCCTGATGGTGTCTAACAGTATAAGATACCTTCAGGCCAATATACAACATGCCAAGGCAGCAACATATGTTCTTGGCAGAAGATTCCAGGAAGACCGGCTTGATATTGCGTTTATTCAAGAATCCAGGACGGGTGACCGGCCTGGGAAATCTTTCTGGTAAACTAATAACTCTGGAATCCGAAATACGACCCAGAGCTTGTATACTTATCAGGAACAACATTAACTATTTTGTTGTTTCAGGTTACTGCAGCCCAGACTTGGTAGCCATCCAGATATCAACTATGGAGGGGGGCGCTAAGACGAACATAATTGCTTGCTCAGCCTACCTACCGGGTGATGTGGACAACACACAACTGCCTCCAGATGGTCTGCGCGATCTAATCGCATACAGCAAGAGGCACAACTGCCACCACACAGCTTGGGGAAGCACCAATATTAACCGGAGAGGTGAGATATTATTTGATTATATCTTAGAGGAAGGACTAATTGTGAATAACATTGGCGCCAAACCAACCTTCATTACTAGAAATAGGAAAGAGGTACTAGACTTAACAATCAGTTCGGTTTTTCTGAGTAATAAAATTGTTAATTGGAATGTTTCCTCTGAACCATCATGTTCAGATCACGCACATATTCTATTTAATATATAAACTGACACTAGGTCTGTGGTAACATATAGGGACCCGAAAAGTACAGACTGGAGGGGATATAAACAGTCACTCCAGGAGCACTTTCGGACTCCAATTACCGCAATAAAGAATCGTGAAGAGATAGAGGTAGCCACGGAGCAAATCCGAAATGCACTCATCACAGCATGTCACGAAAACTGTCCACTGAAAACAAAGAAAGATAATAGAGGCACATCTTGGTGGACTAGGAAATTAAGTGAAATGAGAAAAGAAGTCCGGCGCCTCTTTAATCGGGCTAAGGCTTCAGGTTGTTGGAACCAATATAGATCCGCTTTAACGAACTATAACAAAGAAATTAGAAGGGCAAAAAGGGAATCTTGGAGGAGGTCCTGCGAGAGTATTTCAGATTTACCTAGCAGTTCCAGAATCCACAAGATTCTATCTAGGGAACGTGTGAAGGAACTTGGGTCGATAAAACGACCCGATGGAACCTTTACAAATTCCAGTAGAGAAACCTTGGAGCTATTAATTCTAAACCACTTTTCCAACAGTCTGATTCTGGGTGACAATAATAGTGATCCCCCAACAACATCACAAGGTAGGTCTAGACGACCTACTAGGCGACCTACTAATTGTTGAATGGGCGATCAAGTCATTTGAACCATTTAAATCCTCTGGCGAAGACGGCATCTTTCCAGCTCTAATGCAACATGGACTGGAAATTATAAAGGTGCACCTCGTCAAGCTATTCAGAGCCAGCTTGTCATGGAATTACATTCCATCCAGCTGGTCAGTTACTAGGGTGGTCTATATACCTAAGATAGGTAGGAAAGATTTAAGCCCTAAAGCATTCAGGCCAATTAGCCTGACATCTTTTCTGTTGAAAAGTCTGGAAAAGGCGTTGGATGGATATCGTTAGGGGGGAACACTTAGTGTGAACCCGATTAGTGTTCATCAGTATGCCTATCAGACCGGGAAATCGACAGAACTTGCACTACATAACCTTGTCGGGAAAATCACCCAATTCTTTCAGGAGAAGGGTATTGCGGTGGCTGCATTCCTAGACATTGAAGGAGCATTTAACAATGCACTACCAGAGTCCCTCTATACAGCAGCATCTGCTAGGGGACTCGAATTTACCATATGTGGCTGGATACGGGCAATGCTGGCGAACAGGACCGTAACGACAACCCTGCAGGGGGAGGAGGTCAGGTTTAGGGCTGCAAGGGGCTGTCCGCAGGGTGGGGTTCTTTCTCCCCTGCTATGGTCACTCCTTGTGGACGACCTGCTCGCCATGCTCTCTGCATGGGAGGTCGAGGTCCAGGCATATGCTGATGATCTGGTCATACTGGTAAGAGGCATAAATGAAGATAGTATATCATCTATCCTTCAGGAAATTTTAAGTGGGGTACTTGACTGGTGTGAGAGGCAGCAGATGTCTGTGAATCCCCACAAAACAGTGATTGTTCCCTTCACAAAGAAACGCAAACTGGTCGACTTAAGACCCCCCATTTTACGGAGAGAGACAATACCATTTGCAGAGGAGGCAAAATATCTGGGAGTTATTCTAGATTAAACGCTCAACTGGAACTCTCATATGGATAAAGTCATCCACAAGGCTAGAATGTCCTTATGGTCGTGTCGACGAATTTGTGGAAAGTCCTGGGGTGTAGGTCCTAAACAACTATACTGGCTGTATGTGATGGCCATTAGACCCATGATCACATACGGCTCAATAGTATGGTGGTCCAAAGGTCTTCAAAGGACAGCTAAAATAAAACTCTCAGGTTTGCAGAGACAAGCTAGTCTGGCGATAACTGGTGCAATCAGTACCACACCGTCAGCTGCTCTGGAAGTCCTCCTGGACTTACCACCTCCCCATATACTGTTGGAGAGAGAAGCCAGGTGGGCAGTATACAGACTAAAGCAAGTGGCTATTTGCATGCCGAAGGCTAACATAATAGAGCGTAGTGGAGTGTTGGAGGACATAGAAGGACACAGCACTCTATCGATGGTCTCGGATGTTATGCCTACCAAAATCAACTATAAACTGCCTTTCGAGATCCTCTTTCCTCGGAGGGAGGAGTGGGAGCGAGGTGAAACTGACCTCCTGAAGGCGGATATTTGCTGGTACACTGATGGCTCTAAGACCCCAGAGAGGGTTGGAGCTGGAGTGTATAGTTGCAACCCAAACACCAGGCTATCCGTAAGCCTGGGTAAATATGTGACTATATTTCAGGCTGAAATTCATGCCATCGAACTGTGTGTGTGGAAGCTGGAAAAGCTTAGACTCAAAACCAGGTCGATAAAAATCTTCTCTGATAGCCAAGCAGCTTTAAAAGCACTTAGATCCTACCGGTGTAACTCAAGAACGGTATGGAACTGTCAAAAGGCTCTGGAGCGGTTAGGTACAAGCAACAGAGTAACCCTGGTTTGGATACCTAGTCATGCGGGTATCCAAGGAAACGATGCGGACTCGTTAGTAAGGCGGGGTGCCTCCTCCAGCTTTATAGGTCCGGAACCGGCTCTTGGCTTAGCTTCGGCTACTGCCAAAGCAGTCATCGTAACCTGGGCGGAGGAAAAGATAGGGAGTACTGGCGAGATCTGCCAAGATTAGCTCATTCGAAGGCGTTCATAGGAGGCACTTCGACAAAGAGAGCTAAAAACTTGCTAGAGTTTAATAGGCTTGACCTAAAAACTCTGGTTGGCCTATATACTAGGCACTGCCAGTTAAGGAGTCACATGCACAAGTTGGGGCTGGCTGAGGAGGCTGAGTGCCGATTGTGTTTAAAAGTGACGAATCGGCAGAACATATTTTATGTTGCTGTCCGGCTGGAGAACGGACCTATATTTGGCAAAGTGCATCTCTTGCCAGAAGATCTGGATAGAATCTCACCCAACAAGGTTATTGGCTTCATAAAGAGGCTAAACCTGTTGGGTAAAATATAATAAGTATGTGAGCCACAATAGACCACAGGGTCGCAGTGGAGGGCTAGTTTTTGGCCCACTCACGTAGAACTAAGAACATGTTTTTTTTCTGTAACGTACTGCGCATGTTTTTCTGATAGGTTAGGTCGCTACTGCGCATGTTTTTTCTGTTAGGTTAGATCCTTTTTCCTTAGTTTGAATATCCCGCCACTCTTGTCACTTTTCAATTTGCCTTTAAGCGCTCTCTGATTTATATATTACGCAGTTACTGTAACCTTTTTATAACAGTCATAGCGGTCTCGTGAAAACGTGCCTGCTTTGCATGAGAGAGGTCCCGGGTTCAAATCGCCCACAGAGTAAAGCTTTTTTTTCATATAAATAAATTGTCCACAAATAATGCTGAATTCTCTAATACAATAGAGCATGCGCAAATTTGAATTTACCGAGATTTGGAACTTGCGCAAAAACAGATTTGAATTTAGGTTAGGTCGCTACTGCGCATGTTTTTTCTGTTAGATTAGATCCCTACTGTTAGTGTTAAGTCTTTCCGTTGAACTACCAGTTCCTTCCGGCCTAGACTTTGGTTCAAACTTCAAATCAGCAGGAGACGTGAGGAATAAAGCAAAACACGTTCTCAAACTGTTCTATTTCTCGGCAGGCAAAATGCGATTAGCAATCAACACTAAACTACTTTTCTCTTCTCACAATACACATCAAAAATGCAATTAATAATAAAAAACAGGCACAACTTTTTTGTAAAAACAGAACGTCAAAAAACTACTTAACTCTGACAGCCACTGCGCTACAGAGCCAGATCAAGGCGTCGCTGCTACGTTTTACAAAAATATCTAAATAATCTAATCCCTAAGTTACAACATCCTCCCACCTGAGAAAAAGTTTTACACAAAACTATTTCTCATCAGAAATACAAGTAAATTAAAGTTTTTAAATTACAAATATCTTTTAGGGCACTTTATTTTACGCCCAGTTCGGCTTAATTTAAGACCACCTGGGTGATCTGGACCGGCGGATTCTCTCACTCGCGCACTATCCCAAACACTACCGTGATCGTTATCATCACCAACGACATCCTCTTCTGGATTGCAGTTAGGATTCCTCACTTTGGAACCAGCTCCCTCTCGTTGCTTATCAAGACTCCTTCCAACCGAGTTATATACGCACTGTAAAGGGTATAACCGTTGGACAGGTCGTAGTAGTTCACCACGTTCTAACTCTAACCAACCTAACCCGACAATCTTTGACCGGTATAACGTCAGTTATTAGCCCCATAGGCCATTCCACGCGTTTACTAAAGTCATTTCCTATTAAAACTACATCTCCTATCTTAATCGTGTTACGTGTTTGTTTCGTCTTGATATTATTGTTTTGTTCAGCACACACATATGACTAACATGAGTTAAAAGGTAGCTAAAATCACTTCAATACATAGCCAATAGCACTTTATTATCATTTCTAAATATTGAAATATGTAGGGTTATATTTACTGTATTTTTATTTTCTTGACAAGGTTCTGTCCTCTGTCATTGTCATTTGTATTCAACAGGTTGGCCATAAATTTAAAAAGGTTCTAGGTTTTTGACACTGGTTCCTAATTGTTTTTTTGTATACTTTGCTCTCTCTCTTCTGATTTTTGGCTATTGTGGAGTTTTGAACTCAAATACGCTTATGTGGATTTAAACGGGCAAAATTTGGGGTAATCTTCTTAGTTGTTGAACTCAACTTGCGTTGGATCTTCTACCCTACCCAGAGGGCATATAAACATTTATATATTTTTAAGGCCGCATGCCTAGGTAAATATACAATTTTAACCTAACTTGCATGTGCTGAGTATTCTGTATTCTTTTAGGCCTTTTTGTTTTTCCCTTATACTTCTTCCATCAACCTTGCTACGAGCTACGAGCTATGAGCACCGATTATTGACTTGCACGACTAGCATCGATTGACTGCACTCCGACTCGACAACCCGCTACTTCGGCACCCTGCCAGCCAACCAGACGCTCCAGTGAGCCTCTGACAGTACGAACCAACGAAGAGCAGTTCGGATCTCAGATAAGTTTAGCTTAGTCATTTATTTGCCAATTTGCTTTGCTGCACTACCTGCATGGCTTTCACCTGAAATATATTTTGATTATTTAGCCTTTACCTTTGCATGTTAACATACATTTATTGTATTGCTAATAGTAGTGCCCAGCTTGCACTCACCAGCTTGGCTTTTGTAGTTTTCCCTAAATTATTTTGTTCACTTAGTACAGCTTCCACCACTGCTTAGTCGCATTGAATATAATCTTTTCTTTAATTAATTGTGCCATTGCTTTGTATCTCCATACAAGTATACGAGTATTTATAGTTTATAATTAACATTATTTACACTGTCATCACAGCAAGGTCAAGGCTGTCAAACTTGTCAAAGTGTGAAGTGTGACCACGGAACAATAATAATAATTGCCATTCTTTGTCTGAGGTGACGTGGAACACGGAACTCTAAGACTCATAATACGGCAAATAGCTCCACTGATCGGAATCACTCGACACTCCTCTGCGCTTCTTTGTATTCAGTGCATTGACTGCTTGTCATTATTGTCATAATTACTGTTGCATATGTGTTGTGTATAGGACAACAAAAATATATTGTTTTGAATGAAATACGCTAGTGGTCATTGCCCTTTTCCCATTTTGTCGCGAGTAACGCCATTTCTAGCTGAAAAAGGGTACATTACCACCAGGGGGTTGAAAAACGGGTGGCGCCTTATTTTAATTTAGATTTTCACGTTTTCTACAGTTTACCCACGCCCATCTCCACCGAGTTAGCGGCCAACCCCATCCACCTAGGAATGACGTTGCCCACTGCCAGTTTCCCTCCCAGTTCCTTTGCCACCTAAACTTTAACTTTACCCTTTTGTAAGGCTGAGGGTTACTACCCTCGATATTGGTATTTTTCTACCCTTACAATCGTTGCATTCACTTTTGTTCCACTAAGTGGCTTCAGTTGTCCTAAGTATTCAAGTCGAAATCGAAATTGTAAGTTTTCGCACAATTTGTGTTTATTCCGCATACTTCTCATAAGACATGTTTTTTCGACTAAATTACAATCGGCAACGCTACAGTCAACCTGCTCGCGAAGGAACATAGCCGGTGACAAAGTCACAAGATCATTCGGATCGTTTGAAATATAAGTCAGTGGTCGTGCATTTACCACGGCCTCACAGTCACACAATAAAGTCATTAAGTCTTCATAGCATAAACTTGCTTTACCTAAAATTTTACGCAGTAGACGCTTTATCACACCGACTAACCTTTCAAAGAAGCCTCCCCACCACGACGCACTAGGGGGATTAAAGCGCCGCTCAATCCGTTGCGTATTAGTCTCTCGAATCATAGCGTCCCAATCTACATTGGCGAAAGCATTATTAGTCCCACGGAAATTAGTCCCGTTATCGCTGTACAAAACTCTGTGTCTTCCCCTCCACGCAATAAATCTTCTTAACACCTGTAAAAAGTTATGGGCGGATAATGACATCGTGAGTTCTAAGTGTACAGCGCGGTACACGGCACGGGTAAATAAACAGACCCACGCTTTCTCACCAGATTTTAAATACAAAGGCCCGGCAAAGTCGACGCCTGTAATATCGAACGGAGCAGCATCGCTTACTCTATCGACCGGCAATGGAGGTGATTCTACTGCAAAAGGTTTAACATCAAATCTTCTACATATGACACACTTCTTTAAAACTGAACGAATGGCTCTTCTGCCACATAATATCCAATAATTTTCTCTCAGTAAACTTATTAGTCCCTGCACTTCTACGTGACAAGATTTTCGGTGCTTTTCCATGATTAAACTACAAACAAGAGGATTCTTGCCAGCCAAAACCACTGGATAACGGTAATCAATAGTGTCTTCTTTATTCGAAATTCTCGACTTCAATCTTAACACACCTTCTTTATCATAATAAGGATTTAGATTCTTCAGTTTGTTTTCGTTTAAACCTTCAAATTCTTCTTTTTGTATCAGTTTAAAAATAAATTTCCCCGCACAGTCTAACTCAGGTACACTCAATTCTCCTTTATTCCTATCTTGTTTACGTCTACAATTTTGTATAAATCTGTGCAGCCAAGCAATCATTCTCACTGTCTTAGTATATTTGCTGAAATATGTTAGGCAAAAATCCACTTTCTCCTTTTCTAAATTGACAAACGTCGTAATCTTCTTTTTCTTTTCTTTGTTGACTTCTTCATTAACAATTAAATTTGTAGATGGCCAGCTCTCGATGTTATTGTATAGCCATTCTGGCCCCTTCCATCATCTCGATCCGACTAACTGTTTGGGTGAACATTCACGAGAGGGTAGGTCTGCCGGATTATTTGCCCCGGGGATGTGACGCCACTGGAGCGCCGGTGTTAGCTTATGTATCTCACTCACCCTGTTATGTACAAAAGTACCCCACTCTTCATTACGTTGCAACCATGAAATTACTGTAGACGAGTCGCTCCAGAAGAAACTATTGTAGTCGCCTGTCAAATTTTCTACGACCTGAGTGTAAAGTCTTGCACCTATCGTTGCTGCCAATAATTCTATGCGTGGGATCATCAAACTTCCTTTTATCTTTTCTATCGGTGCCACCCTAGATTTAGCTGCCATCAAGTGAATTGAAACATTATCCGACTTTTCCACTCTGACAAAAACAGCTGCCGCATATGCATGTCTGGATGCATCTACGAAAGTATGTACACTGACTTCTTCAGGATTTGCTCCACCAATTTCGCTCCAACGAGGAGTTTCTATCTGCAAAAGCTCAGGCAGATCTTTTACCCATTTTCCGAACTGTACCGCCACATCACCCTCTACTTCTGTGTCCCAGGATATTTTCCTCTCCCACAAAATCTGCAACCACAATTTGGGCAATAGAGTTACAGGAGACGTAAATCCTATGGGATCGAAGATCTTTTGTGCTATTGACAACAGTTTTCGCTTTGTTACGACAACACTCTCTGTGTCACAGGTAAGTAAATCTGGGTTTATTGTCAAAACATCTCTACTCGGGAACCATTTTAAACCCAAGACTGAAACAGCAGCTACACTGTTTGAATTTCCAGAAAACCCTCTGAGGTCGAATTGTGCCTCTGCCATAACCGATGTTGCTTCTTTAATAAACTGGTTCACAGTTTCTAGGTTTGGCACACTTGCTACACAATTGTCTACGTAGAAACTACGGGCGAGCTTTTCTATAGTTTCTTTGGTATATTCGTAGCCTTGGCCCACACAATTTTCTTTACTCTTTTCCAAGTGATATTGGATCGTGGCACCCAACAAGAATGGACTGGAGTTTACCCCAAAGACGACTCTGTTGTGCATGTAAACTATTTCTTCACCTTTCTCATTGATCCACAAAAATTTCAAAAATTGGCGATCTCTCGGATTCACACTTATCTGCAGAAATGCCTGTTTTATATCAGCTATGACACCTATCTTATATTCTCTAAATTTGACTAACAACGCAGGTATCAACTTAATGTAATTTTCACCCTTCTCTAAACAATGGTTCAACGATGGTTTATCCTTTTCATGGGAAGAAGCATCAAACACGGGTAGAGCCTTCTTTAATGACCGGTCTATGTGGCAGAAAATGTCCAACATTATTTATCGTAGTTTCCTCAATTATATGCGATCGCTCCCATTCTTCAAAAACTGTTTTATATCTGGACATCAAATAATTTTTTCTAGTTGTTTTATTGCGGCTTGAAGTCTTCGGTTGGCTACGTTATAATTTGTAGGCGTACCTACCCTTTTCATTCACTATTACTGTCTCATAAAAGAACTCATTTGCTGCTAAGGTTTTTTCATTCTTTGTTTTCCTCTCTGTAGGTTCTTCTATTCCTAACACATCAAGTTCCATAGTTCAGCTATCGAAGGATTTGTGAACATCGACGTCACAGTCATAGTTGTCGAATTCTGTGTAGGAACTTTGCCTTCAACTGTCCAGCCAACATAAGTTTCATTTGCTACTAGTCCACATTTAAACTTATGTCTTTTTCCAGTATACACTGACCCAACCACATCTGCTCCCAACAACATCTCGATTGGACCCTGACTTTTGTAATCGGAAACTTCTATGTTAACTGTTTTTAACTCTTGTATCCAAGGTCCATAAAATACTGGTGAAAACTCATTACAAATTTGAGCTTGATCTAAAACTTCAAACATCTTACTGTATTTACCATTGAAAATTGTGACGTCATAACAGTAATGCACTTGTTCCATTTCAGTTCCTCCAAATAAACAATGTACAATTTTTTCTGCTCTCTTAGGTCTCAAACCAAGTGACGATACAGTAGGCTTCAAGATGTATGAGCGCTGTGAACCTGTATCTATAAGCGCTCTTACACGTTTCATGACCGATTGACCTTTAATCTCAAAGTTCACAGTTTGTAGAAAAACGTAGGAGCTTGTTTGATTTGGCATCACCTGGTCCTTTTTAACATTTTCTTGCTCGTTCGACCTCTCCTTTTGCTGCGGAGATGTTTTCTTTTCAGCTAAACCAAAACACATTAATGGTACATGCAAATATCCGCAAACGATACATTTCAAGCGAGATCGACATTTTATTGCCAGCTTTTTTGTCTAATACAAAATTTTTTCGCTCTTCTAGTGTCATCTTTTGTGCCTTAAAACATTTGTCACTCTCGTGAACACCCGTACAAAATATACATTTGACAACGTCGACATTTACTAAACCCGCCGAGGTGATCGTCAGATCATTTGACAATTTTTTCGCGTTTCTTCTACTAGCTCCGTTAGCCATGCCAGTCTTTGTTTTAAAATTATCAGCTAAACCGAAACCCTCACTTGCTAAGTCTATTCTCTGCTCATTTTCAACCTCAGCGCATAGAAAACTTAAAAGATTCTTAAGCCTTGATTCTAATGGAAAATCACCACTTGGTGCCACAAGTTCATTGTTACTATTCACGCTATTTAAACCCGGACCACTCGAATTGAAAGCTGATCTTTGCCATATTCGTAAAAGTTCTTGTGGTAAACAAGATTCGATCAACGGAAACAAAAGCGCAGCGTATTTGTCTGATGTAATCCCTAACGTGTCGAGAGCCCTTAACTGAGTCTCAATCATATCATATAACTTCGACAAGTTCAGCTTTTCTTTTGATACAGCGTTATTTAATACTAATTTTAGTAATTCGCGTACGTATGCCTCTATCTGTAGGTCCTCACGCCCGAATCTCGCGGTTAAACAGTCAATAATTTTTTCATAATTTTCATCAAGCACGGGAAAACTGTCTACAATTTAACGCGCACGACCTCCTGGAACCGTAGCCTGTACCAAATAGTCTATCTTATCGCAATTATCCAATTGAGTGTCAGTATGAATTTTCCTGAACTGAGACCAGAACGGTAGCCAGTCCCTAATATTCCCATCATACTGCTTAAACTGAATAGCTAACTTAAATTTTCTCTTACCTCGTGTGGTGTCGTCATAACCTACTTCACTATTTGAAGTTCGTACTGACCCTTGCACTGATCCAGCATCTTGTTCGGGATCCAACAGCTTCTCAACCTTCAACTTAAGTATGGTAAACTTCTTCGTGTAACTCTCACATTGCTCGATCTCTAGCAACAGTTGTTCCTCGGTCGCCTCTGTCTCCAATAACAAATTGTACACTTCAGAATTTATCGCGCAGAGTTCTTCAAATTTAGGCTTTACGCATTCCCAAGCGACCTCGATGTCCTCTGGCACGATAGGGCGTTTCGTTAACAAAGTGTCTAATTCGTTCAACGATTTTGTAATAAAAGACCGAATCACTTTTCTGTGTTTTTTCTTGGATTCCATCAACTGCGCCATAATGCCCAATTTCGCAAGTGATTACGTTCTCACACCGCTTTTGCCGACTTGTAACTACCTGTTGTAGAGTCCTGTCACGGTCGCCACAAACTATGTTAAGTCTTTCCGTTGAAGGAACTACCCGTTCCTTCCGGCCTAAACTTTGGTTCAAACTTCAAATCAACAGGAGACGTGAGAAATAAAGCAAAACACGTTCTCAAACTGTTCTATTTCTCGACAGGCAAAATGCGATTAACAATCAACACTAAACTACTTTTCTCTTCTCACAATACACATCAAAAATGCAATTAATAATAAAAAATAGGTACAACTTTTTTGTAAAAACAGAATGTCAAAAAACTACTGAACTCTGACAGCCACTGCGCTACAGAGCCAGATCAAGGCGTCGTTGCTACGTTTTACAAAAATATCTAAATAATCTAACCCCTAAGTTACAACAGTTAGGTTAGGTCGCTACTGCGCATGTTTTTTCTGTTAGGTTAGTCGTTACTGCGCATGTTTTTTCTAATAGGTTAAGTCGCTACTGCACATGTTTTTTCTGATAGGTTAGGTCATTACTGCACATGTTTTTCTGATAAGTTAGGCCCCTACTGCGCATGTTTTTTCTGTTAAGTTAGATCGTTTTTTCTTAGTTTGAATTTCCTGCCTAATATTAAATATCCCGCCAGTTTGAACTTAGGTTAGGTCGCTACTGTCAAATTTCAAATCAGTTTTGAATTTCCCGCCATAATGCTGCAATGTGATTGGTCGAGAGGCGCGAGGGGCGGGGCCTAAAAGGAAAATGGAGGGGCTGGTCTCAAGTGACCCCCTACCTACTCTTACTGAAAGAAAACCATCAATGTCTTTTTTTTTTACTGTTTTAGAAAGGTATTTTAAGCTAATATAAATCAAATCTCCTACAATTCCTATCAATGAAGTCATATGTATGTTCTCTGATACCAAACATGCTAATGAACAATTCCACACACAAAGCTCTATTCAATAATTATCTAAAAAAAATAATCTAATTTACTCACTCTATAAATATCTAACTTCACTTTTTTGGCAGTGGGAACACGACAAATTCACCACAATGGATGAGATCTGACCTATTTCTGCATTTTTAGGATTGCTTCTTCAGGTGATCTCCTTTAAGTTGAATCAAATATCTAACTATAAAAATTATTATAAAAATTAAAATATTTGAAGTTAAATATCGACAATGACAAAAAGTGACATCCTGTCAATAAACTAAATATGACAATACCTACTTGAAAAATGTTCACCTTTTATGTAAAAGTTTTTATATATTTTTAGGTATTAATAATATTGTGTGAAACTAACTACTCAGTGGACAAAAGCCCCAACCTGCGTTGAATTACACCCACAATATCTACCCATATATTCCTTATTATTAGCTTTTGTAACATTTTTGTGGTTGAATTTGTCGTGTTGCCACTGCCAAAAAAGTGAAGTTAGATATTTATAGAGTGAGTAAATTAGATTTTTTTTTTTTAGATAATTACTGAATAAAGCTTTGTCTGTGGAATTGTTCAGCATACCTAGATGTTTGGTATCAGAACACATACATATGACTTCATTGATAGGAATTGTAGGAGATTTGATTTATATTAGCTTAAAATACCTTTCTAAAACAGTAAAAAAATGTTACAAAAGCTAATAATAAGGAATATATGGGTAGATATTGTGGGTGTAATTCAACGCAGGTTGGGGCTTTTGTCTACTGAGTAGTTAGTTTCACACAATATTATTAATACCTAAAAATATATAAAAATGATCAATGTCATTACATACTTTAACTAATATTAACTTATCTCCTTCATCGAGCTTGATCGCTATTTTTCCATTGCTTGAAATATAGTGAAAATCCGCTAAAGAGTTGCGTCTTATGTTCCCATGAGCAGTAGCAAAAACTATGTTTTGATTATGCGTCATTTTCACTTGGTGGCATTATATTAGTTATAGTTTCACCATCGCTAAGCGGGAATATATTAACAAGTGTTCTTCCACGTGCAGTTGGTTCTGCAAGAGATAACTTATAAACTTTAAATCTATAAACTCGAGCAATATTAGAAAAGAATAAAAGGTTAGTGTGGGTATTCCCAACAAAATTTTGTGGTTACATCCTCTTCTTTTAATCCTTGTCCTAACTTTCCTTTTCCACCACGACGCTGAGTTCTATAATCAGAAAGCTTCACACGCTTGATATTCGTTCATAGCTACGGTTATCACGATATCCTCTTGTGGAAGTTTTTCGCGGCGCAGTTTTTTATTTCTTTCATTAACTTCTTTCCTGAGCCAAGAATAGCGATATATTATTTTATCAGGTTGATCATTGAACTTAGCTCAGCTTCTAATTTGTCTTTTTTAAGGCCTGTTAAACGTTGCAATTTCATGCCAAGAATATCTTTCGTTTGCAGCTCAGTTAATCTATACACTCCGTCTTTCAAAAAGTTTGTGCTGTTGAGATTAATCCAATAATTGTGTTTATCTCAGCTGAAGTTTTCCATTCTTTATTTAAAAGTTCTCTACTTGTTTTCGCATGATCTTTTGCACAACGGATGATTTTTATCACTTCATCTATGCTCAACTCACCCGCCTATAGGGAACGTGAGCTGGGTTTAGACCGTCGTGAGACAGGTTAGTTTTACCCTACTGATGACTCGTCGTTGCGATAGTACGAGAGGAACCGCAGGTTCGGACATTTGGTTCACGCACTCGCTCAAGCGGGCTCAAGACCACAATGTAGAGCCTTATATATAAATGAGCATTTTTCCTTGTTTTTTCTTAGATGAAATTCTGTTCTCCTGATTAATACTTCTTTTCTAAAATCAACAAAAGAAGCTATGATTTCTTTTAATGTCATCAGAGCAGGCCTCTTGTTGTTGAGGACTAAAGTGTTAACACTAAAACTACTTCTTAGTAGAGTTAGTCCCAATATTTGATTAAGTATAAAACTTGCTTCAGCATTTATGCAACCAGAACAAGCTGCACTAGAAGAGCCACAGATGCAAGAAGGTGTAAACTCAGATGGTCAAGCAAATCCAAATCAAGTTAAGGAGGAGTTATCCCAGGTGTCATTACAGCAGGTAACAGAAGCCAGAGGAGAAGAATAAAAAATCCCATTTTTACGCATCGGGATGACAAAAGTCATCTTTTGTGTGGTCATACACAAAGGATCCAGTAAAACCTGAAGAAAAAAGAACAAAAAAAAAATACCATTACAACTATGCAGACACTTTCTGTTAATGAGAAAAAGGGTGAAGATATTCAACTTAAACAATCCAATAACAGAAATTTTCACGTTGCACTTGTAGTAAGTTGTGCTCTTTTAGCAGTGGGGTGTCTTGTTGCAGCAGCAATAGCAAGATCAGGAATATTGTGTGTCATAGAAGCAGTATTTGCGATAGCGGCAACAACTACATGGCGTTTAATCCCTTCAAGTGAATTAACATCCACCAATTTGAGTCGTCCTGTTGATGATAAAGAGCTTACAGCATGTTCACATCTGTAAAAATTAAATATGTGTTACTTGTAGTGGATAAGTGAATTCAGTTCTTGTCTATTGATATAAAAGTTGATGCGCATTCAATTGAATAAAGTTTTGGTTTCTATAGCCTTATTAAGTTTCATTTTTGCATCATATTCGGTGAGTGATGAAATAAAGGATGTACAAGAAACGGTAAAAGATTTAATTTCTTCATTTTCAATTAAAGATGATACTGTAGAAAATATGAGTCCTTCAACAATCATAGGGTTGTGAATTATTGCGGTGATACTTGCAGTAGCAGACTACTTAAAAGAAAAAAATAATTTTGCAAAAGATAAAATTACAATCCGATAGCGAAAAAAAGATAAAAATTAAGATAGTATTTTTATCTTTTTTAACTATCTTTATTGAATACGCATATTCAGGTAAAAGTACCAGCAATTAACTCTAAGTTTGAAAAAAAGAACAACTTAGCATTACTAGAGAGCATTGATTTAGATTTCATTCCTTATGCTTATCATTACAATGAAGAAACTATGCTAACAAAACCGGGAGAATTGTTAAAAATAATCAAGTTAGAAGATTATTCTTCTGTTGATAATTACAGCGACCTTAGAACTGAAATTAGAAAAAGCATATCAAATAATATTAATAGCCTATATTTTACCCTTTGGATTCATACTGTCCGAAAGCGCAATAAATTAAGCTTAAAATGGAATAATACTGAAGACTTTTGTGATAAGCTACATTCAGCGCGGTTTGATAGTAAGTTACAGAATATAAATGAATTATATATTGTAATATTGTTTAACGATTTTGGTAAGCATACTAATAATTCATTTTTTTAAATAGAATAAAGAATAAGCATAAGCTGTCTTTACAAGAAAGTCACCAGGAGTTGCAAAAGATAACTGACTTAATTCACGATGATTTAGGACCTTTTGGAGCTAAAAAACTGGGTCTAAAATTTAGTGAAGATAAAATATATTCTTAAATGATAGAATTTCTCCATTATATTGTTACATTAACGCACAAAGATTATCCAATACATTAAAGGGACCTGTCGCAATATATTAGAAGTTTTAAATTAGCTTTTGGTTTCAATACGTTTCAGACAATCTTTGAAAATTAACAGAAATTTTTCTCTGCTTTCAGCATAAAGGAATACCGAGAAATCTCCTTAGGCAATATAGATAGGCGCTTGCAGCTAAAATCTGAATTTATCAGTACAGAAATAATGATATTTACTAGTAATAGTAACGCTGCAAATTAGTGAGGATAATACCTTACTTAAAAGCTCAGGAATTGAAGAAATAATAGAGCTTGAAAAGACCTCTAGTCTAGACTTCTGCCAACAGAATATTATTTTTACAATATTTGCAGACGATAGGAATAAGTTAGCCGAAAATATTAGTGATTTATCTTCTATATGGTAAGTCATTTTTGGGCACAACTTCCGGGCAATTTTACCTTTATTACACAATCGGAAAATATATTAGCAAAATATGCTTGCAGTTTTGCTATGCTGCATGAATTTACGTCAAGTACTTTAAAAGGAGGAAGGTGGAAAGAAGCGGTAACAGTTTTTTTTTTCAAAAGAAGGAAATTGGATAACACTGTAGAGTCGATAATTTTTACTAAAGCAGTGAGTGGTAAATATATAATTGATCCAAAGTATAAGGACAAAAGCTATTTTTCAACAAGCACAAAGATTTTATCAAAGCAGGCTAATCTTTTTGAAATTTTTCTCTAATTTCCATAATTTACCATTCCGAACAACTTTTTCAAGTAACATCCTGTATTTTCAGTAGAAAAGACACTTTATCTGAAACGATAACAGTTTTCAATCGTTGCACTGAATATTTCAAATATGATTATTTCAAAAATGGTTACTCCTAACGACTTCAACAAGGTATACCTTTATCAGATATAACAGGTAGGAGAATCGATTGTTTCAATA